>CM054063.1:189000558-189553645 GCA_028641055.1 Alopecurus myosuroides
GTGCAGGTATTTCAATGGACCAAGTTAAGAGGAGGCTATTCTCTTTGTCACTTAGGGACAAACCAAGGGAGTGGCATGAGATACTAGATGATCCTCATCATTTGGAGTGGAAGGAGCTTGAATCTCTATTTTATTCTAAATTTTATTCTTCACATGAACTGATAGGAATTACATTTATAATTTTTGGCCTCATGATGGAGAATGCATTGCTCAAGCTTGGGGAAGACTGAAAACATCAATACTCAAATGTTCTAACCATGATCTTCCTGAGGAAATAATTGTTACTAATTTTATGCAAGGCTTTCAGGACATTACAGGGATTATCTAGATGCCTGTTTAGAGGGTTCTTTCTCAAGTAAGAAGGTTGAAGCTAAATGGGATCTTCTTGGAACAATTCAAACCAATAATGAAGGTTGGAATAACGACAAAGGTAAAGAATCAGGTATAAACTATGAGTATGATTGCATTAAGTCTTTCACTGATACTGCTGATTTTCAAGAGCTTAGTCCTAAATATGGTCTTGATCCCCAAATGATTGTTGGTTGGTATAGATCCTTTGCTTCTTATATTAATGTTCCTAAAGAAAATAGGGACATATATCATGAACCTTTTTAAATACACTTGCATGAAAATGAAATTGTTATTAATGATTGCAATTAACATGCTCAAACTTATGAAAGTACTATTTCTTATAAGCATGTTAATTTTTGTGGAGCACTTAGACCTTGTGAAAAGAATCAAATCAAAGAAGAATATTGTATCCATAATAGGAATGAAAAAACTAGAAAGTGGTACAGGGCTTTAGATGATCTTGGTAAAAAAGTTTGTGCCCTCTATCCTCTTATTTATGAACTTTGTTGTAAAGTGGGTCAGTTCAATTTTCAATGCTCAGGCTGTAATAATAACCATTCAAATCCTATGAGTACTGCAAGTTTTTATTGTGATGACACGATCACTCTTAATTAGCATGATGAACTTACTTTATTTTTGGGGTGTGAAGAGTTATCAAGAAAAACTTCTTTGGTGGATATGAGTGCTCTTGATATGAATAGTGTCCTGCATGGTTGTCATCTTTATTGTGTTAATAATTTCCACGCAAATACTTACATACAAAATATAGTAAAATAGGAGACTTTAACAAAATATGACAGGACTAATATTTGTTTTCATGTTATTAATGAAGAGGAGGAATCCTCCAAGTTTTTTTCTATTGTTTCTGGCAATAAACCAAGGTATATGGAGAAGCTTCCTTTCAAGCCTCTCCCTCCTATAGAGAGGAAGAAGAACAAGATGATGAGTAAAAGGAGAGAGGTAACGATATCTCCCCCTAAGCATGTTTCTCCTATTATAGTTTTTGACGAGCCTGAACTCGATGATTTTCCTATGCCTGTTATTTATGAAAGCGATCATGATTGGGAGAAACACACTACTTTTGATATTGAAAATCTCTTTGGTACCAATTCTAAAAATCATCATAATTGTTGTACTATTAGTACCATCCATGTTCCTTCCAATGATGGTATAGAAAGCTCTAAGCTTGTGGATGATGTGTTTGAAAATCCTTTTGCTATTGATGATTATATGCTTGATACATCTCTGTCTAGTAAAAATGATGATATGTTTACAAATGATTGCACTTTGGAAGATAACTATTATATTGCTTGTGATGATACTATGCCTCCAGTCTTTGATAACTATTATAAAATATGCTATAACATAGGCTATGATTACAATTATCCTTATGAAACTTGTCATAGTTATGGAGGGATTACCAAAAACCATCTCTCTAATATACAACTTGTCTATCATGTTGGAGTTCTTTATGATGATTACAATGATGAACATGATATTTTTAGTCCACCTACTATTGATGAGAAAATTAATTATGATTATAGTATGCCTCCTATATTTTATGATTATGGTGATGAGAATAATAATGATAGCTATTTTGTTGAATTTGCTGCCACTACTATTAATGAGAATGACTATGCTTATGTGGAGAGTATCAATTCTTTTATGCATGTGGCTCGTGATAAGAATGTTTTATGTGATAGTTATATTGTTAATTTCATTCATGATGCTAATGAAAGTTATTATGAGAGAGGGAAATATGGTTTTATGTATCTCGATAAAATTAAGTTTCCCCTCTTTATGTTGAAATTTTTGAAGTTGCACTTGTTTTCTCTTCGTATGCTAGCCACTTTGTGCTTTATTGACTTGTTCTTCTACAATATTATTTTTCATAGGAAGTGGGTTAGACTTAAATTTTTTTCACATTTGCTTCTTGATGATCTCTTTTTCTTCAATTCATATTTCTTATGTGAGCATCTTCTGAAATTATCATGCCTAACTAAAAGTCTTTAAAGAAAAGCACTTCTTGGGAGATAACCCATGATTTTATTTTTGCTTTGTTTTTCTCTATTTTATTTGAGTCAAGTTGTTGTTTACTTCTGTAGCAACTCCTTTGCATCTTTATTTTCTCGCATTTGTTGTGCCAAGTAAAGTTTCTGGCGAAAATTGGTGCTGGTTTTGAATTTCTGCGCAGGAAACAGATTTCTGCTGTCCACTGTAAAAAATCGCATAATTCACAGAAAGATCAAAATGATATGAAACTTTTCTTTCTTATTCCTCAGCTAATTGTCAAACTTTTTTGTTCTTTATGTTTTTCGATTTGAGCAACTAAGTTCCCCAAAAAAATCGTCTTTACAAACTGTTCTGGTTTTGACTGTCTGCCTTTTTTACTTGCATTCTCTCTTTTACTATGTTGGGTGGATTTCTTTGCTCCAAAAAACATCGGTGTCTGTAGCTAATGTTTAAAAAGTATTAATAATGCTTGTTTCCAAGGGAGACATGTGAATTTTTGATTGTTCACTAACCCTCTAATGCGAATTACTTTGAGTGTGGTGTGAAGGAAGTGTTCAAGGGTCAAGAGAAGAGGGTGATATAATGTCATCAAGAAGAGTGCAAAGCCAAATCTTTGAGATTCCCCGGTCGTTCATCCTAGCAAATTTAAGAAGACTCAACCGTCTAAGCTTGGGGATTCCCAAGGCATCCCCTTCTTTATCAACAATCTATTAGGTCACTTCTAGTGAAACTATATTTTTATTCGGTCACATCATATGCACTTTACTTGGAGCGTCTGTTTGTTTTTTTTCCTTGCTGCAATAAACTTAGTTGGAACCTATCATTCTTTGTGTGGGAGAGAGAAACGCTCCACTTTTTCATATGAATACTCGTTATACTCGTATTCTTAGTTTTTCTTCTAGCTGGTGCAAATTCTTTTAGCCCGTGTTTTTCATGCATATCTTCTTGAGAGTTGTTAGTTCTAGTAGAGTTATGTTAGTACTTTCTTTTTTCATTGCTATATCTCTTGGAGAGTTTTTTTGTTAAGTATAAAATGATTGGTGTTGGAAAGCAGTAGTGCAATTTTTGTGCTTATAACGGTGCAAATAGAAGCTTGTATAGACTGTGGCTAGACTTTTTCATGGCATGCTAGATGTTATTTTAATTCTATGCTTGGTGGTTATTGTAGCATGACTTGTCTCAAATATCTGAGAGTGCTTAATGTGCCATTTAAAGAATCATGAGTTGCTTTTATCACATTGAAGCATGAATTTGTGGTGCTCTCCTTTGAATGCTTTATTTGGTTGACTTGGCGCATGCTTACACCATGTTTATGACTACAAACCAGTCACTTATAGCCTCTATGATCATTTAGTTTTTGAGTTGCAATACTCTTTATGCTTTGATTAATAATGTTTTTATCGCTATGCATGATTATAGCCATTATAGCTCTCTTGATTTGTCGCTCCCAGTCTTTTGCTAGCCTCCACCTGTACTGGGTATGAGCTCTACTCGTGCATCAAACTCCCAAAAACCAAAGTTTACCAAATGTGTCCACCATACCTACCTACATGTGGTATTTAACCGCTGCTTCAAGTAAATTTTCATGTTCTACCTTTAAAACTTTCAAAATTATTCCTGTTTTGTGCCCCTGTTTTACCTCATGAGGACATAAATAGAGAATATTTATCTCACTTGTTGATTGGACTTTACACACCTGGACTGGTGGCTTCATTCGCTTATCCAAATGATAGAAGAGCTGGCAGCAGGGTGCCCATCCCCAAAATTGGTTACTATAAAATTCTCTTCACTATTTTTGCCCCTGATTTATCAGCCAGAGCATAATTATGTAAACAAAAGAGAAAGAGGGATGACCTTCTAACCCTAGTTGCATCCTTCAATGGGAGCCGCTCTTGTGAAGTCTAGTTTGCTTGTGACGTACTGTATTTTTCGCTTACCATTCGTTGACATAAGCATACACCTCTCTAAAAAATGTTTTCAATACCTCTGTTTAATAAAATAAAATAAAAAGCTCTAGCACATGAGTTAATCCCTGCTTCCCTCTGCGAAGGGCCTTTTTTTTACTTTTATGTTGAGTCTCCATCTTCTAACTTTATGCACAGTTGAGAGAGCATAGTTTCCATTCTGAGTCTAATGTGCATTTGTCCCAGAAACTATTATTAATTGATTCATGATGTGTTATTACTTGCTCTCAAACTATTTATTCTAGTCACCCACTTAAACTTTGAAGGTGTCCTGGCATTTATGTTTTTCCCCACTCTTAAGGGGAAGCGAAATATCACTTTGCTATGTTTTCCTTATGCTCGAAACAAACGTATAACTTTCAAGTGCATTATTATTCATGATCTTTTATTTGTGTTACTTTTCATGATGGAAGGTGATTGCTAAGTTTCATTGTTAAAATTATATCTATAATGCATGTGTTTAAAGTACTATGATCTCAGTGTACTTATCCCTTTACTTTATGATGATCAAGTTTATGTTGGCAGCATGTCACCTCAAAAATTATTTTGTTATCACTTACCTACTCGAGGACGAGCGGTAGTTAAGCTTGGGCATGCTTGATACTTCTCAAACGTATATATAATTTCCGATGCTCCATGCTTGTTTTCTATCCAATACCTTTATGTTTTCACATGTTTCCCTTTGTTTTTCGGATGTTTTCGTGGACTAACCTATTGACAAGATGCCAGAGAGCCAGTTCTTGTTTTCTGCTGTTTTTGGTTTCAGAAAAGTTGTTATGAGAATATTCTCGGGAATGGGACGAAACAAAAGCCAATAGTCTTAGAATTCCCGACACGTCAAGGAAGTCCAAAGGATACCTGGAGGGGGGGCATGGAGCCCCCACACCATGGTTGGGCGCGGGTGGCCCCCTCGCCACACGTGGAGGTGGTGTGGGCCTCTCGAGCGCCACCGTCATCGCCCTTTCGCCTATAAAGTCCCCCCGAGGCATAAACCCTAAATATATCGGCCCCCTTTCACAAAAAGTTTCGTAGCTCCGATGTCGCCGACGACGAGTTTCGGGGGACAGAGATCTCTGTTCTGGCACCCTGCCAGGACGGGGAAGTGCCCCCGAAGCCATCTCCATCGACTCCACCTCCATCTTCATCGTTGTTGTTGTCTCCTATGATGAGGAGGGAGTAGTTCTCCCCGGGGCTGAGGGCTCTACCAGTATCTATGTGTCTCATCTCTCTATCCCATGGTATGATCTTTATGTGATCATGAGCTTTGTAATCTAGTTGAATAAGTAGATGTTACTCTTCATATGTTATGCTACTCAAGTGATTTTGTTATGAGATCTTCGTAGACACTTTGATCGCGGTATAAAGGTGACAGTGTGTGCACCGTGTGGTTTAGCATGATATTTATATCTTGTGTTGGATGACCCTATGAAATTGTGGCATTTGTTTAGTACTAATTTGGGGCGCTCATAGTGACTGTGTGGGGTGCCGTAGAGAGGGAATACATACTTGAGGAGTGTTGTTACATCCCTACGCATGGATTGGTGTTTGTTATCCGACCGGAGAGTGGTTCAGAGTAGCATAGTGAAGAGATGATATTTGTGCATTCAATTATGTTATCGTTGTTGAGAGTGTCCACTAGTGAAAGTATGATCCCTAGGCCTTGTTTATAAGCATTGAAACACTGTTTACAATCAGCTCTCCTACATATTTGCTTTCTGCCATTTCTATTTCAGATTTCTATTATCACTTATAATCATCCATATCGCTTGTATTACACTATCTCTTCATAGAACTAATGCACCTATACAACTAACAATTGTATTAGTTGTGTTGGGTACACAAGAGACTTCTTGTATCGTAATTGCAGGGTTGCTTGAGAGGGATACCTTTGACATCTTCCTCCCTGAGTTCGATAAACTTTGGGTGATCCACTTAAGGGAAACTTGCTGCTGTTCTACAAACCTGTGCACTTTGAGGCCCAACACTATCTACAAGAATAGAAGCGTGCATAGACATCACCCCCCTCTGGCTCCCCTCGTGGTTGGCTCCCTCATCTGGTCTTCTAAGACTCCTCTGATTCCCCCTTCTTTTTTGGTCTTCAGAAATAGGGTATCTTGACGGTGCTTTTTCCATCAGATTGCTGGTCCCGCTGATTATTCTCCAATAATTATCAAACATGCAAAATAAGATGAAATATCATAAGTAATGCATCATAACATGAAATATATCGATGAGTAACAGAAAATTACAATATAAAATAGTGATGCAAAATGGACGTATCAACTCCCCCCAAGCTTAGACCTCGCTTGTCCCCAAGCAAAGGTGAACTCAGTAAACAGGACCACATGTTTATGGAGTGAAGTGTCGATAAACAAAATACGTACAAGAAGAATCACATTTATAATTACACAAGTCATTCTAGATAGCAACTTACTCTCATATAACTCAACTTGAAACAAGTAGAGGGAGTCACAATAAAGGTGTAAAAACGAAATCATAGTTGGTTAAGGAAAACTTAGTTCTTGGTCAGAGAACAATTAACAAATTGTACTTATCTTTCGATCAGAGTATTTATATTACAGCTTATATTGCAGAGTTTAATATGCTCAATCATAACAGTCTCTTTGCAGTCATTGATAACTTTCAAAGTGATATTCATTCAGATAAAAACATTGTACTACACAAGGAAGGATAAAATACATGATTGAATGGTTGGATCACAACAACTCAAATGCTTGCTTAAGACAGAAAGAAGTAGGTTTCTTTACTCAACATGAAAGTAAAAGATAGGCCCTTCGCAGAGGGAAGCGGGGATTAACTCATGTGCTAGAACTTTTTATTTGATAAACATATAGAGAGAGAGCATAAAATATTTGACACTCCTCCTAACCTTTCTTATCATAAACCATGGCTAATTGAATCCTCGGATGCCTTCCAACAATCACATACCATGGAGGAGTGTAACATCCCTGATTTTTGGAAAATACAAAAATACACAAAAATATGAAACTTTTTATTTTCATGTTATGCAAGTCACCAAAAAACAAATGAGATGCAAGAAACAAAAGGAAACAATACATATTTCAATGATATTTGAATTAAGAATCCATTATGCCACTATTTTTTCTAAACCCTAAAAGCCCATTTTAAATAAATATTCATTATTCAAAGAAAATTATTTTCTCTTAGAAAACCTTATTTTATAACATGTTTTCAAATCAACCATTACTTTGAAAAAAAAATTATAGCCCTTGAAACCAGAGAATTATTACCTTTAACAATTTATATGCCTCAAAATTATTCTATGAGAATAACAACTGTTTATATTTATATACAAATGTTATTCCAAGTTTTAAACATAAAGTGGTATTCATAAAATGTTTTGCTTTGAAAATAACATAAAATAGGACTTGAAAACAATATTCCGACTTATGGTTTTTCCTCCAAATTTTATTAAGTCACTTTAATAATTATTAATTTTTCCCATTTTAAAAATGGCATTAAGTTACTATTAGTGTTCACTCATATTTAAAAAATATAAAAATATGAAAATGTCTTGAAAAGACTTTCAAAATTAGTATTTGACAAGTAGAAGGTATCTGTAATTTATAAACCCAATTTTCATTTAATTGTTTTTCTATTTTAAAATTGGTAATAAGTACTATTAAGGAGTTAATCATATTTTCAAATTTAAAAATTGAAATGTGTCCAAAGTTTCCCACAAACATTCTTAGTTGAAATATATTTATATTTTAAGAATTTATAAATTTATTTGAGGTGTTTTGGATTTATAAATAAAAAGATACAAAATAATAAAGAAAACAGAAAAAAAGAGAGGAGGAAACCAGCCCACCCAGCAAGCCCATCACTCTGCCTCATGATATCCCACAAGTATAGGGGATCGTGTGTAGCCTTTTCGATAAGTAAGAGTGTCGAACCCAACGAGGTGCTAAAGGTAGGATAAATATTCTCTCAACTTCAATCAACCACTGAAACAACTCTACACACACTAAACGTTTGCATTATCTAGGAAATAAAACTAGAGCAATAATACGTGTATGAGAGATAGTTGTGCAAGATCGGCTCCATTCGTTTCCCCGTGACCCTTCGCACGTTGTGATGCCCCTTCTCGTCTTTTTGGTGCAGTGTAGCGATGAGGGCGAGCTCGCCAGAGCCGGAAACCGCACGGCCGCCTCGGGACCTCCTCGCCGTCGTCGTTGCAGAGCCCGTGGAGCCTTCCCGTGGTACCCATCGTTCTGAACGTGTCGCGCTGAGTCTTCCCGTGCACTCCTCGAGCCCAGGCGAGCACCGTAGAGTCACCGGTGTAGAGGTTCGCCGGAGCAGCACCGCGCCGCCATCTCCGGCGAGAAACCCACCGGTGAGCTCCCTCCCCCGTTCTCTGCCGTTAGATCTAGGGAACGGCTAGGATTAGATCCCCCGAAGGGGTACGCCATCGTTGGATCTGGATCTAACGCCCCAGATCTAACCACTTATCCACGTCAGCACATGCCACGCCAGCGCCCAGTAAGCACCCCTGGCCAATCACAGCATGCCATGTGGACAGTCCTTTAATACAAAATTTTCTCCCGTTGGATTTAAATGGCAGTTTTGCAGTTTAGTCCCTCCAACTTGCAATCATCATATATTTTTAATCACTTGGCCAAAATTAGCAAACTTGGACTTTTTGAAATCAGCACAATATGCAAAAACTTTTGGCACTAGAAAATTTAAATGTGACCATTTAAAATTTGTTCAATTTCAAATATGTTTGTTTGATGAATTTTGGCACAATTCAAATTCTAGAAATCCAAAAATTGCAAATAAAATATTTTTGGAAACCTTAGGATGTGTACTTTCATATCCTCTGTTCCAAAATAATTTTTGAATAAGTTAAAATTGGATTTAAAATTAAGTGGGCTATTTGAGTATTTTTGACATAGATTTAATTCTATAAATAATTTCAACATAGTTCCTTTTGCAAAATTGCTCCATTTTATAAACTTGGACCAGATACATCATAACTTAAACCTTTTGGACACTCTTGAATCATGGCCATGTGTTTTTGACCAAAACCCAACTTAGTGATACATCCATTTTCACCATGTCATAGAATTTGTTTCCATCATGCTATTTTGGAGCCAATACCAAGTCCCTAAATGTGTCAATCACATATAAGCCCGAGTGGTGAACCTTCAACACTAGTACCTTATTTTCTATCTACTTCTCCACTCTCCCATTCTCGCTTCCAGAATTCACCAAGTCAACAAAATGGAGATCAAGACTCAAGCACAAGAAGGAAAATTCATTATCAACTTGGTGGCAACATGAAGAGCTATGAGTAATATCATTGAAGAAATTTAAGGAAGGACTTAGACTTCACAGCAACTAGAAGCAAATCAATGAAGTACAAGTGTATGAAGAAAATCAAGGAGAAGACATTTTCCTCTCTCTTTCGATTCCTTCTATTTCTTTCTTTTCAAATTGACTTAGTAGTAGTTGTGCCCATCCTACCTTGGACCAACTAGTGATAAGCCATGAAGAATTTATCAAGACCAAGAGAAGAATACATCCAAGGAAAACAAGAACTAGAATAGAAGCATGAAGATGATCTTCAAGAAGAAAAGCGTGTGAAGACTTGGAGCCATCCACACAAGTTGAAGAATAACAAGTTGTTTTTGTCCAACCCTTGGCCCAAATGGAAAATCCCAAGACTTTAACTTGTTATCTCCATTGTTATGAAGTTAGTTGAACCTAGACCTACCCTAAACCATAATGTAAGGACTAACATAGATCACTCAAATGTCTTGATGAAAATGACTAAGTGTTACATATTGTTATGTGTTACTTTAGTTGAAATAGTGAGATCACCTTGGTGAACTCTTGGAACTTCCTCGACAAGTATGATCATAGTAAAGTTAGATCACATCGAACTCAACCTAGTCCATCCCAAGTAAACTTTTGGAACTTCCTCAACAAGTATGGAACCAAGAGAGAATGAATCTTCCAACTCAAATCTTGACCTTGTCCTAGCCAACTTGGTTCAATCCCCTTTGTTATGTTATTTACTCTGTTCGTTTTCTCCACGTATGTGTTTGATTGCTAGGATGTTTGTTTTATTTTTTTATTGTGTTTTCAATGAATATACAGTATGAAGAGCAACGATATTTTGTGAAGAGAGTGTGAATTCTTCACCAACTTCAACAAGGAAAGTAACACACCATTCAACTACCCATTATTTTCTATATGCATTAGTTGATTTTTGAGTAGTATGCATGATAGGAAAGTTTACTAAATTATATTATGCTATGCTATATCCTAGTAGTGTGTAGCCATCCTTATACCTTGTTATTTTTATTCCTTGGTACTTATTAGACACTTAGCCATGCTACAGAAATTGTTTTACTTGATGTTGTGGAAAAATTCTAAGTAACAACTTCAATGAACCACCTGGGTGGATTGGTAGTGAGGGGCTGTTGAAAGTTGACTGTCTCCCCGAGGGGAGTTCACTTGAAGGAATGCCACCCAGGAACAAAGTGATTATGATGTTCCCCAAGTTTAGATTGCTTCTAGTGCAGCCTGTAGTTATATGGGCTTTGTCTTGATTAATTAAGTTGCGAGGGTTCAGCCTGGGCTTGACAAGCAGATGTAGCATAATTATAGGTGGAACGGGTCTTGCCATTAGGTTGAATTCTTTCTTCTGAAAGATCTTGTCACAATCTTCTCATTTCCTTAATGCACTCAGGGTGTATATGATGTTTGGGCTGATTTGAGTCTGAAGGTGAAAGTGCACAAACTCTGCAGAGTCAACAAACTAAGATCTTAGCCGTGTCCCCGGTTATGGACAACTATGAGCACCTGGACAAGGAAGGACGAAAGAATCACATCACCTTTTTCAATAATTAAAATTTTGACCAAGTGAACATTAGTTGTGGTGCTTGGATCTTAGTCCAATGATGCCACCCTTTGAAAAGAAAAGTTTGTTTTACAAAAGTGATAGGAGAAAACTGGTTTTATGCAAACTTAGCCAAAACTCCACTCAGCCAAATAAGCATGTAGTATTAGTCTTGCCATTTATATCCAACATAGTGTTACTTGCCAATACATTAAATTGTATTGACTCCCTTGTGGCTGCATATTCCATCTTGCAGATAATTCTGAAGACGAGTGAGGATTTCATTTAGGATCTCGAGACTATCGCCAACATGTTTTGCCTGTGGCACATGAAGAAGATGGGCTCAAAGTTGTACTATGTTTTCTGCTGTATTTCTTTTTTTGTGTGCTAGTCTTCTAAGACTATGCAAGTTGTAATCCTATTTTGTAAAGACTAGATCATGCGATGTAATAGAATTTTATGCATTTGCATTATATTTCATTTTGTAATGTGGTGCTAGCAATTGATCCAGGGACTAGCACAATAACACAGGTATTCCATCTTTATTAAAAGTTGGGATGCTACAAGGAGTGTCTATTTTTTTAGGGGTAGGTGTGTATATCTATGTCAACGAATCAGCAAGCAAACAGTACATTAAGTCTCAAGCCAACTAGACCTTACAAGAGCAGCTCCCATTGAAGGACGCTACTGGGGTAGTAGATCATCCCTCTTCTCTTTCGTTTACACGATTATGCTTTGACTGATAAATCAGGGGCAAAAGGAGTGAAGAGAATTTATAGTAATTAAGTTTGGGGATGGGAACCCTGTTGCCAGCTCTTCTAGTAGTTGGATAAGTGGATGTGCCACTAGTCCAGGTGCGTAAAGTTCAATCAACGAGTAAAATAAGACCGTCTACCTACGTCCTCATGAGCTAAAACAGGGGCACAAAACATATATAATTTTGAAGGTTTTACACGTAGCACATGAGAAATTTACTTGGAGTGGAGGTTAAATACCACATATAGGTAGGTACGGTCGACATAAGTGGCATGATTTTTGGCTCAAGGTTTGGATGCACAGGAAGCATTCCCTCTCAGTACAGGTTTTTGGCTAGCAAGGCTAGGTAGCAAGCATAAGAATTGAGGGAAAACAAGCAAATATACATGTGATAGAAACAATCATGCAATCTTCCTTGGAAGTACAAATGATCTTAACTTGAGAATACTAAGCTTATGATCCAACAAGAAAGTAAGATCATGGAACAATATATCTACATGCATCTCTCTCTTTTCTACTTAAGCCTCAAAGTATTGTTGCTACTGACCAATGCTAAGTTTGCCAAAACCAAATATATTAACTCGATGCTCCCATATTGATACCAATACTAACAACAAGATTAATCATATAACAAAAATTGCAAACTAAAATAAGGTGTGCAGACAGTAAATGATAGAACTTATCATTAATATTGCATAACGGCAACTCACACCAGTGGATACATCGATAACCACCTAAAGGAGAGATACTTCCATACTGCAAACCATCCTATATGATAACTTCTCTACTCATGATATGACTCTACTAAAAGGTAAATAGGTGAAAGATAAATTTGTGCTACCGCGGCACTCCCCCAAGCTTGGAACAAGCCAAGGGGATTCCAATACCAATGACGAATTACTTCTTCGGTGGTGGTGAACTCTTCTCAATAAGCTTATCAACTGACTCCTTCAAATCATCAATCACATAGGTGAGCATGCGTATCAGCTCCGTATTGTGCTCAATACGGTCCTCAAACTTGTCCAATGGTGAGTCCCATCTCTTGGAATTATTCCCCCACACCTATTTAGATTGGGGCTTTCCTCTCCTGCACGGTTGGAATAGTCCATATCCCACCAAGAAGACAACTTTGCCTCAGGTACCCTCTTAAATTGATGCTCGTGGATTAAAGTATGAAAGGATTTTTGATGCCTGAAGGTGGTGTCCTTGAAGTTAAGAAGTGACGTGGAACCTTCCCTCCAGCGCTCATCCATGCCCCTTGCTTGAATTTCAAGGGTTTTTCTACCACTCCAATGCTTGCAATGGTGGCGCGAGGGTACACGCGCGCGTCTTCTTCTACATCTCCTTCACCTCCACTCTCGATCTCCTCCTCCAGCTTCAGGTCTTGGAGATCATCTTCCATCGGTCCCTTTCCCTTGTTGTTTTTGTCGGAGACCATGGAGCCTCTAAAACTGAAAACAGATCCTGACAGAAACAGATTGAAACGAAAAAACGATGAGAAAACGATATACGGACCTCGGGGGATCCAGAGGATTAAATAGAAAAATCTACGTAAAAAAAGGAAGGTGAAGTGCAAAAACGGGTCGGAGACGGGCTCCGGGGCCTCCACACCATAGGGTGGCGCGACCAGGGGTGGTCCCGCGCCCCCAGGTGGTGTGGTGCCCTTGCGCACTGACTCCTACCCTTCTTCTGCTCAATATTTTTCATATTTTCCAAAAACAGCAAAAATATAAGTTGGAAAGTAATACGCGAACCTTTTCTTAACAGAACTATTACCTATTCGAAAACGGACTCTGCAATTTCTCGAATCTTCTCTTTAATAAACTCTTCCGGAGTCACCACTTGAATAGTATCAACATCTTCATCATAAGAATATTCGGAAATATAATGTTTGAGTCTTTGCCCATTCACCACTTGTGTAGTGTTATCTTTGAAGGAAGCAATTTTGATTGCACCCAAACGATACACTTCTTCAATAAAATAGGGTCCTTCCCATGTGGAGAGTAATTTTCCTGCAAAAAATCTGAGACGAGACCTATACAATAGAAATTTATCACCAACATGAAACTCTATTTTAAGAATTCTCCTATCATGCCATTGTTTAACATTCTCTTTAAAGAGTCTAGCATTTTCATAAGCTTCACTTCTCCACTCATCTAAAGAACTCAAGTCAAGCATTCTTTTCTTACGAGCAAGTTTAAAATATCTATTTAGTTCTCTCACTGCCCAATAAGCTTTGTGTTATAATTCTAAAGGCAAGTGACAAGCTTTTCCATAAACCATTTTATAAAGAGACATATGCATAAGATTTTTATAAGCAGTTCTATAAGACCATAAAGCATCTTTTAACTTATCAGACCAATTTTTCCTAGATTTGTTAACAGTCTTTTGCAAGATAGATTTAATTTCTCTATTTGATAATTCTACTTGCCTACTTGTTTGAGGATGATAAGCTGAAGCAATTCTATGATTAACGTCATATTTAGCAAGGGTTTTTCTAAAACCACCATGAATAAAGTGAGAACCTCCATCAGTCATAAGATATCCAGGCACACCAAACCTAGGGAAAATAACATCTTTAAGCATTTTTAACGAGGTTTCACCATCATCATTGTTTGTAAGTATAGCTTCTACCCATTTAGTAACATAATCAACAGCAACAAGAATATGAGTATAACCATTCAAAGGAGGAAACGGGCCCATAAAGTCAAATCCCAAACAATCAATAGGTTCAATAACTAGATAATAACTCATAGACATTTCATTACGTCTAGAAATATTACCGACTCTTTGACATCCATCACAAGATAAAACAAAGCTTCGCGCATCTTTAAAGAGATTAGGCCAATAGAAACCTGATTGTAGAACCTTTTGTGCGGTTCTATCTCCAGCGTGATGTCCTCCATAAGCACTACCATGGCACTTTCTCAATATCTCTCGTTTTTTCATGTTTTGGAACACATCTTTGCATAATACCATCTACTCCTTTATATAAGTGTGGGTCATCCAAAAAAATAATGTCTCAAATCATAAAAGAATTTCCTTCTTTGCTGAGCTGTAAATGTTGGAGACAAATACTTGGAAACAATAAAGTTAGCATAATCTGCATACCATGGACTATCTTGGGAGTTTACCTTTATCGCAGCCAACTGTTCATTTGGAAAACTATCATTAATAGGAATATGGTCATAAGCAATCTTTTCCAATCTAGACAAGTTATCAGCAACATGATTTTCAGCACACTTCCTATCCACAATATGCAAATCAAACTCTTGTAAAAGTAGCACCCATCTAATAAGCCTAGGATTAGCATCTTTGTTTTCCATAAAGTATCTAATAGCAGCATGATCGGTATGAATAGTAACTTTTGAATCAACAATATAAGGTCTAAACTTATCACATGCAAAAACAACAGCTAAGAACTCTTTTTTAGTGGTAGCATAATTCTTTTTAGCAGCATCAAGAGTCTTACTAGCATAATGAATAACATTCAACTTCTTATCTACTCGTTGTCCAAGAACAATACCTACAGCAAAATCACTAGCATCACACATAATTTCAAACGGTAAATTACAATCGGGTGGTTGAACAATAGGAGCAGTAGTTAAAGCCTTCTTTAAAGTCTCAAAAGCTTTCTTACAATCATTATCAAAAACAAAAGGTACGTATTTTTGAAGAATATTAGTAAGAGGCTTTGATATTTTAGAGAAATCTTTCATAAACCTCCTATAAAAACCATCATGACCAAGAACACTACGAATAACTTTAACATCTCTGGGACAGGGCATTTTCTGTATGCTTCTACTTTAGCTCTGTCAACTTCAATACATCTTTCAGAAATTTTATGTCCAAGAACAATCCCTTCATTCACCATAAAGTAGCATTTCTCCCAATTAAGAACAATATTAGTTTCCTCACATCTCTGCAAAACTTTATCAAGGTTGTGCAAGCAGTTATGAAAAGAAGTTCCATAGACGGAGAAATCATCCATGAATACTTCCATAGTTTCTTCACAAAAACCATGAAAAATAGGAGACATGCATCTTTGAAACGTAGCAGGAGCATTACAGAAACCAAAAGGCATACGTCTATAAGCATAAGTATCATAAGGACAAGTAAAGGTTCTTTTCTCTTGATCTTTCTTCCTAACAACAATTTGAGAAAACCCAGAATAACCATCAAGAAAGCAAAAATGAGTTTTCTTAGACAACCTCTCTAGCATGTGATCAATAAAAGGCAAAGGATAATGATCTTTCTTAGTAACCTTGTTAACTTTCCTAAAATCAATGCACATTCTATAACCAACTACTACTCTTCGAGGAATAAGCTCATTATTTTCATTAGGCACAACAGTCATTCCTCCCTTCTTAGGGACACAATTAACATGGCTTACCCATCTACTATCAGCAATAGGGAAAATAATACCAGCATCAAGGAGTTTTAATACCTCATTTGTTACCGCTTCCTTCATCTTAGGAATTAAACGGCGTTGATGTTCAACTACCGGCTTTGCATCAGGTTCTATATTAATAGCATGCTGACATATAGTAGGGGAAATTCCTTTCAAATCATCAAGAGTATATCCAATAGCTCCACTGTGTTTCTTCAATATCTCCAATAACCTTTCCTCTTCTTTACCTGAAAGTTTTGAACTAATAATAACAGCATATGTTTTCTTATCATCAATATAAGCATATTTAAGATCATCAGGCAAAGGTTTTTAATCAAAAACAGGATCCTCCTTGGGTGGTAATGTGGTACCCAAGTCTTCCACATGTAAATTATGTTTCAGTATAACTGGTTGACAAAGAATAATATCGTCAATCTCATTTATTTCTTACATAAAGACCTCACTTTCGAGGTCCTCCATGTATTGCTGCAATGCATTGTTAGGAGTAAGAGCAATAGAGGCAAGCTGTTCGACTCTAAAATCCTCATTAGACAATTCACATTCATAAGGAGCTCTAGAAAATTTAGGAAAATCAAAATCATAAGATTTTCCATCAAATTTAGTCAATATGTTCTCCCTCTTACAATCTATAACAGCATCACAAGTGTTCAAGAAAGGTCTACCAAATATGATAGGACAAGTTTTACTAGCAGCCTTACCAATTACTAGAAAATTAGTGGGATATTTAGTCTTACCACATAAAACTTCCACATCTCTAACAATACCAATTGGAAAGATAGTTTCTCTATTAGCAAGCTGAATAACCACATCAACATCTTCAAGTTCACAAGAACCAATTTTATGCATAATTTCTTTATAAAGCTTATAATGAATAGCACTAGAACTTGCACCAATATCACACAAACCATAGTAGCAATGATCACCTATCCTAACAGAAAGCACATGAACACTAGTTCTATTATATCTACTAGGATGTGAAACAATATTAGAAGCATCCTCACAGAAGATGATGTGTCCATCCTCAACATTTTCCTAGACAAGGTCTTTTACTATAGCTACTATAGGTTCAACAATTATTTGTTCATCAGGTTCTATAGAATTATTTGTACTATTGTTAACCACACTAGCTAAAATAGAATGTTCCTTTACCTTGTCAGGAAAAGGCATTTTCTCAATATAAGGTTCGGGTACAACAGGATTAACAGCATGCACTTCTATATTTCCAACAGGAACATAATTAAGAGTATCTTTATAAGGTGCATGGTACTTGCTACTCTCCTTTTGGGGAATATCAAGATAGGAGGCAAAGACTTTAAGACAATTTGCTAAGATTTGAGAATCAAGACCACAAACAGCACTAACATTATAGAAATCATCGGTTCCCATCAAATATTTAATGCATTCATAATCGTAATTTATACCTGACTTTCTACCTTTGTCATTCTCCCATCCTTCAGTGTTTTGTTGAATACAGTCAAGAAGATCCCATTTAGCTTCTTCCTTCATACGTGTGAATGATCCAGAACAAGAAGCATCCAATAAATCTTTATCATGAAGAGAAATCCTTGCATAAAAATTATTAATAACAATATTACTTGGGAGCTCATGAACGAGACATTTAAGCATTAATAACTTCAATCTCCCCCAAGCTTGGGAAATACTCTCTCCATTATGAGGCCAGAAATTATATATTTGATTCTGATCTTTATGAATCTCAATGGGAGGATAAAATTTAGAATAAAAGAGAGGTACAATTTCCTCCCATCCAATAGATTGACCATTCTTCAGCATTTTAAACCATTCCGCAGCTCTGCCCTTCAGTGATAAAGAAAATAATTTCCTCTTAACTTGGTCCATTGTAATACCTTCACACCTGAATAACTCGCACAATTCATGTATAAAGTGTAAATGATCACCGGGATGGATAGTTCCATCTCTAAAATAGCAGTTATCCATAACACGTTCAACAATTTGCATAGGTATTTTAAAAAGGATCCAATTGAGCAGACAGCGGGTCATCTACTACATTAGCAGTAACAGTAGTACTCCTAAATAGAGAACCAAATGGATTCTCCATAATAAAATAAAGCAGCAAACAGGAATAAAAATAGCACTCACAGTAGAAGTTTCTCTTACCAATTCCACTTACCAATAGCGCTTCACTCCCCTCCAACGGCGCTATAAAATAGTCTTGAGGACCCACAAGTATAGGGGTGTATCATAGTACTTTTGATAAATAAGAGTGTCGAACCCAACGAGGAGCAGAAGTTATTGACAAGCAGGTTGGGTAGAGGATTCACTGTAAACACTAGCAAACGGGTTTTTTATGGTTTTTGATATAGCAGATAAATAAAGTGCGAGTAAATAGAAGACAGTAATAATAATTGCAGCGAGTGGCCCGATCCTTTTACAGAAAGGACAAGCCGGTTGGTTTACTTATGATGACCAAACGTTCTCGAGGACACATGGGAACTTCGTCAAGCGCTTTCGTTTCATACAGTTTATTAATATTTATTGTTTTGATAGGTGTTGTGTGGGTGAACCTATGTTAATGCACCGCCCAACTAGGAATAATGCATACTTGTGATTAAAACCCTTTCAAGCATCCGCAACTACAAGAAGTAATTAAGATAAATCTGACCACAACCTTAAAACTCTGGGATCCTACACTCCCTTGTGCATCGGTTTCCTAACGGGGGTTTAGGTTGTTGTCACTCCGGCAACCCCACAATTAGTAGCCAAATACACAATGCATCCCTCTAGGCCCATAAAGCTGAAGTGTCATGTAGTCGATGTTCACATGACACCACTGGAAGAATAACACCACAACCTTAAATATCAAACCATTAGATATTACTTCAACATAATTCCACTACTAACATCTTGACTTCTCCCATGTCCTCAAGAACTACTCACAAGACATCATATGAATCATAATCAGAGGTGATATAATGATGAATAACAATATGTTCATAAAGTGAAAACACCGATAAATCTCGCAGGCATCTACTACTAACAAGTAATCCACACCGGGAGAGAGATCTAGTGGAAAACAACAATATAGAACCCTAATTGTTACAGCAGGATGGAGATGGATGGTGAGGATGATGGTGCTGGTGGTGATGATGATGATCTTGATGATTCCCGGAGCGATGACGGTGACGATGGCAATGATTTCCCCTCTCCGGGGAGGAATTTCCTCGACATATTTCTCCCTACTCGAGAACTTTTCTATCTTTGTTGCTTTACTCCCCGAGGAGGTGGCAGAATATTTCCTCGATGGTTCTCCTGGTCTTAGGGTTCCCTGGGGGTCAAGTACGCGAGAGGGGGCTGCCAGTGGTCGGCTAGGGTGGCCACACCACGTGGCGGCGCGGCCAAGGGGGGGCGCCATCTGGTGGTGTGTCAGACCCCGGACCCAGAGATATACATACTGTTATGTGCTCCTAGCCATGGACTCACAAAGGCTTCAGGGTTACCAGCCCCGACCGCAACAAACAACGGCAGGCAGACCGGATTCATCGGCACGTAGTCCGGATCCCCGGTCTACTACTCCTTGTATCCATGCTAGTCATAACCAATTATGCATACCCAAGCGTCCACGAGTCGGATGAAGCTGAAGGAACGAGACCAAAGTTATACAGAGCTGCTATGTGTCCAGAAAGTGCAACAACAATCGAGGGTTACTGGGGTTACCTCGCCCCAGGCCGAATCACATCGGCAGGCGGGCTCGAACATGGATCATCGGCTCCACAACCCCTCGACTGCGACAACTATGCAGGCATAGCCAAAACTGTATAACAATGAGCTCGAAACCAACAACCGATCAAAGCAGCACTCTAGACATGAAGCTTTATTAAACAGGTGTTACTAGAGTAGTTGTACAAGCAGAGGTCACATGACCCAACATTACATCAGACAACGGAAGGCAAATTATGTTGCTAATCAACAAGAACCAAAAAGGCCTAAGAAGCCGCAACATAAGGCGACGTCCCAGCCCATAGATTCCAGGCTGCTACCTGGGAACCCCAAACTACTCGTCGATGCCCACGTTGAACCACCACTGAAGTGACGAACTCCACTTGAACCAAAATTTAAGCAAACCTGAGTACGAGAGGTACTCAACAAGACTTGGTTAACCTATTATATATCTGCTGGTTTCATAAAGGGTTTTATGAAGGTTGATTTGCGTAAAGCAATCTTTGTTTTCCAAATCGAGGAGGAATAGCACGTCTCATAAAATGTTTACAAAACAGATGAGAAACTCACTACTGTAATCATCATCTTTTGAATCCACCAACATCATTTCCCAGCATCTCACATGCTACAAGGGTCACCCCTCTCGGCATCTTCGAGGAGGCACCCTTCATATATTGCCTCCATTCTTTGTCAACATCTTTTACGTCATGTTAGAATTATCTATGGCCAAAATACATCAACCAAGTCGTCCTTAACCACGGACATGGCTTTCCGAAAGATTGATCCCTGCAGGGGGTACACTTTACCCACACGTACCAGCCGACTCTTAATGCCAAGCTATTGGCACAATTCCGACGATGTGTCGGGAGAGTGTGGTCGGCCACGACCTTTACCTTACCCGACCCTATCCATGAGTCAACCCAAGACAGGGCCACCCCGTCAACAGGGAGTTGGCCATCCTCCTGACGGCACCTGTCTCTGTGAGGCGGGGTCAAGATCCGTGTACGTCCATCACTTGGCCCCGGTCACGCCCTAGCAGAGCATTTTTTTTTCAAAACCGTTTAAAAGGTTTTATTTGCGTTGCCGAATGGAAATATCAAACTACGTGACTCATGGATAAAGCCAGCTAAGTTAGTCGGTCGGCGAGGCTCATGGCCATCTCGCATGGTTGTACGCTCAGTCTTGGCTTCTGCGCCCCGACCTTATTCCTAGGGTTGGCAAGTACGAAACGAACAACCACTTCCCAAGTGGCCTCCCGTCCAAGCCTTAGTCAAGTTAACCACACAATGCTCATCTCACCACGTCATCATATCATACTAGGTTATCGCAACTCTGATTCATCAACCGGATGGAGCAGAGGTAAACAAACATGTAAAGCTAAGCGAAGCAGATATGAGGCTCTGGCGATGCGCACAACCAAATCTATGGCGGCTAGGAGCAGTGGATCAAGATATTGAGGCAATGCAGTATATAGGTGAACTATATCTACTAGCATCAAATACTTTGGAATCGAATGCAAAGTACGAGAGTCAAATGTTGTTCGAAAACATATATGAGAAGATAAGAGGTTATGCTTGCCTTGGTTATAAGAAAACCAATAGAAATGTCTTCTCAGATAAGTGCTTGACTTGTCGGTTAAGATCAAGTATTCGTCATGGAGTTGTCGGCCTTCACTTCAGAGTCGCATTCTACCGAGGGGGAACAACACCGAAAAGAAGAACAACAATCAACACATGGCATTGATGCATTGCACAACATGTATGCATGAGAAAGTTAATGCACTGAGATAAAGCCCTAAGCATGCTCGTTGGGTTGCTAGGGTTCATATGTCAATTAGGCATTTTTACTGAATTTGTCCCGAAAAATAGACCCCGGAGGGAAATTCGGGCGGTTATGAAGGTGACTATCATTTTAGTTGCTCAAATTGGTTCGAAAACATCATAACTAGGTTGCATTTTTCATTTTGAGCAAATTGGTACATAACTTTTATTTTTCTAATTTTAGTGAATAAAAACTTATTTTCTCATTTTAAATGAATTAAACAAATTCAAATAATGTCCAAAAATCAACTTTCTAAAACATGTGTGAAAATGACATAGACACGTAGGTTATATTTTTCTGAACATATTGGGTACAATGAACAGTTATTGAATTTACAAAATTAATTCATTTTCTGGAATTTCCTGGAATTATATATAAAAAAAAGAATTATGACGTCAGCATGACATCATCTTTGCATCACCCATGGAAGAACTTCTCTGATTCTCTCCAATTCGAATGCCTCGAAGGATAATTCGAGAAATTGAGTGGGGGCCTAGGTAGAGGGAGTCGAGTGCTACCATTAGGTAGCGGCGGCTGGCCGGATGCCACCGGAATGGCCGGCAGCGACCAGAGGCGCGGCGGCGGATGTCAGACGTTGATGCGCCGGCGAACCAGAGAGGGAGGGGCAGGGCTGAGGGTACCCGTAGGTTCAGGAGCTCACCCTGAGCGCGAGGAGGTGGTCGGGGATGGCTGAGGCGGCCGGAATCGGCGCCGGTGTGGGACGGACGGCCGCGGCCGGAGGCGGAGTGGTCGGCCCGATTCCTCCGCTCCACATCACGCGGGCTCAATTCCTCCCTCCGGAAGATAGGATGGAGGATGACGGCGACAGTGGCGTGATCCTTATGGCTCAGGAACGACCGGGACGACGTCGACGTGCGTTTTCGCGGGAGCTAGGGTTTCAGGGGTTCGAGTTTGTTTTCCATGGCACAGGGAGCCAGAGAGAGTAGGGCAAGGCGAGGAGGAGAGGCAAGGAGGTGCACGGCATCTCCCTTCTCCCTTATCCCCCACGGTGAAGCAGGCAGGAGGACGTGGCAGAGGCGCCCAGGCAGCTGCTTCCTTTGTCTCAAGGAAGAAGACAAAGTGACATTTTGCGAAAACCGCAAGAAGTTCCTGGTTTTTGCGAAGAGGTCCTTTTTTTTAATAAGCAACACTGAGAACAGCTGTTTCAAGGGCGATTTTGCAAATAGAAAATTTGCCAAAAATATGTTTTGGATTCCTTACAAAATTTCCAACAAAACCATATTTTTGTTTTCCCAAATTGAAAATATTTTTCACACAAGATTTTGGAACCCATTTTAAGTACTATTTATGGGATTTTTATCAAACCATTTAAATTCACAATTTAAATTGTTTCAACATGGTTTAAATTTTTATTTCATGCATGTATGAGATGAACACACACCACACACCCTATTGTAGCAAAATTTGGGATATTACACATCTACCCCCCTTACAAGAATCTCGTCCCGAGATCCCCGAAGGATAATAAAGAAGGAACACCAGGTTTGAACGATCTTTTTGAACCTTACGGTTCTTTTCTCAAAGAGGTTGATCCATTGCATCTTGAAGTATTGAACGGATACACCTAGGTAAGAGGGAAAACTCTTAGGAACTGATCTTCACGAAGATCGGGTATCTCATGGGTAACTCATGACAGGAACGTTCATAAAGAACTGTTGAGTTAACAAGCATGAAACATATCAAGGTAACGGAGGGAATAGATGATGGTTTCAAGTTTATGGACGATGATTCTTGGAAGGATTTAGAATATGAGCTTTTCACAAGACTTTAAATCCTTTTGGAAAAGAAAGGTTGGACAACTTATTACATCGAGGTTTTCTTCAAAATAAACCAAGATGGAGAGGATGGTCTTGGATACCACAAAGTAATACCCATATATGAGGGGAAACACGAGAAAACACTGTAATTCGTGCGTCAGAGAAGACTTGATATAGGATCATGTTCACTCTTCAGAGTGGACACAATAGATGAAGGAACTTTCATTCCATCAAATTTTGTCGACAACTTTGTCAAAGATCGGAATGTTGCTTCATGACGGACGATGAGTAACAAAAAGAACTTGGAGCGCCGTAATTAAGGAGGAATTTGTGGTCACACCATAAGGATGAGCAACCATCGAGTTGGAACGTTGGAAAGAATAAGGAATCTCCTTCCTATCGTGGTTTGGACGTATCAATACATCTACCACATGGTTAAGATCCCATGGCTGAAGTGACTGACAAATTCACACAATGTGTGAGATGTACAAAACTTCAAGTATAAACAACTTGAGAAAGGAGACTGATCAATGGCGGTTACGAAACACCAGGAGGTGGTTCTCATGATGAACTTGTTTCCACTGGAAGAAAGGTTTGGAGGGTTGACAGAGAGACATTGGAAGATCAACTTCCAAGTTCTCCCGGATGTTCTAGATACCAATATTAGGCTAATGCAAGCCTTCTGTAGGTAATCAGGTGGAAGTGGAACTTTGAATTAGGAGAACGGTGAGGAGAACTTGTTGAGAACGAGCCACACAAGAATTCTCACAGAGAGTGGTTGTTCTTACGGATTCAAAGAGATATGACATTAGGCATTCCGGCTAATTGTGTCAACCACACATCAACCATGCCAGATTTTGAACAGACCAAATTCGTTACTCTTGAGAAAACACCAACCATCGTGGCTGCTTGAGATTCAGCTCTGGTTAGTGGGTTGATAACTTAGACTTGGTATATTGGATCAGCGGAATTGCACCAGTTACAATTGAGATGCATCTACCAGATTCTCAAGATATGGACTATGATGTCGCGCTCGAGAAGATGAACAAGATTGGTGTATTAGCAACTTGCAGGAGACGGTTGCACCTACATGGTTACTTGTGAAGGAACACATCAGAGTCCTAGTTGGGAAGATGATTACAAAGATAACGAAGTTCTTTTGAACTTCTTCTCTTTTAACGAACGATCAGTCAGTGGCTTAGTGTGGACACAAACTTCTTCAAGTAAATGGAGGTAATAACCAACCATCTCAATAATACTCCACACATGCATGACCAACTTGGAATTATTCCCGAGGGAACAAGAAAACTCTACTCGGATCCATGGCGACAACTTTCACCATAAGCACATGGACCGGGGTAAGTCACTTCGAACATCCAGAACACAACTTCGTGAGGACACAAAGATGGTTCTCAAAAGTTTCCAACATTGTTGTCATTTGTTCTGTATGAACCTCTTGCAACTTGGATGATTAATAATGTCATCGATGGGTTCGACAACACTTGTATCAAGACACTCCAAGAAGAGGTATTCGTATGATATATGAACAAGGCAGAACATTGGTCAGACGAAAGGACATGAGGTGTACTCGGGCCAAACACCATGAGTGAAAACACCATTAGGATAGTCCTTGAATCTAGACTTGATCTGACGACAGCCCAAATCAAATCAAAGGTAGAATGATAGCATGTCCATTAAAGAGGTACTGTCATGCTTTAACAGGATGAGAACAAGACAACCCATTCCAAAGGAACAAGTTAGGACGATCTTTTGTCTTTCAACTCTCCAAGTTATTGTTTAAGCTCAACCGACTAGTCCAAGATATCCAGCAAAGTTTCTTGAGAAAAGAGTAGTTCAAACTACCCATTACTTAGACATCACGGTCAGGTGACAAACCTGGTGATACTTCTAGAAAGACAACCAGAATATCACAACCTACCGGTATGTCTTAGAGTTCAAAAGGGATCTTGCTTTTCAAAGCAACCGGTATGACCATGAGAGCTTCGGCATTAACCTAACTCTCTGACCAAGAATGTGCACCGAAATGAAAGAATTTGGTAACACAATCAACTTTAAGTTGACACGGGTAACCAATAGTGCTAAGAAGGATACAGATGTTTCTTAGATTCTTCAAAGCAATAAGAATTGCTATGAATACCTGGTGCACACATCAACGCACACACCCAACCTTCTTGAGTATTTCAGCATGGAGGAAGGTGGTTAAGGATGTATAAGAGCATCACCTCATCAATAAGGCCATGAAACTCAACACAACCTCCTGATATAGAAGAGTGTGATACTCAGAGGTAGAACAGAATAGAAGCTGATAAAACTTCTTTATTCTGTGGATTATAAAACTTTGACCTGGTTTTAGAGATGAACGAGGTACTGGAGTTTGTTTCTCCTGACATCCCAATGTGGAATGTTTTGACGGAAACAAGAGCAAATGCATTGGAAGACTCCAACGCATATATGCAACTTGGTGTCCAAAACAACGGATGGAGGTTTGAGAGCAACTGGAAGATAGATTCATGCTCCGGAAAATCCAGAGGTTATGGGGAATTCACAGGGTGATACTCGTTTATAGAAACGATGCCAAGAAGAGAAATATACCTGAATCAAGGAGAAAGATGTGGAACTCTTGAGGGTCACTCTTGTTGCGATCCTTCTGATTCCAAGAGGAAACCTATGGCTATTGGAGTTAAGATTACCTAGCCACTCTGAGGTAGAAGATGTTCCTTAGGGTTAACAGAACGAGACTCGGGTTAAAGGTCAGCATCCTGTACTGATAGCATGAGCATCAGATGGTTATGACCACATGATTCAACTCACTACAATTCAGCACATTCCGGGACCTTCGGTTCAAGTCCATGGGTTAGAAACACAACGAAAGGAGTAACTACTATATGAGTGCCACTAAGGACACTACAATTAGCAATCATGAAGTATCTTTCAAAAGAAAACATAACTCTGAAAGAATTTGAACCAAGGACAAAGGATACATTCGAGATGAAAAGGAAATCTCGAGGTTCAGGATTTCAGACCTTGGAACAGGATAATGTGGAATCCACACAACTCTGAGAGACTAGGATGGAAAGGAAATCTCCCAGTTTAAACGAGAGACAACAGAACATGGAACACCCACGACTCTAGAACTTAACACTAGGTCAACTTGGGTGAAAGAACGTCATTGCCAAAGAAGGCACCTAAGTTTTGAATGACTAGAAGAGATAGCGAAACCTTTTCAAATCAAAACAAGTGAGGTGACCCAGAGTTAGAGCGATACCAGACAAGGAGTAAAAAGAATCCTAAGAAGGTTTTCACAACTCATTTGAAGTTTCAAAGTTGTTTTCACAAACACTAGACTTAACATCGACCAAGCAGTAAGGTTTTCCTACAGGCAGTGCTGCTCTGATACCAAGACTTGTCAGACCCCGGACCCAGAGATATACATACTATTATGTGCTCCTAGCCATGGAATCACAAGGGCTTTAGGGTTACCAGCCCCGGCCGCAACAAACAACGGTAGGCAGACCGGATTCATCGGCACGTAGTCCGGATCCCCGGTCTACTACTCCTTGTATCCATGCTAGTCATAATCAATTATGCATACCCAAGCGTCCACGAGTCGGATGAAACTGAAGGAACGAGACCAAAGTTATACAGAGCTGCTATGTGTCCATAAAGTGCAACAACAATCGAGGGTTACTGGGGTTACCTCGCCCCAGGCCGAATCACATCGGCAAGCGGGCTCGGACATGGATCATCGGCTCCACAACCCCTCGACTGCGACAACTATGTAGGCATAGCCAAAACTGTATAACAATGAGCTCGAAACCAACAACCGATCAAAGCAGCACTCTAGACATGAAGCTTAATTAAACAGGTGTTACTAGAGTAGCTGTACAAGCAGAGGTCACATGACGCAACATTACATCAGACAACGGAAGGCAAATTATGTTGCTAATCAACAAGAACCAAAAAGGCCTAAGAGGATGCAACATAAGGCGACGTCCCAGCCCATAGATTCCAGGCTACTACCTAGGAACCCCAAACTACTCGTCGATGTCCACGTTGAACCACCACTGAAGTGACGAACTCCACCTGAACCAAAATTTAAGCAAACCTGAGTACGGGAGGTACTCAACAAGACTTAGTTAACCTATTATATATCTGCTGGTTTAATAAAGGGTTTTATGAAGGTTGATTTGCGTAAAGCAATCTTTGATTTCCAGATCGAGGAGGAATAGCATGTCTCATAAAATGTTTTCAAAACGGATGAGAAACTCACTACTGTAATCATCATCTTTTGAATCCACCAACATCATTTCGCAGCATCTCACATGCTACAAGGATCACCCCTCTCGGCATCTCCGAGGAGGCACCCTTCATCTATTGCCTCCATGCTTTGTCAACATCTTTTACGTCATGTTCAAATTATCTATGGCCAAAATACTTCCACCAAGTCATCCTTAACCGCGGACACGGCTTTCCGAAAGATTTATCCCTGCAGGGGGTACACTTTACCCACACGTACTAACCGACTCTTAATGCCAAGCTATTGGCACAATTCCGACAATGTGCCGGCAGAGTGTGGTCGGCCACGACCTTTACCTTACCCGGCCCTATCCATGAGTCAGCCCAAGACAGGGCCACCCCATCAACAGGGAGTTGGCCATCCTCCTGACGGCACCCGTCTCTGTGAGGCGGGGTCAAGATCCGTGTACGTCCATCACTTGGCCCCGGTCACGCCCTAGCGAAGCATTTTGTTTTCAAAATCGTTTTAAAGGTTTAATTTGCGTTGCCGAATAGAAATCTCAAACTACGTGACTCATGGATAAAGCCAGCTAAGTTAGTCGGTCGCAGAGGCTCATCGCCATCGCGCATGGTTGTACGCTCAGTCTTGGCTTCTACGCCCCGACCTTATTCCTAGGGTTGGCAAGTACGGAACGAACAACCACTTCCCAAGTGGCCTCCCGTCCAAGCCTTAGTCAAGTTAACCACACAGTGCTCATCTCACCACGTCATCATATCATACTAGGTTATCGCAACTCTGATTCATCAACCAGATAGAGCAGAGGTAAACAAACATGTAAAGCTAAGCGAAGCAGATATGAGGCTCTGGCGATGCGCACAAGCAAATCTATGGCGGCTAGGAGCAGTGGATCAAGATATTGAGGCAATGCAGTATATAGGTGAACTATATCTACTAGCATCAAATACTTTGGAATCGAATGCAAAGTACGAGAGTCAAATGTTGTTCGAAAACATATATGAGCAGATAAAAGGTTATGCTTGCCTTGGTTATAAGAAAACCAATAGAAATGTCTTCTCGGATAAGTGCTTGACTTGTCGGTTAAGATCAAGTATTCGTCATGGAGTTGTCGGCCTTCACTTCGGAGTCACATTCTACCGAGGGGGAACAACACCGAAAATAAGAACAACAATCAACACATGGCATTGATGCAATGCACAACATGTATGCATGAGCAAGTTAATGCACTGAGATAAAGCCCTAAGCATGCTCGTTGGGTTGCTAGGATTCATATGTCAATTAGGCATTTTTACTGAATTTATCCCGAAATAGACACCGGAGGGAAATTCGGGTGGTTATGAAGGTGAGTACCATTTTAGTTTCTCAAATTGGTTCGAAAACATCATAACTAGGTTGAATTTGTCATTTTGAGCAAATTGGTATATAACTTTTATTTTTCTAATTTTAGTGAATAAAAACTTAGTTTCTCATTTTAAATGAATTAAACAAATTCAAATAATGTCCAAAAATCAACTTTCTCATACATGTGTGAAAATGACATAGACACGTAGGTTATATTTTCTGAACATATTGGTACATTGAACACATTTTTCTGATTAATAAATTAATAGGTATTGAATTTACAAAATTAATTCATTTTGTGGAATTTCTGGAATTATATATAAAAAAAGAATTATGACGTCAGCATGACATCATCTTTGCATCACCCAGGGAAGAACTTCCCTGATTCTCTCCAATTTGAATGCCTCGAAGGATAATTCGAGGAATTGAGTGGGGGCCTAGGTAGAGGGAGTCGAGTGCTACCATTAGGTGGCGGCGACCAGAGGCGCGGCGGCGGACGTCGGACGTCGATGCGCCGACGAACCAGAGAGGGAGGGGCGGGGATGAGGGTACCCGTAGGTTCAGGAGCTCACCCTGAGCGCGAGGAGGTGGTCACGGATGACTGAGGCGGCCGGAATCGGCGCCGGTGTGCGACGGACGGCGACAGCCGGAGGCGGAGTGGTCGGCCCGATTCCTCCGCTCCACATCACGCGGGCTCAATTCCTCCCTCCAGAAGATAGGATGGAGGATGACGGTGACAGTGGCGTGATCCTCGTGGCTCAGGAACGACCGGGACGGCGTCGACGTGCGTTTTCGCCGGAGCTACGGTTTTTCAGGGGTTCGAGTTTGTTTTCCATGGCACAGGGAGCCAGAGAGAGTAGGGCAAGGCGAGGAGGAGAGGCAAGGAGGTGCACGGCATTGCCCTTCTCCCTTATCCCCCACGGTGAAGCAGGCAGGAGGACATGGTGGAGGCGGCCACGCAGCTGCTTCCTTTGTCTCAAGGAAGAGTTTCTGGTTTTTGCGAAGAGGTCCTTTTTTTTAATAAACAACACTGAAAACAGCTGTTTCAAGGGCCATTTTGCAAATAGAAAATTTGCCAAAAATATGTTTTGGATTCCTTACAAAATTTCCAACAAAACCATATTTTTGTTTTCCCAAATTGAAAATATTTTTCACACATGATTTTGGAACCCATTTTAAGTACTATTTATGGGATTTTTATCAAACCATTTAAATTCAGAATTTATATTGTTTCAACATGGTTTAAATTTTTATTTCATGCATGTATGAGATGAACACACACCACACCCCCTATTGTACAAAAATTTGGGATGTTACATTGTGTGGGCCCCTGGTGGCCCCCCTCTGGCTCCCCTCGTGGCTGGATCCCTCATCCGGTCTTCTAAGACTCCTCCGATGTCCCCTTCTTCTTCTAGTATTCAGAAATAGTGTATCTTGATGGTGCTTTTACCATCAGATTTCTTGACCCGGTGATTATTCTCCAATAATTATCAAACATGCAAACTAAGATGAAGTAACATAAGTAATGCATAATAATATGAAATATATCGATGAATAAAAGAAAATTATGATATAAAATAGTGATGCAATATGGACGTATCAAGTGGCAAGGCTAGTATTGGTGCAGAACTCAACATCTTCTTAAAGTCATGGAATGCCGAGTCAAATTGACGTGTCCATACAAACTTGTCTATCTTCTTCACTAGCTGGTATATGGGCAATGCTTTTTCTCCCATTATTCCAATGAACCGACTCAAAAATGCTAGGAATCTAGTGAATCTCTACACATCCTTGAGACATGTCGGCAGGGACATGCTCTCTATAGCACTGATCTTGGATGGGTTGGCCTCGATACCTCGGCTGGACACGAGGAAACCGTGTAATTTGCCAGCCGGCACACCAAATGTACACTTGGCCTGGTTCAGCTTCAACCGGAATCTCCTCAGGTTTGCAAAGGTTTCTCAGACATCACCAAGGAGGGTATTCTTCTCCTTGGTCTTAATGACAATTTCATCAACATAAACCTGCACATTTTTGCCAATTTGATCATGCAAGAATTTATGCATGTATCTGATAAGTGGCACCAACATTTCTCAAGCCAAAAGTGATAACACGGTAGCAATAAGCCCCATACGGGATAATAAAGGCAGTCTTTATTTGATCAGCTGGGTTCAAAGGTATCTGGTGGAAACCAAAATATGCATCTACGGATGACAACAGCTCACACCGGACCGTGGAATCGATCACTTGATCAATCGGAGGTAGAGGGCATGGTTCTTTAGGACATTCCTTGTTCAGGTTCGTGTAATCGATACACATGCGCCACACAATGGCCAGATTTGGTTCATCCTTCTTCTTATCTACAAGGACCGGGTTAGCCAACCAGTCCGGGTGCAGCACTTCCATGATAAAAACACTGGCGAGTAGCCTTTCTATCTCGTTTCCAATAGCCTTCCTTCTCTCTATGGCGAAGCGCCGCAGATGTTGCTTCACCGGCTTATCATCCGGCCTCACATGTAGCGAGTGCTCAACCAACTCCCTCGGAACACCTGGCAGGTCCTGATTTGACCATGCAAAGATATCCCGATTCTCGCGGAGGAAGTGGATGTCCTCGCTTTCCTATTTTTCCTCTAACCCGGAACCAATGAAGGTGACACACTCCAGGAATTCCGGGTCAATCTGGACCTTCTTGGTCTCCTTGGAGGCCTGAAATGTTGCACTTTGATGTGGGTTAGTCATTCCCGGCATACCGAGTTGCGTAGACTGTGCCAATGCCACCACTTCGTGAATCCTCTTTTTCTCTGCAGCAATGACCAGACACTCGGCCAAGCGGGAGCCAGCTAAAGAACACTCCATAGAGAGCTTATAGTCACCCGAGATGGTAATGACACCATTAGGACCCGACAGTTTCATCTTTTGATAGGACACATAAGTAGAGGCCATGAACTTGGCCAATGCCGGCCTGCCGAGTAAGGCATGGTAAGGGCTTTCAAGGTCAACTACCTCGAACCGCAGGATCTCAGTGCGACAGTTATCTCGGGTGCCAAACATTATATGCACCTAGACTTTGCACATAGGAGAACAAGATACACCTGACACAATACCATGAAAGGTAGTCAGGCTACGTTGTATCATGTTCTCAGTGATAACCAACTAGATCACTGTATCCCGGTACATGATATTGATGTTGCTCCTATTATCAATGAGAATCCGGGTGAACTAGACATTGATGTCGGGCCCAATAAATGCCCGGTCCACCACCAACGCATAACCTCCCGGGTTAGGCATGACCTTGGGATGATCCACCAAGCTCCAAGTAATTTCCTCCTCTGACCAGTACATGAACTTGGGAACAACTGGCATGACTACATTCACCTCCATAGCACGCCGATGCTAGCTCTGCTTGTCATCGGGTTCGGTCACAAAGACCATGTAGCTCCGATGGTGCTCTTGATACTCATTCCGGCGACTGCCGCTGGCATTGTTGTTATTGGCTCCCTCAGCAACTTGATTCACATTTTGTAGCCTTCTTCGGTTATCCGCAGGCCTGGGGGTGCATTCGGAACTTGAGTGTTTGCACCCTTAAGCGGCAGTGGTGGAGGTCGAGGCAAGGGATTTCCACCCCCGCTCTTGATCCGGTCATACTAGCTACGCTACCGGGTAGTGTGATTAGTCGGTATGCTAGGATGCCGAGTGTGATAGCTGCAAGGTCCATCTCTCATCATCTCGGAAGTGAACCTCTCCTGATTGTCCTAGGGATTCTTCTGATCCGTCTACTGCTTTTTGTTACTCTAGTTATGCCCCCATTGAGGCCCACTGTTCTTCAAGTGTTGGCTATTGTCGGCATCAGGCTGGTCCAGATCAACCGTAGCACCTGGTTTGACCCATATCGGAAGTCCGGCATGTCATCTCTTCTTTTGTTACGGTAATCTGAATGGTCATGCCGCCTGGAAGACCCGGCATCATCATTGCCCGAGTAACTCTTACTCGGCTCCAACGAGGTCAGCAAAGGCTGAGTCGGATCACCCAATGCATACATATCGGCCACCTTGATTGTTTCGGCCAGAGTAGCCGGCATCTCCCTCTACAATCTTTTCCACGACATAGTGTCGTGTCGGCACCCTTGAGCAAACCAAGCAATAGCCTGTGACTCGATCAACACCTCGTAGCAATTGCGCAGGGTGCTCCATCTAGCCAGGTACTCCTGGTCGGTTTCATCTTCTCTCTGCCGGCACATGGAGAGTTGTGTCGGAGAAAGCTCGTCTGTCCTAGACAGGGTAGCTTTCGGAGGTTCGAACATTGTGGGCTAAACACACTTACTTTGCCTCTAGAGGAGGCTTCGAGAGGGAAGCTTGGACAAGACAGCAATGGCGACACGACGAATTTACCCAGGTTCAGGCCACCAGTGTGGTGTAAAACCATACTCCTGCTTGTCTCATGGATTGCACTACGGTGATTACAATACAAATGCGAGCTTGTGCTCAGAACAGACTACTTGGGCTCTACGATGGTTCGAGCTCCCCTTCTCCAAGGGTCGGGGGTTCCCTTCTTATACTGGCGTTTGGACCTCTTTCCCGCTCATTTGGCGGGAAAGGGATCCCACAAGGTGACAAAGGGAGGAGTGTCCCGTATTTCTGCGCCTCCTGCGCGGTCTTGATCGCTGGGGGACAGATCCACCGTCCATGGCGTCATGGTGGGGGAGCCTGGTGACGCCGCCTCCGTCTTGTAGTGCGGAGTCGGTCTTCTTGCACGGAAGAGGCAATCTTTGGGAGGCCCTTTAGCCCCGACAATTGTCCCCCTGGTCTTTATACACCAGAATGGAAATTGTGGACAAAGCGCGCTTGCGCCCCTGTGCGGCCTCTGACATTGCACGGAGGCGAAGCCGTCGGCGGCACATGCCTTATCCCCCTCCTAGCGGGTGATTCCCTTCGACAGAAGCGGGATGGCGGGGTAGAGCTCCTCTCGAAAGGGGAGCGCGCCAAGTCTCGCTGCCAGAGGCTCTGGCAGACCTGGGGAGAGGGCACCGGGCCCTCTCAGGAATGGGGTTGCTTGATTACCTTCGAGTGGTATCTGCTGGGCCGGGCTGCAGCAGACGGGCCAAGATACCCCGATATCCAGGGGGATGGGCGACACATGGACGAAGGAGGCGAGAAGTCGCGGAGGCACCGATGCCTGCCCAGCGTGCTGCACGTGGCGTGACGGTTCGTGGGCGAATCCCCGCGACTGATTGGGCATGGCGTAACATCCCAATTTTGCTAACAAAAGGGTTGCGGTGTTGTGTTCATGGCATATCATGCATGTAAAATTTAAATCAAGTTTGAATTTGAATTTAATAAGAAGTTGACCAAAAACCACTTAAAGTGGTCACCCAAAATTTGAATTAAAAACATTTTCAAAGTTGGCAAACCAAGTTATGGTTTTATTGGAAATTTTGTAAGGTTTCCAAAACCTATTTTTGCCAAAATTTTAATTTGCAAAAAGGTCCTGAAAACAAGCAATTACAGTGCTATTCTTTTCTGCCAGGGGCTTCTTTTTAATTTTATTCTTTCCCAGGGGGTTTTCGCAAGAACGCCTTTTGTCTTCTTCCACCTCCAGCCAGGCAGGCAAGCACCTCGCTGGAGGGCTGCCGCCACGTGCTGCTACCGCCTTCCCCCGCGCAGGTGACCCCCCCCCCCAGGAGAGAGCGCCGTGCTCTCCTCTCTCTCCCTATCCCCTCGATTCTCTTCCTCGCTCCATCGAGCAACCGAACCCTAACCGGAACCTTCTGTCACCGGCCGCCGCCGACTGCCAGCAACTCCGGCCGTCCCCGAGGAATCCGAGACCACCAATAGGACCACCTCAACTTCCTCTCCCACCTCGTGCAAGGAATTGAACAGGGAGGCTCGGAGATCGCCGCCCCAACCCCATCTTCTCCAAGTCCGGCGACGGCCACCGCCGCCGATTCGCCGCCACCGTCGCCCCTCCGGCCTCCCCGTCCGCACCATCAAGCTCGTGGTGAGCTCCTCCCTCTCCCAGACCCCTCTGTTTCCTCTCTCCCCCTATGGAGCTACCCGTCGCCGGAACCCGTGGCCGCCGCCGCGGTTCCTCGTCGCCGGCGAGCACTCCGGCGACCGTTCGGTCCGCCGAGGCCACTCCTAGACTCCCCATACTCCCCTCTCCCTCGTGGTGTGCTCGGGTTCGCGAATTGCGCGCGAATTCGATGGATTTGAGGTGGCATCTGTGAAGAACAGGCCACGTGATGTCACGCCTGTGTCACAGTGACGTCATATATCTACTGTTTAAGATTTCCAGAAAATATCTAAATATTGAATAATTAATAACTATTCTTTTATACCTCAGAAAAATAAAAATGAGGTACCAATATGCTCAGAAAAATAAACTCTACAAGAATATGTTATTTTCACACATTTTTGAGAAAGTTGAAAAATGACCTTTATTTAATATTATTTAATCATTTAAAATAGAAAAATAAGTTTTTATTCACCAAATTTAGAAAATTAAAAGTTATATACCAAATTGCTCAAAATGACAAATGCAACCTGTTTATGATGTTTTCAAACCAATTTGAGCAACCAAAATTGTACTCACTTTCAGAATCGCCCGAAACCCCCTCTGGGTCCATTTCGGGCAAATTCCAGTAAAAATGCCTAACTGACATATGAACCCTAGCAACCCAACGATCGTGTTTAGGGCTTTATTTCAGTGCATTAACCTGCTCATTCATACATATTGCGCATTGCATCGATGCCATGTGTTGATTGTTATTTCTCTTTCGGTGTTTGTTTCCCCCTCGGTAGAACGTGACTCCGAAGAGAAGGCCAACAATCCAACGACGAATACTTGATCTTAACCGACAAGTCAAGCACTTATTCCAGAAGATCTTTATCTGGTTTTCTTATAACCAAGGCAAGCATAACCTCTTATCTGCTCATATATGGTTTCAACGTGTTTTGAATCTCGTACTTTGCATTCGGTTCCAAACTATTTGATGTCAGTAGATAGAATTCCCCTATATACTGCATAACCTAGATATCCTGTTCCACTGCTCCTAGAAGCTATAGGTTTGCTTGTGCGCGCTCCGCTAAACCCTGTGAGTCTTTCTTAGCCATGCTTAGTTGTGATCTGATCCATCCGGTTGATGAATCTGGTCATATGCGTGAATCATTTATGTCAGGTTGTTGTGAATTGTATTATCTTTGATAACTTGACTAAATAACGGCATGGATGTGAGGCCACAATGGGTTGTGGCGTTTTGTCCTGTTCATGCCCCTAGGAGCGAGTTCTCGCCTTCGAAGCCAAGACTGAGCGTGCAACCACATGCGGGGCCTAACAGACCGCGCTCGACTAACTAACTTGTTCGGCCACGTCCATGAGTCACGTAGTTTGATCTTTCCATCTGCGTGTGAGTCAGAAAACGATTTGGAGAAAACTTAGGGCGTGACCGGGACAAGTGATGGACGTACACGGATCTTGTTCCCGACTCACAGAACAGGTGTCGTCAGGAGGTGGCCAACTCCCTGTTGACGGGGTGGCCCTGTTTGGGTTGACTCATGGATAGGGTCGAGCAAGGTAAAGGTCGTGGCCAGCCACCCTCTGCCGCGCTCCATGGACGAGCGTACATGTGGCGTTAAGAGTCGGATGGTACGTGTGGGTAAAGTGTACCCCCTGCAGGGATAAATCTCCTCGAGAAGCCGTGTCCACGGTTACGGACGACTTGGCAACGGATTCTGTGATCATAGATAACTTCAACGGAATGACTAAAACTTGTTAACCATGATTGAAGGGTGCCTCCCCGGAGATGCCGGGAGGGGTGATCCTTGTAGCATGAGTTAGTGTGGGAATGAGAAGGACTTGGTGGAATACAAGAAGATGATAATCTCAGTAGTTGATTAGCTTTCTCATCTGTTTTGAAAATATTCTATGAGACGTGCTATTCCCTCCTCAACTTGCAAAACAAAGATTGCTTTACGCAAATCTGCCTTCATGAAACCCTTTTCGAAATAACAGATATATAATAGGTTAATTAAGTCTTGTTGAGTACCTCCCGTACTCAGGTTTGCTTAATTTTGGTTCAGGAGAAGAACTCCATCGGTGGTGATTCAACGTGGACATCGACGAGTAGTTTGGGGTTCCCAGGTAGCAGCCTGGAATCTATGGGCTGGGACGTCGCCTTATGTTGCGGCCTCTTAGGCCTTTTTGGTTCTTGTTGATTAGCAACATAATTTGCCTTCCGTTGTCTGATGTAATGTTGGGTCGTGTGACCTCTGCTTGTAAGCTATACTCTAGTAACACTTGTTTAATAAAGTTTCAATGTCTAGAGTATTGCTTTGATCGGTTGTTGGTTTCGAGCTCATTGTTATACAGTTTTGGCTATGCCTGCATAGTTGTCGCAGTCGAGGGGTTGTGGAGCCGATGATCCATGTCCGAGCCCGCCTGTCGATTTGATCGGCCTGGGGCGAGGTACCCTAGTAACCCTCGATTGTTGTTGCACTTTCTGGACACATAGCATCTCTGTATAGCCTTGGTCCCGTTTCCTTCAGTTTCTTTCGATTCGTGGACGCTTTGATATGCATAGTTGGTTATGACTAGCATGGATGCAAGGAGTAGTAGACTGGGGATCCGGACTACGTGCCGATGAATCCAGTCTGCCTGCCGTTGTTTGTTGCGGCCGGGGCTGGTAACCCTGAAGCCCTTGTGAGTCCATGGCTAGGAGCACATAACAGTATGTATATCTCTGGGTCCGGGGTCGTGACACATGGGGACAATGGCTCCCTGCGTCGTAGCCCGACAGTTTGTAGGGGGGCGAGTAGATCGCGCCGGGTTTGGCTTCTTGGCTTCCGCGTGTCTCTTCTTCTCCTCTTCTCCTCAGACCGAAGCGATCCACCTTGTTTTCTCTGCCGCTCGCCGTCTCCCTTTGAGAGAGCGCCATGACGCCCGTGGTTGAGCCTTCCACCATCGATGCCAGCAAGATGAAGAAATCCCAGTGCATGGCAGCACACTCCACCAACGAGCATAGTGCCACCGTTCTCCTTGCATGCATGGTCGATCTCGATGAGCTCTCCTCGATGTCGTACCCGATCTTCTACCAGTTGGTGATCTCGGGGATGGTTCTCCCCTTCTCTTCCTTCCTTCATGCCATTCTTTATCACTACCAAATCCACCTCCTCTATCTTCCCCCAGTTCCACTCTTATTCTCTCCGCCTTCGCCTTCTATTGCGAGGCGTTACTGGGCGTGAAGCCATATGTGGCCCTCTTCCGCTGCTTCTTCGAATTGCAGGAGGATTAGTTGGACCCAGGCATTGGTGACCTCTCCTTCCGTCTAGGGACCGTCTTGGGGCCGTGTTCCCCCAAATGGAGATCCTGCCCGAGACCCCTGGCTTCCGCTCGAGGTGGTTGTACGTAGAGGTCGAGGAGGCTTGTGGTCTTCTAGAGTTTCCTTCATCCCCGCCCGTACGTCACTCTGGATGGCAGTCAGAGGATCTCTCCGGTTGCAGTCTTCAGCCTCTGAAGGAACTCATGCACGTGCTTCATGACCATGGCCTCACCTTCGACATGCTCGTGTCGGAGATGGTCCAGAGGCGTCTCGCCCTCTGCAGCGCCATGACGGGCGCTTCTGGTCATACTCGGGTCCCAGCGACCCTATGCGTCTAGACCACCACCTCACCAACATGTGCACCACGTCCATGGCGCTCGAGGTGCTGCTCCACTACGACCTATCGTTGGGTCTTCCCCCGGCTTGGTCCCCCTCTCCGATCTTACGTCGGAGGAGAGAGAAACGATCTTGGCGATGATGCCCCTCTTTGATAAATGGGGCCCTCTAGCTGAAGGCACATAGTCACGCGAGGACAATCCGTATGCCTTGGACTTTGTCGAGGAGAACGTTGAAAGCCCTCCCCCCTCATGTCGCTACTGCGAGCACTTCCCCCACGTGGAGATGTCGCGGGGTGGTGCTATCTGCTGACGAAGCGGACGATGGTGGGGACGTCTCGTGTCGATCGGACCCGGGCGACAACGAGAGTACCGGCGAGGCACCCAGCGGCCGCAGCTTGGGGAAGAGACCGCGGATAGATGATGACCCGTCGTCGTCGCCCTAGGGTGTGGCGCTTCAATGGAGAGTAAGGAGCCTTGCCGCCAGTTCTTGCTTCCGTTCTTCCATTTCATATCTTGATAGGTTGGCGTCTCTTGTGGCAGGGAGCAGGTCGACGATGCCCCCAGCGAGTTGCAGGGGCAGTCTCCCGGCCCCTTCGCCATGCTTCAGGAGGACCAGCCCTCGGCGGAGGAGGCTCTGGCCGAAGTTCCCGTTCAGGCCACACCACCACTCGAAGTCCTCTCGGAAGTGCTTTCGGAGGAGGCATCGGTGCCCCCTCTAGCCCCCAGCGCGGGGGACGATGCCGCCACCTTGCCGGAGTCGGGCGAAGCCAAGGTCGATGTAGAGGCTACGCTGGACATGCGCGTGACGTCCGTTGAGGCCTTCGCTGAGCATCGGTGGCCGAAGTTAACCAATGCGCCCTCTAGCTCAGGCCCAGGTCTTGGCTCCCTCGTGGAGCACCTGGCGAGGCAGATTCGTGACGTCATTGCTTCCTGGGCCCTCTTCCAAACAGTCGTCCTGTCTGCCAGGCTAGAGCGCCTCGAGGCCCTAAGCAGCCAGCTGAGGGAGGTTGTTGTGCCCGTCCTTGCGCAGGAGGACGCAGCTGCCGCGATCAGGCGCGCGATGTTGGTGGAGGCTGAGTGCGAGTACAATGATTCTTCCGTGGCGCTGATGGAGGCCCAGCTGGCCCTGTCAATCACGCAGGGAGGCCAGGAAGAGGTTCACCTGGAGCGTAATGAACACTCCTTGGAGGTGGAGGATTGGTTTCGTCTTCGTCGAAGGAAGGAGGAGGAGCTTGCTTCCAAGCAGAGAGCAGTCAGCGAGGCTGAAAGCGACCTCGCCAAGCGGGAAGAGAGTGTCGAGACATCGTAGTAGTTTTCATAGACTGGGGTGCCATGAGACTACGGTAGAGACGTGGGGTAACGGGATAGCGTAGTAACACCGAACACGGGATTTACCCAGGTTCGGTATGTCGCGACAGTACGGCGTACCTACTCCTGCACTTCTCACTATGTGGGACTAAAGCCCGTATAATAAGGTTACAATGTAAGGGAATAGATCCAGCTACTCGTCGAGGATGAACTTCCCGGCGAGTTGCGTAAAGCTTGAGCTTGAACCTAGAACCTTGGAACTAAAGGAACTTATGAAATCTATCTCCCGTCCGGCTTTATATAATAGCCGGATTAGGGCTTACAGAACCAGAAACCTAGAAGACTACGTTTAACTTGTAACTTGGAAAGTAAGGAATCCGTCTTCTCCTCCAAGCCAGATCACGCGTGCCGTGATCCGGGTTCTTCTAGAATCCGGCTTCTGCGCGTCGGACTACTGGGCCGCCCAATGGACCTAAGCCCATTACCTTGCAGGCCACCCTGGTAGTCCAGCTCTTTTGTCTACCATCTTCTATACCCCTATTCGGTATATATCCGACAGTAGCCCCCAGGAAGGATCAAAACTCTGAAACTCCGCCTTTCGTCAAATACATTTTGTCCGGGAAACTTGATTCAGCAGTCTTGATTCTTTCTTCTTCCCTTTTGAAGGAGATGGTAACATAAAACTCGGAACTATGAAAATCCGGCTTTTCTTCTCGCGATCCTTCGCGGAAAAGGAACACGTGACATCAGCGCTTTAATCATACTGACGTAAGCGCCGCTTGGTTTCACGCGGGAAACCCTGCAACGTATCTCTGACAGATTCTCACGAGAAACGAGGAGATAGCCATCATTCCTCTGTCGTTCCGTTTCCCGGATTTTCCGGCGAGCGACACGCGTCGAACATCCAACGGTCAAAAGAGCCGTTAGCGCGTATCTAGAGGGTTTTTAGGCTATAAATAGCCGTCTTCGTCCTCCTCATCAACCTTCTTCACTCCCTCACTGCCTTCACCATTGGTGCGAACGTGAGCTCGAGAGCGAGAACGATTCCTTGCCCCGACGAGCCCTTCCCACGCCGGAGCGCACCAACACCACCGAGAAAGATGGCATCTCCGCAATCATCGCCAGTTCGCGCTTCCGTCGACGAGCTCTTGAGCGATCTAGATCCCCAACTTGGGTCGCCCAAGCACGCCGGCGGCGAGCTGGAAAAGGCTACGGCGTCCGCAGCGGGCGGAGGAGACGTCTCCGCCACCACAGATGCTGCGGGACCAAGCACCACATCGACCCCGCCGTTCGCTCCCGAAACGGCGGAGGAAAAGGTAGAGCTCCTCGACGAGCAGCTTGCCGCCGCGAAGGCCGCCACCACCGCCGCCGCCGGAGGAGATGAAGAAGAGGAAACTGCAGGCAACTGGATTGCCTGCAGTATTCCCCCGGCTCTTCTTCCCAACTTGGAGAAGGAAGGCCTGGTTTTGAAAAAGAAATGGCGGCTCCCGGAAGAGGAGACCGAACCCGCGCCGCAAGAGGGCGAAAGGGTGCTTCTCGCCTCCCACCTTCTACGAGGTATGGGGCTTCCCCCTTCTTCTTTCTTCCTCCAAGTTCTAGCTCACTACAACATCCAACCTCATAATCTCCCTCCCAATTCCATTCTGTATATGGCCGGCTTTCAGGCCTTATTCGAGGGTTACCTAGGAATAGAGCCTAGGTTAGATTTTTGGTTGTACTGCTTTGGGGTTAAGCGTAACTCTTCGGAGGGCGCACTCCCAAATTGCGGAACCATTTCCTTTACTCTTCGGAGATTCCGAGAGGATTGGTTCCCCAAAATAAAAACCTCGGAATCCGTCAAATTCTGGACGGGTTCCTTCTTTTATCACCCCGACGTGCCTTTTCCTAAAAAAGCCGTCGGGGTTCCACCTTTTGTGAACTCCGCCGCTGTTCCCCAGGATAACTGGGTTACAGAGGCCGTCCAGGTTCTGCCTCCAGATCTACTAAGGATCAAGAGGCGCATCGCCAAACTCACTTCCTCCAAACCTCCTTTGACCGGTATGGACACGGTCTTTTGCTGGCTGAATAGGCGGATTCAGCCATTAGCAAACCACGGAGGCCGTCTCCTGTGTGAATACACAGGAGCCAAGGATCCAATGCGGACAACCGACAAGGATTGGCCCGCAAAGGAGCTCAGGCGGCGCATCAATCAGTTGGTCGCTTCGCGCGATCAATACACGGAGAGTCGGCCAATGTACACGGCCGACAACCCCGCTCCTAAGGTAATTTTCCCGTTATTTGGGTATAATCTTACTTCCTGGATAATCTACCTTTCGAATCTGATTGGTTTTTTCCAACAGCTGGTGGATCTTCCAGACTCGGAGTTAGCCTCCGAGGCCGAGCTGGATGCGCTGCGTACCGCCGCTACTGGTGGGCGCAAACGCAAGAAGATAATTTCTTCGGATGAAATTATCGACCTTGACGGAATCCCCGTCGCCACGTCCAGGTTATTTTCTTCTGGGTTTTTTCTTTTATGGGATCTTTTTCGTCCATCTTCGGTGTTTTAACCTTTTCCGGGTTTTTGGTTTTTAGCCTGCCCCCCTCCACCTTGAAGCCGAGAAAGTTGAAGAAGCTCAGAGCTTCTTCCAACCGAGGCAGCCAACCATCTCCCGCCGTCGCCCCGGACACGCCGCAGACAATGGCGGAAGAACCTACTGCCGCCACCACCACCAAGCCCCCAGAGCCCAGCCAGCCCGTTGTGTCCGAGTCGGACACGAGGGAAAGGGCGGCTCCAGAGGTGGGTAAATCTTCTCGGACTTTCGACGAGGAAATCCCCACCTTTGACAAGGATTTTAAGGCTATAAATGACGGCTTGAACGCGGCCGAAAATCACTTCGCGGAATACGCGAAAGAATTCCGGGAAAACTTAGCAGGTTTGCAACGCATGAGCCAGGTATGTAACTCTAGCCCCCAAGCATTAAACAAAATGCATGCTTTTTTGCTTTGATGTTTTTATTAACCATACTTTTCCTTGCTGTGTTTCAGCAAACCTCCGAGGCCATAAACCTTGAAGTTTTCAGGAAGCTCACTATCAAGAATAAAGAAGTTCGAAGTCTTCTTTCTATTCTTGAGGAGAGAGAGGCGGAGCTGGAATCGTCTCAGCTTGCTTTGACGGAAACGAAAGGTAGACTTTTTCGTTTTGAAATTTCCGATTTAAAACTTTGTCGAAGTTTTTTCCCGAGGAAATTGATCAACTCGGATTTTCCCTTGCTTTTCAGCTGCTTTAGCTGAAGCTAAACAAGCAGCGGAAGATTCCGGCAACGCCGAGATTCTCCGCAATGAGAACATTGAGCTTCACAAGAATCTTGTGAAGGCTCAACAAGACCTGGAAGCCAGCAATCTGGCCCTTGGAGTGGCTAACTCCAAGGCTTCCGAGCAGGCGGAGAAAGACAAATCCACCATCCAGGATTTGACTGAAGCTCTGAACCTTCGCCTGGAGGAAGTTTCCGAGATCGATAAACTCATCGGTAAAATTTTTTACCCTTGTCTTCATCTTTCCATGTTTTGCTTTCTCTGTTTGTCTCCTTAACCCTTTTGTATGCTTTATTGGATCAAACAGGAGACACTCCAGATGGCACTCGGGCTGCAGGCATCCGAGCTTTCGGGGAGACATGGAACTTGATGAAGGCTGCTGCAACGCAGCTAGTAGGCAAGTTTCTTCCCGAAAAATCTGGGGAATGCTCGGAGGTTGAAAAACTTCCGGGTATCATCATGGAGGTGGCGGAGTCCAAGGAGTCTGTTCTCCGCTCCGCTGCACGGGGTGGTGCGCGTATGGCCTTAGGCCTTATGCGCATGCACTACCCTAGTGCCAAATCCTGGCGTGTGGCCACCGGTGTCCCTCAGGGATACACGGATGCGCAACGATCCACCATCTTTGGTGAAGTTAAGGGCCACGCCACCCAGATTGCCGCCATGGTAAATGTCGGCGTCCACTATCCAGAAGAAGAAGCTCCTCCAATTCCCGATGAAGAAAGCAGCGAGGAGGAGTCGGATTCTTGAAGGGTTACCTGGAACCTGGATAGAAAATTTAGACAATAGGAGCATTACTGTTCTTTCATTTGTAATCCAAAATGTAATGCTTCTTATGTATTAATGAAAATTCCGTCTTTTGCAGCTTAAACTATGAAATTACTTTGCAAGTTGTTTGAATTTTATCACTCCTTTATCTTCTAAGTTCTCTGGTGTGTATGCTTTAACTGTCCTTAGTGTTTGAAATGGCTCAAATAGCATTATGAATCGTTATGCCGAGTAACTGGGGACGAACCAAGCAGTTTTGAAACTCGAAAACATGAATCATGCTAAAGGCATTTTTACTAACTAGTTCCAGTAACCCAGCATACGCACGATCAGATAAAGACTTAGAAAAACAAGGAAAATTTTAAGTGAAACTTGGGCACGCAGGCAATTCAAGTTTCCTTTAGCCGTTAAAAGGCTGAAAAATCATTCAGTTATGCAACGCCGAGTACGCAAGCACAATTCGGGTTAACATTGAGAAATTTGTAAGATCATTGGGAAATAGATGAGGCGGAAACACTTTGCACTTATAAGAAAAATAGATGACAGCATTCCGACAACTTTATTTCATGATCTCAAAAGATGTTTACATAGATTTGAACTAAGTACAGAAGGGGACATAACTTGCTAGGTGTTCCCAGGCTTCCGCGATCCACTTGACCTTGTCGACACTTTTCAGCAGCTTGAAGCATGGTAGGTTTTTAGCCCCCAGCCAACTAAGAAATCTTTTTATGACTGTGGCGGAACTCGGCAATTCTGGGACACCTTTTTCACACGTAAGTTCCGAGATGTTCGAGACTGCCTTGATCTCTTCCGGGTTAACTTCTATTCCTCTGCGAGAAACGATGAAACCCCGAAGTTTTCCTGAGGGAACCCCGAATACGCACTTAGATGGATTCAACTTCATCTTGTAAGTGCGCAAGTTTTCGAAAGTTTCTCGCAAATCCACAAGGAGTGTATCTTTTTCCTTGGTTACGACAGCAATATCGTCCACGTAAACATGGACGTTTTTTCCAAGCTGACTATGCAAACAACGTTGCATGCAACGCTGGTAGGTTGCTCCTGCGTTCTTCAGGCCGAAAGGCATGGTTATATAGTAATACGTCCCGTATGGGGTTATAAAAGAAGTCTTGATTTGATCTTCCTTTTTCATGCGTATTTGGTGGTACCCGGAGTATGCATCCAAAAAGCATAAAAGCTCAGAGCCTGCAGTGGCATCTATTATTTGATCGATTCGCGGCAGCGCAAACCTATCTTTCGGACATAACTTGTTCAATCCTGTGTAATCTATACACATTCTGAGTGCAGTTGTGTCTTTCTTCGGTACTAATACCGGATTTGCGGACCAGTCAGTATGGATTACCTCCTTGATGAAATCCGCTGCTAAAAGCCGGATAATTTCCTTGCCAATAGCCTTCCGTCTTCTTCCGTCAAATCGACGGAGACCTTGTTTGACGGGTTTTGATCCGGGAATAACCTTGAGTTGGTGCTCAGCAAGTTCCCTGGGTACGCCTGGCATGTCAGCTGGACACCAAGCAAAAATGTCCCAGTTCTCACGGAGGAACTTGATGAGCTCGCCTTCCTATTTGTCGGTCATCCCAGTCCCTACAACGACGAATTTTGTCGGATCTTTGGGATCTAGGATTACCTGTCTTGTATTCTCGGATGCCTTGAAGCTATCTGTTGGCTTCCGAGTTTCTTTTCCTGCCGGCATTTCTTTCGGCGATACCTCCTTGGCTAACTCCTTCAGTTCTTCCTGAGCTATAACTCTTTGAGCGCAAAGGGCGTTTTGCTTTTCCAACTCATTTGCCAGCTTGAAATCACCGGCAATGGTGATTACTCCTCCTTTGGGTCCTGGCATCTTCAGCTTGTTGTAGATGTAGCAAGATCTTGCCATAAACTTGGCGAAAGCCGGACGTCCGAGTATTGCGTGATACACGCTCTCGAACGGCACAACTTCGAAGGATACTTTTTCCTGCCGGAAGTGATCTTTATCTCCGAAGGTGACATCTAGGGAGATTTCTCCTAGGGATCGTGCTTGCCTGCCAGGAACGATGCCATGGAAGCGTATATTGCTGTAGTTGAGCTGGGACTCGGATATCTTCAAGTGCTTCAGTGTATCCAGGTACATTATATTGATGCTGGATCCTCCGTCCATCAGCACTCTTCTTAGCCTAGTGTTTTGAACAATAGGGCTTACAACAAGAGCTTGTGTGCCGGGTTCAGGGATATTTTCGGGATGATCAGACTAATCCCAGATTATCGGTGTGTTGGAATACTTCAAGAATTTTGGGGTTGCAGGAACAACCGCGTTTATTTCTCGAAGTGTCCTTTTGGCCACCTTTGCTGACGGGGTTGCTAGGAAAGTTAGCATTGCTTCTCCGTCAACTCTCGGAAATTTAGGTTCGCCTTTTCGCTGTTGTTCCTGGATTTTGTCATCAGTGTCCGATTCACTGTCTTCTTTTTCAGCTTCTGGCTTTTGTTTGGCAGGTTTCCTCTTGGAACCCTTCCCTTTACTTCCGGATCCTGCATTGCCTTTCATATGCTTGTTTAGCCGGCATTGCGCGTTCGTGTGGGTTGGTTTCCCAAACTGAGAGTGGTGGACGCAGGGTTCCGACTTGATTCTCTCCCATTCTTCAGGAGTGTAATTGATGGGATCCGGACTGCGGCCTTTCCACTTGTTCCCTTTTTCTCCTCCAAAGGCTAAGTTAACCTCCTTGGGCTTTGTTGTTGACTCCGGAGTTCCTTTTTTATCAGAACGAGGTGTTTTCTTGGCCAGTATCAGTGACTCAATATTGCCTCCTCTTGCTCTGATATCGTCTTCGGCTGCAGCATGCTCATTAGCGGTTGTAAGCATAGATCCGAGATCTTTGTGCTTTTTAGAACCAACCATGAACGGTACAAGTCCGGGTTTTAGGCCATTGACGAAAGCATGCATTGCTTGTACGTCAGTTACTCCAGAGCAACTATTCTTCATTGCAGTCCATCTGGAGATGAAATCCACGTATGGTTCGTCTTCAAATTGGGTGCAACGGTTCAGCTGGTTGATGCTATTTGGGCGTTTGTATGTTCCCCGGAAATGCTGAGTAAATACTCTCGCCATATCATCCCAACTGTCGACAGTTCTTTATGGTAAACCATTAATCCAATCTCTGGCTCCGTCTAGCAACATTAGGGGAAGAAACTTGACAGCTTCCAGGTCTGTCCCGTTGTTGATCTGGACGGCTGTGTAATAATCTGAAAGCCAGGTATCCGGGTTTGTACTGTCGGTATATTTTTGGTAGGTTGGACCAACTTTGGCAAAGCCAGAATGCAGGGTTATCCTTCGGATCCTGTCAGTAAAACACTTAGGACCAAAGTATAGATCATCCTTTTCTGCTCTGTCAATATGTGCAGAATATCTCCCGTCTGAATGGACAGAAGGGGATCTGCTCCTTTCTTTTCCATTGTTACGCGGACGCGTTTTTCCGAGGTTATCTCTATCTCTTCCGTTGTCACGCCCTCTGGGATTAGGTGGAGTCCTGCTCCTGTACCTTTCCTTATCTTTGGGCGGTGTCCGAGATCTTTCACGCCTGTGAGGTGTATCGTATCTTCCAGCTTTTTCAGCTGGGTTTCTCGGAGGTGGCATTATTTTGCCGTCATTCCGGTGTTTGTCTTCCCGATCGTGTGGTTTATATCCATCTTTCGGGAGATGAGGTCCGGTTCTAGACGCTGCGTCCCGGTTGTCGGGGTTTTTCTTGTCTTTTCTTGGATCCTCTTTTTTATCCGAATCTCCGGGTTCTTCCGGTCCAAGTGCTCCAGCAGCGCAAGTAACAGTTTTGCAGAGGGCGGAATTATCATGCAGCCTCCCTGATCGCTCTTGTCCTCGCTGTTGCTGCTGTAATGCTTTTCCTAGGAAGGCATACACCCCTTGGAGTTTTTCCCCGTTGGAGTACAGATCATTGTTCAAGATGGCGAACGCTGCTTCCGCGTTTTCGGCTGCGGTTTTGTATATTGGTTCGCCCTTAGCATCTTTGCCGTTTAACTGCTTTTGCCAAGATGGGTTATAGAACCTTTCTTTCGGCGGCAGTTCTTCCGGTTTTGCAATTCCGGGTAACCTTGTAGGTTTTAAGGCAGATCTATGCTTTCTCTCGTACTCCTCAATTTCTTCCTTCATAATTTTGATGTCATTATGGGTTTGTTGGAGGTGTTGCCGAGATCTAAGCAGTTGTTGCTGTTGCCGTTGGAAAGCTTGTCTCCTGGCTTCCAGCATCTCAGGGGGTTCATTGGGTCCCACTGGAGTTTGTAATAGTTCTTGCTCTTCCAGTTCTGTCATTGGCGGAGCAGTGATTTCCTTAGATTTCTTTTCCGTAGGCTTTGTGCCACTAATATCTCCAACTTCCAGGTTTTCATCAGCGAGATCAGCTGACTTTTTCTTCCGCAGTTTGTACTGGAGTTTTTTAGAAGCACGGTGCTTTTTCTTGGAAGAGGGAGGTTTTTTGACAGGTTCATCCTCTGTCATCTCCTTGACATTAGGAAATATCGGAGAAGTTTCTCCGTCTTCCCTCTCCTCTGCTGGCGGAGGGGTTTTAGGGCTTTCCTGGCTATCGGCACCCGTTGTATCAGCTGGTTTTGCCATTAGCACTTCATGGAACCCCTCTTGAAAGGATTTAACTTTTCTTACGAAGGCATCATCATCTTCGTCTTCGGAGAAGTTATCCGATCCGGTTTCCGACTCCAATCTCGCCTCAATGGCGGCAAGCACGGACTCTGTTTCCGAGTTCATCGTCTGGTTGACGGATGTCGGATCTTCCGTCTCTGTGACGGGTATTGGTTCTTCCGTCTCTGTGACGGGTGTATCGTTGTCTGCCTCTTGCACGGGATTTCCGTCATCCGTGTTTTCGGCGATCTCAGATTGCACCATGCCGATAAAGTGCGTATCACTGTTTTGTCGGCGATCTGAGCAAAATCCGGCATCATAGTCGTCTTCGACTGGGTATAGGGCGGGTGGGAGATAATTGCTTTCACCGCAAAACCCCATTGCTTCCGCGGTTAATCCGATAAAGATATTAGCAGATCCAATCGGTAAAACGCAGGCACTTACCAGATGGTTTTGCGCCGGGATGTAGGATCCGTTGTCGAGGAAGCGCCCGACGTCGTCGTCGAATTCCAAGCTTCCGACAGTGATCGATCTTCCGATTCCGCCTAATATCCCAGATCGGAACTTCACGCCTGACGTCGTTTGCCCCACGGTGGGCGCCAACTGTCGAGACATCGTAGTAGTTTTCATAGACTGGGGTGCCATGAGACTACGGTAGAGACGTGGGGTAACGGGATAGCGTAGTAACACCGAACACGGGATTTACCCAGGTTCGGTACGTCGCGACAGTACGGCGTACCTACTCCTGCACTTCTCACTATGTGGGACTAAAGCCCGTATAATAAGGTTACAATGTAAGGGAATAGATCCAGCTACTCGTCGAGGATGAACTTCCCGGCGAGTTGCATAAAGCTTGAGCTTGAACCTAGAACCTTGGAACTAAAGGAACTTATGAAATCTATCTCCCGTCCGGCTTTATATAATAGCCGGATTAGGGCTTACATAACCAGAAACCTAGAAGACTACGTTTAACTTGTAACTTGGAAAGTAAGGAATCCGTCTTCTCCTCCAAGCCAGATCACGCGTGCCGTGATCCGGGTTCTTCTAGAATCCGGCTTCTGCGCGTCGGACTACTGGGCCGCCCAATGGACCTAAGCCCATTACCTTGCAGGCCACCCTGGTAGTCCAGCTCTTTTGTCTACCATCTTCTATACCCCTATTCGGTATATATCCGACAGAGAGGCTAACTTGCATTGAGATCGAGCTTAGTCTCGAGCGTGAGCGCCTCGACACCCTCGAGGCAGAGGTTCTCCAGATAGAGGCCCGCACCTAGGAGAAAGTTTACACCTGCAATGCCCGTTTCGCCCAAGCGAGGGCTGACCGTGATCGGGGCATTTGGGAGGAGGTTGCGGCAAGGTGCGCGGCCATCCGTGGGGAGCTTCTGAGGGAGTTCAGCTAAAAGAACAAGGACCGGGAGGCCAAGTTCGTTAAGCGGAAGAAAGAGCTAGAGAAAAAGGTGAGGGAGCTCGAGGAAGATTTGGAGAAGATCCGCCGGAGGCGTGACAAAGAGAGGAAGGCCAAGGTCCTGGCAGCCAAGGAGGCAGCAAGGCACCAGGCGGTCCTGCTAGCTCTGCAAGAGCATATCGCTCCGCTCGTGGAGGGGGGAGAGGAGCGTCGGGCTTCCGCTCAGCAGGCGCTTGAGCTGTAGCGCCAGTTCCGGGCGTTGTTCCTTCAAACGGTGCGCCGCACCTGCACCATCGCCGACCGCCTGCACGTCGAGACGCCAGCTCTCCCCCTCGAGTACACCGGTGTCGGTTGCGTCAATTACTTCTCGCAGTTCCTCACTATGCTCGAGGAGGAGGTCCAAGATCTGGACCAGGTGTTAAACAAACAGAACCACCAACTCCTGCCGGTGGCGATTAATCACGCCTTCTCCCGGCTCCAACCTTCCAACCCCTTCTTCGACTTCAGTACTCTTTCCGCGCCTATCTCGCGTGATCTTCAGGAGACCCTCCGAAACCAGGTGCGCGAAGCAGTGAACGCCTTCACCGAGAAGTTTGGTCCACCAGCGGTCCCATCTTTGTCGATCCCTCCCGATGCTGATTGGGCGGGAGGATCCGGTGGTGGTGCTAAGGACTCCGAGAGCCATCAGTCCCCTGCCTACGTGTGATTTCTATCTTGGTTTCCTGGTGCATCTAATGGAAAATAGGTGAACCTTTTGGTGTATGATAACCTCATTTCATCGTGTCTTGGTTTACTGGTATTTCCTTGTGGTGGTACTTAGCTTTTGTGATGGTGTCCTTGGAGACACCTTGCTTGTGCCCTTCGTGGTGAGCCTCCAGTTGCTCCTTGTGGAGGATCCTTATGGGCTCCGTGTGAGGAGTTGCATGCTGCGCACTTGTTCCTTAGGAGTGAGGTTACCACTGCTACCTGCAGTTTGTGCTTCTAGAGAGGTGCGTGCCTAGTTGTTCCTTTGTGAGCATCTCGCCGGGAGAAACACGTCGAGGGACTTGGCGAAGTGTTTGTGTGCGGTAGCAACCCGCTCACATACACTGTTCCAGCCCCCGCTCGTGGGATGCTCTCGAGAGGAAAAAGGCCTCCGCGCGTCTCTCTGCAGAGAGGAAGAATGCATGCTTGGATGACTGTGTATGATCTTTGTTGGATGCAAAAATGCAGGCATGCCGGCATGCAAGGAGAGATGGGTTTCCTTTGTGAAAGCAACATGATTTTACTGCTAGGGTGAGGAATTGTTATCTTACAAAACACTTGGGGATGTCGTGACCTTGTGGTCCCTCAATAAGCACTTGACGTCACCGTGCGGACATGGGACTCCCATCGTCATGGGGCTGATACTCGCGTGAGTTCAGGTGCATAGCTCAAGGATGTAGTGGCCTTGTGGCGCCCTCGAGTAACAAAAGTTTGCCCTGCCGGAGCGACGCTCCCACTTGTGTGGGTAGAAGCTCCCACGGCCTTGTGGTTCGCCTGGCAAAAGCTCCATCAGACCCTCATGGAGAGAGGTCCTGGCGTCGTTTTTACCATCGAGGTGTCCTACGTCGTCTTGGTCAGCTGAGTGGGAGGTTGCCACCTTCTTGTAAGCTCACTCGACAGAGCGCGTCGCATCCTCCACCTCCCCATGGATGGTGATTGTGCCAGCAGGCCCGGGCAGCTTGGCAAGGTTGTACACGTGGTGCATCACGGACATGAACTTCACGAGAGCTGGGTACCCCGAGGATGGCGTTGTAGGGGGCGATATGCGCGTCGTCGAAGTCGAGAGTCTCAGTGCGGTAGTTCTAGCGAGTGTCGAGCATGACAGTGAGGCATACCTGTCCCAGGGGGACCGTGGTGCCGTCAGTGACGCTAGTGAATGGCCTTGTGGGGGCTAGACGCTCGTAGGGCACGTGGAGCCGCTCGAACGTGGGCACCGACATGACGTTGAGGCCTGCTCCCCCCCCCCCCTCGTCGAACAGGGTCTTGTTGACGGTGATGTTGTTGATAGTGGGGGTGCAGACCAGGGGCAGGATTCCCACGTTCCTTGTGGACTTGGGGTGGTCGCTGATGTCGAAGGAGACCTTGTGGTCCGACCACTTGAGTAACTTTGTCACGGTTGTGCCTGAGTGGACAGCGGTGATCTCGCACGAGATCTTCTTGAATTGGAGGTTGGAGAGTGGAGCTTGTGCTCCGCCAAGAATGCAGGCCATGTAGCCGGTAGGTTCTTGGTATCCCTCGCAGTGTTCGCCGCCCCGGCCCTGGTTGCCCTCAGTGTGTTGTTGCGTGCCAGCGTTAACCTGAGGCGCGGGGGGTTTGGGACACTGCAGCTGCTCCGGGAGTGGCTTATGCAATGGTGGCTGGTAGCCTCCATTGTTGTAGCCGCCTGTGTTGTAGTTTCCATACCCGTTGTACTGGTTTGGGCCACGCTCCTCCCATATCCCTCCAGTGTGGCCTCTTACCCAAGACTGCGCCAGCCGCCGCCTCGAGAGTATCCCTCCTGGCCACCCCTCATGAGGTGGTCTCCCTGCATCCTCTCCAGCTGGAAACAATCCTTTGTGGTGTGTGAGTGCATGCGGTGAAACTCACACAAAGGGCGGTTGTCCACCACGGGTGCGGCCTTGCTTGCATTCTGGCTCGGCAGCCAGAACGACCAGAGCTTTCCGTTTGGCGTACGCATCGACGCCCCGAGCCTTTGTCTTTGTCTTGGGGGCCACCGGCTTGGATTCATCGGCAGGCGTGTTGTGCCTGAAGAGGCGTCCCTCCTCGGCCTTAGCGCACCTGTCGACCATGTCCATGAGCTCGACGGTGGAGGTGAGGTCGTCCCTGATGTCGAGCTCTTAGAGCATGCGCTTGTTGGTGACCCCTCTCCCGAAGGCGGAGATGATGTTTGTGTCACTGATGCGGGCGATCTTGTTGCACGTCTGACCGAAGCCTTGCACGTACTGGCGAAGTGTTTCGCCAGCGCGCTGGCGTATACCGCAGAGGTCATTGTAGGAGAGGGGGTGCTCCTAGGATCCCTTGAAGTTGGCGACGAAGTGGAGACACAACTCCTCGAATGACCCGATAGAGCCCTCTGGCAGATTCATGAGCCAGATGAGGGCCGGACCCTTAAGGGCCATGGGCAGCCAGTTCGCCATGCACTTGTCATCCCCCTTTGCAGCTCCTACACTGAGGCAGTAGAGCTGCAGGAAGTCGAGGGGACGGGTAGTACCGTCGTAGCGAGATGACAGTGTGGGGTTGAACTTCGACGGCCAGGAGACCGTGCGGAGTTGCTTGGTGAATGTGAGGGCGCCGCCGACATCGACCGTGGCACGCGCGTTGAGGTCCACCAGGCGGTTGGCGCGGCCAGCCTTGGCGAGGTCGCAGATGGTGCGCCACTCGCGCTCATGGCAGCGTTCAATCTGAACGCGCGCATCAGGTGGGGTGCGCATGATCTGGCAGCTGTTGCTGCTCTTCTCAGACACCTTAGTGGTGGGTGCCTTGTCAGGGAACTTGGTGCGGGGTCCCCTTGCACCGGCGAGGTTACACTGTGAGAAGGGGCGGTGCATCATGGGCTGCCGCGCTCCTACGTTGGCCGACATCGCCTCCCCGCGGCTCCTGTGGGGGACGTTTGCAATGGTGGCGAGCTCCTGGAGGCGGGCGAGCCATGCAGCGTGTCCTTCAGGTGCGGGTGGGTGCGTAAGCAGCTCCCGGACTAGCAGCAGGGCTGCTACAGGAGTAGGTTGCTCCAGGCGCCCCTGCATTACTGACGACGATGGCAGCAGTTGCTGAGACGCAGGCGCGAATCGCTGTGGCGTGTGGGAGGAAGCTTTTTTCTGCGCTGTGTTCACCCTCCACGCCAGTGGTGTTGCGTCGTGGCGTGTTGTTGTCTTTGCCGGTCGGCTCGACCTGCCCCCGGCGGCGAGCGCGCTCGGAACGGGTGAGGCGTGGGCTAGTCCGGGCGGAAAGGGCAATGGCAATGAAGAAACGAAGGAGTGCCTTAGCCCCCTACATGGCGCGCCAAATTTCGGAGAAAGCTCGTCTGTCATAGACAGGGTAGCTTTCAAAGGTTTGAACACAGTGGGCTAAACACACTTCCTTCGCCTCTAGAGGAGGCTTCGAGAGGGAAGCTCTGACACGACAGCAATGGCGACAAGGCAAATTTACCCAGGTTCAGGCCACTAGTGTGGTGTAAAACCCTACTCCTGTTTGTCTCATGGATTGCACTATGGTGACTACAGTACAAATGCGAGTTTGTGCTCGGAACAGACTACTTGGGATCTATGATGGTTCGAGCTCCCCTTCTCCAAGGGTAGGGGGTGCCCTTCTTATACTGGCGTTTGGACCTCGTTCCCGCTTATTTGGCGGGAAAGGGTTCCCACAAGGTGCCAAAGGGAGGAGCGTCTCGTACTTCTGCGCCTCCTACGCGGTCCTGGTCGCTCGGGGACAGCTCCACCGTCCATGGCGTCACGGGTGGGGGGGTCTGGTGACGCCGCCTCCGTCTTGTAGCATAGACTCGGTCTTCTTGCACCGAAGAGGCAATCTTTGCGAGGCCCTTTAGCCCGACAATTGTCCCCCTTGTCTTTATACACCAGAATGGAAACTGTGGACAAAGCGCGCTTGCGCCCCTATGTGGCCTCTGACATCGCACGGAGGCGAAGCCGTCGGCGGCACATGCCTTGTACCCCTCCTAGCGAGTGATGCCCTTCGAGAGAAGCGGGATGGTGGGGTGGAGCTCCTCTCGAAAGGGAGCGCGCCAAGTCTCGCTGCCAGAGGCTCTGGCAGACCTGAGGAGAGGGCGCCGGACCCTCTCAGGAATGGGGCTGCTTGATTACCTTCGAGTGGTATCTGTTGGGCCGGGCTGCAGAAGACGGGCCGGGATACCCCGATATCCAGGGGGTCGACAAGTTGTTGAGGACGATTAGGCCTTCGATATGTGCTGGTGAAGTTGCTGACAAATGCCTTCGAGAAATCCAACCAGCAATCAATGTTGCCCACTGGCAAACTGTTCAGCCAGATCGAAGTTGGACCCTCCAACATCTGCGGCACATACCGCACCACCCAACGGCGCCAGCGATATGCACCGCTGTGACATAGTCATTCAGCCAATCCTCTGACTTGGTGCTCCCGTCATAGTCTTTGTACCCCAGGCGAGTTTAAACTTTGGGACTGGTGGCTCCCTCGTGGTCCGGGGTCCAAAACCCGGAGGTCCGGGAGGGCCTTGCTCCTACAGCATCTCAAACAGAAAGATTTCGTCAAGCTTGTTGCGGACATCATGAGCCGGCAACACGCGAGGTCCTAATCGGTTTGCAAGTGCGCCCTCATTCATTAGTTGCTCTTATCTCGGTATCCGACTCTCTCCATAGCCGAGTAACCACCATCATATCGATTCTCCACGGGAACATTTCCCTTATGTTGAATAGCATGCCCGACACCATGCTGCTGCTGAGCTTGGTTTGGTGCCGGATACCGAGGTGGGATATATCGGTTTTGATCACGCCTAGCCGGCTGAACTCGGCTGGCACCACGAACGCCTTGACCGACATGTCCCGGACCGGCATTGGCTTGAACGGCATTGGCCTGACCGGCTAACTTCTTTCCGGCATATGCCATATCATACGCCTGAATCTTCTTGTGCTTGCCGAAATTCACACTCCGGGCATGTCCTTCGCCAACATGAGGCGAAGAGGCCTGTCCACCAGATTTGCCACCAGAGGAGTGAACCACCTGAGATGCACTTGTACATGGATTTTCCTTACGAAAGGCCTCATTCTGCCGCTTAGCCTCAAAGACTAGCTCACTAACCCGGTCCTGCTGCCTACGGCGAGCTTCACTGGTTAAACCCGATAACTCGACTGTTGTTGCCTCTGCAGCCCTAAAATTCTTAGCAGGAGAGCTATACTTAGGTTTACCAGTCGACACAAGACTAGCAGTTCTACTAGTTTTAGATTTACCATCTCTAGCTATCTCAGCATTGAGGTATCTACCTCGGTTGCGCACATCATCTATGCGGCAAGGATTATTAGCTACTGGAGTAAAGCCATGAGCCTTGTTATACTCACGGAGGTCGATCTCGAATTCTTTTCGGAGGCGTGACATTTCGACAACATCGTTCAAGATGGTCTACCTCTGTTCCTCCAGCTGGTCCTGCACCAATGCCAGATCTGTACCGGTAGCCATCGGCATAGCCAGTTTCTCGATCACGTACCGAAGAGGACTTGGCCTTGTTGGCGCAGCAGAAGGACCTGCATAACCCGGTTGATTCTTGGGCTTCGAGCGGCTTGTGCACCGCTCGGGTTGACTTGACGCCGGCATCAGTTTCACCGGCCGCACCTTTCCCAGCTTCAGTAGCTGGCGAGGTCATCATGACCACCATGCAGTCCACGGGGCGAGCGATATGCCGGTTGCGGACCACGCAAACCGCAGGGGGGTCTGTGGCCACGTGCACCCTTTCGGGATACCCGCAGACGATCTCGGTGGCGACATAGGCCAGATGAGCACCGAAGCTGACGAAGAAATCACCTGTTGGAAGCGGGTTGCTGCCGAAGTTGCCCGCATTGTCGCTGACGAAGTTGAGCGAGCCGAATCTATGGACAAGGCCACAAACCACACACTCGCCCGAGGGAAGAAGAGATCCCCTCCGGGTAGAAACTCCGGCCAGCGCTACTGTTGGCCCCATGGTGGGCGCCAACTGTCATGGTGGTATCATGACAGATGCCATGGGATGGCTTCAGTTAGGGCTGATGGATGTTGTTGGTATCTGTGGAGGGATAGTGCGCTAAAGATCGCACACAGGACCCACAAAACACACCGATATACTCAGTTTCAGGGCTCTTGTGAGGAGGTAAGTGCCCTAATCCTTCCTATCTGCCTGTATAAAGTGGGTATCCGAGTTACAAGCTTGCTCCTTGAGCTGTTTAGAGCTAGAGGAGGAAGAAGAAGAAGCTCTCTCTCTTCCTAGTGTTTCTCCTTCTATCTCTCTTGTGTATGTGTGTGTCCGATTCCTTGTGGTCGTCCCTCGCGGAGGAGGGCATGGCACCTTATATACTGGTGGCCAGGGACATACAGTACAGGGTATAGGTGAACTACACTATGGCGTAGCACACGCCATCCGACACGGAGCCGAAGCCAACTTGCGTCACCGCGTGGTCTCCACTGTCCCCTCTGTCAGAGACACGACGTGGCCTCGCCCATGCCTGGCCACTACTCCCATGTATGCTTTGTGTCAGCCGGTACGTGAGCACCTAGTAAGTTGAACTGCACGCATGTACGTCTCCATGATCTCTGAGATTCACCTGCACCATTGACCCTTGTCCGAGATCACCTACTCTTGAGCTATCCCGGTGATATGTCATAAATGTATCTATAATTTCTGATGTACCATGTTGTTTTCATGCCTTATGCTACATGTTTTCCTTACACTTTATGTCATTTTTATCGATTTCCCGGGACTAACTTATTGACAAGATGGCACAGAGCCAGTTCCCTGTTTTCTGTTGTTTTTAGTTTCAGAAAAGTTGTTCCGAAAATATTCTTGGAATTGGCAAATTCGAAGCCCGGAAGTCTTAGAATTCCCGAAGGTTCCACGGAGTCCCAAAGAGGCCCGGAGGGGGGCCACAGGGGGGCCACACCATAGGGCGGCGATCCCCCTAGCCGCACCTAGGGTGGTGTGGGCCCCTCAGGCGTCCACTGCCATCGCCCTTTTGCCTATTTATCCCCCCGATATGTCAACCCTAAAAATATACAAGTTCATCCCAAGAAACACATGAGGCCGACGTCATCGTCAACCCGAGATCGGGAGGGTTTTGGGGCTCTCCCCGGCACCCTGTCGGGAGGGAAAATCATCACCGAAGGGGTCTACACCACCATGCCCGCCTCCGGAGTGATCCGTGAGTAGTTCATCCCTGGACTACGGGTCCATAGTAGTAGCTAGATGGTTGTCCTCTCCACTTTATGCCTCATGTTTAGATCTCGTGAGCTGCCTCACATGATCGAGATCATCTATTTGTAATGCTACATGTTGTGTTTGTTCGGATCTGATGATTATTGAATGTTATGTCTTTTGATTATCAATCTATCATGTTGTCTTCATGTGTATGTTATTTATGATCATGCATGCTCTCCGTTGTTAGTAGATGCTCTAGCCAAGTAGATGCAAGTGACTCCAAGAGGGAGTATTTATGCTCGATAGTGGGTTCATGACTCCTTTGCATTTGTGCTCGAGTGATAGAAACGTGACGGATGGAGGATGTGTTGTTGCCATTAGGGATAAAACAACAATGTTTATTTCGTTTACATTGTTTACATTACACACTTTGCTTACTGTGATAATCTGTTGCTTGTAACTTAATACCCAATGTTTGTTCGGATGATATTCGGAGGGTGGATTATTAGTCATAGATCCAGTTGGTTGACGATCTATGTATTTGCAAGGGGAGTCTCTCACCTCCAATCATTTTTACTTTGTTATTGTTTTGCCTGTTACTTGCTTTATCATGCTTGCTATGAATGGTTGATTTCTTTTAAACTAGATCTTATAGGAAAGATGGGTTCACGGATGATCAACACAAATATTATAAGGAACACCGCTTGTCACAAAAAGGGATACACTTATGGGAGCAAATTAATAAATTGCATGACTATGCTAAAAACTTGTGCCCTATTTATAATATTACTTATTGCTTTGATAAATTTTGTTGCTATAGGAGGTATAAACACCTCCCTTTTCAATGTGAGTGTAATGATAATGTTACCATATCTTCTTATGTTAAGGGAAATTATGACTTTGATGATGTGGAACAAATTGAGGAATTTATTGCTTGGAAGGATGCATTCGAAATTGCTTATTTGCTTGAAAATATTGATGATGCACCTTATAAATATGATATTTATGATATACTTGAATATTGCATTGATAATTACAAGGTTTGTAATTACTACATACTTAAATATCTTAAAATATGCTCTCCCCCAAAGAGAGAGAATAATGCCATGCAGGAACCTATGGAAGAAGAAATTGTTGAATCTGGAAGCTCATTGGATGAAAAAGAGGAGGAGAGTGATGATCAAGAGGAAGAATGGAGCTACCCATGTCTACCTCCTAATGAGAGTAACTCTTTAACTCATACCTTATTTGATTTCCCTCCATGCTTACCAAAGGAGGATGGGTGCTATATTGTTGAATGTGATGATCCTATTGATTCTTTTGAAATATCCCTTTTTGATGAAATTGATACTTGCTATACTTGTGACCTTGATACTACTATGAATGAAATTTGTGAGAATGATATTGCTACTACTATTTATGATAATCCATGCTACTTTGATAAATCTTATGATAATCCTCTATTTATTCCAACTATTGATATGCATCATAATGAGGAAATTTGTTTAGAAAATTTATATGATAATGCTCTAGATGATGGTCCTATGTTACTTGATGTTATAAATTATAATGCTACTGAAAATAGGATTGCTATAATGTGTCCTATACCTTTTAAGAGTTACCAATCATCTTATTGTGCTATTGCTAAAAGTGGAAAAAAGAGGAGTTGATTTTTAATTTTGATCCCACTATTTTTGAGCTTGATATGAATTGTGTGCTTTTAGACCATGAAAAACATGCTTTATGTGATAATTATGTTGTTGAGTTTGTTCATGATGCTACTGAAAATTATTATGAGAGAGGAAAATATGGTTTTAGGTATTTTCATGTTACTAAAACACCTCCCTTTTTGTTGAAAGTTTTGAAGTTGCTCTTGTTCTACCTTCCCATGATTTCTAGTTTGAGCTTCTTTGATTTATTTCTTTACAAGATTCCTATGCATAGGAAGTGGGTTAGACTTAAATTTGTTTTATACTTGCTTATTGATGCTATCTTTTTGCTTAATTCATATTTATTACATCAGCATATTCTTCACTTGAAAACACTTGAATCCATTTTTCTGAACCTAGCTAAAAGGCGTTAAAGAAAAGCACTTCTTGGGAGATAACCCATGGTTTTATTTTTGGTTTGTTTTTCTCTGTTTTATTTGATTCAAGGGGTTGTATAATTCTGTAAAAACTCCTTTGTATCTTTATTTTCATATTTTAGTTGTGCCAAGCGAAATTTCTAACGAAAGTTGGAGTTGGTTTTTGGATTTCTGCGCAGGAAACAGATTTCCGCTGTCCACCGTAAAAAATCGTATAAAATCCATAAAGATCGGAATGATCTAATTTTTTTTTCTAATTCCTCGGCTAATTCTGAAACTTTTTCGTTCTTTAAGTTTTTCAATTTGAGCAACATAAGTACCCCGAACAAATTCGTATTTACATACTGTTCTGTTTTTGGCAGATTCTGCTATTTTTCTTGCATTTGCTCTTTTACGATGTCAAGTGGATTTATTTGTTTCACAAAACATCGGTGGTTGTAACTAATGTTTAAAAGTATCAATAGCACTTGTTCCCATGCAGAACCCATGAATTTTTGATTGTTGCACTAACCCTCTAATGCGAATTACTCTTTGAGTGTGGTGTGAAGGAAGTTTCCAAGGGTCAAGAGAAGAGGGTGATATAATGTGACTAAGAAGAGTGCAAGGTCAAAGCTTGGGGATGCCCCCGTGGTTCATCCCAGCAAATTCTAAGAAGACTCAAGAATCTAAGCTTGTGGATGCCCAAGGCATCCCCTTCTTCATCAACAATTTATCAGGTCACTTCTAGTGAAACTATATTTTTATTCGGTCACATCATATGAAGTTTACTTGGAGCGTCTGTTTGTTTTTCTTTTGTTCTATTTTGTTTTCCTTTCTGCAATAATATAGTTGGAACCTAGCACTATTTTTGTGGGAGAGAGACACGCTCCGCTTTTCCATATGAATACTCGTTATGCTCGTATTCTTAGTGTTTCTTCTACTTGCTGCAGAATTCTTGTTTACCTCATTTTTTTGCATCTCTTTTCAGAGCTATTAGTTTTAGTAGAATTGTGTTAGTACTCTCTTGTTTCATTGCTATATATTTTGGAGAGTTTTTGTTGTTTGGTGTTTGATGGAACTAGAAAATGCTACGTGTGGTAGATGGTATAACGAAAAAGCTTGCATATTCTTGTGGATCACTAAACTGTTTCACTTGATTATTTGTTGTTGTTTTGAGATATTAATATGATTAACGGTAAACTTTCTGGTCTAGTAGAGTAAAAACAATTAATGGTTGGTCTAAAAGCTTGTAACTGTGCCACACTCAAATAACCAGTTGATAGGATAATGGTATATGACTTCCTTTGCTGATAGCAATCGTAATGGATTTTTGTTACGTGCTACGGTCGGGGTAGCTAACAGTGACTTGTCACTTCCACGGACCCTCTTGGAGTGATTTTGATTATTTCTTGTGAGATCATGATTTTATTTGGAACCTTTTAACTTGTAAGTTCTATGTTACGGTTTTTCTGGCACTTCCACCATCCATATTTTCTAGCCTCTTTGGTACTGTGCATTGCTCATTCTCACATTGAGAGTTGGTGAAAACTTCGCCAGTACATCCAAACCCCGTGGGAGAACTACCATACCTACCTACCATGGCATTTCCATAGCCATTTCAAGATATATTGCCATACAACATCCATCATCATTATGTTACTTGTCATGCTTCATTGTTATTTTGCATACTGCTACACTGGCAGGAGCATTTAGTTTTATTTACATCATAGATATTTCAGTTTAAGTTATGAGTACTAAAAACATGTTGATTCATTGTAAAATAGAGTGTTTCCCCTACCAGTGAGGTTATATATAAAAAAAGAGAAAAACCCCAAAGAGAAAAAAAGAAGAAGAAAGAAAGAGGCAAAAGAGAGACAATAAAGAGAGAGAGGGGGCAACACTACTATCATTTACTCCACACTTGTGCTTTTTTAGCATCATTACTTCAGTTTGGAGAGAGTTTGCATATTATGACTTGCATAACTATGTGGGGAACTTACATTATAGAACTTGACTTGTATATTCCAATGATGAGCCTCGTCAAAAAGAGCTCTAGGTCTTCGTGAGCAAGCAAGTTGGATGCAGCCCCACTAGTTCCATTGGAGAGCTTTCATACACTTATAGCTCTATGTGTATCCGTTGTGTGTCAATCACTACTCCTTGCATAACTTAGATTATAAGACTTCCTCTTGTCCAATGATCACTTTCAGTTGTGTGAGACTTTCTTCCATTGACCATCCAAACACCCCTAATGTTCTTTTAGCCACAACATTCTGGTGCCAGAAACCAATACAGAATGCTTGCTTGTTTTGAGTGCACAATCATTTGGATGATTTTCCTATGTGGTTGTCACTTGAATTGATCCTAACAGGAGTTGTTGTGAGAGTTTGAGGCCTTGGATGATTATATTGTTGTTCTTGAAGCTTAAATCATTTCTAATATACTTTGCACAGTGGATTATCTTTTAGTATTGATTCAGTGAAAGGTTTTACTCTGTTATTCCTAATGGTTTATCCATTACACTATTCTATATCAACTATAAATCATAGCCTTTATTCATTTGATCCTAGTTTACATGCTTTACATTGCTATGATGATCAAGTTTATGTTGGTAGCATGTCACCTCAGAAATTATTTGTTTTTTCGTTTACCTACTCGAGGACGAGTAGGAACTAAGCTTGGGGATGTTGATACGTCATAAACGTATCTATAATTTCTGATGTTCCATGTTGTTTTCATGCCTTATGCTACATGTTTTCCTTACACTTTATGTCATACTTATCGATTTCCCGGGACTAACCTATTGACAAGATGCCACAGAGCCAGTTCCATGTTTTCTGTTGTTTTTAGTTTCAGAAAAGTTGTTTTGGAAATATTCTCGGAATCGGAAAACTCAAAGCCCGGGAGTCTTAGAATTCCTGAAGGTTCCACGGAGTCACGAAGAGGAACGGGGGGGCACACCATAGGGCGGTGCCCCTAGCTGCGCCTGGGGGTGGTGTGGGCCCCTCGGGCGTCCACCGCCATCGCCCTTTCGCCTATTTATTCCCCCCGATACGACAACCCTAAAAATATACCACTTCTTCCAGAGAAACACCCGAGGCCGCCGTCATCGTCAACCCGAGATCGGGAGGGTTCTGGAGCTCTCCCCGACACCCTCGTGGGAGGGAAAATCATTACCGGAGGGGTCTACACCACCATGCCCGCCTCCGGAGTGATGCGTGAGTAGTTCATCCCTGGACTACGGGTCCATATCAGTAGCTAGATGGTTGTCCTCTCCACTTTATGCCTCATGTTTAGATCTCGTGAGCTGCCTCACATGATCGAGATCATCTATTTGTAATGCTACATGTTGTGTTTGCTGGGATCCGATGATTATTGAATGATTATCAATCTATCATGTTGTCTTCATGTGTATGTTATTTACGATCTTGCATGCTCTCCATTGTTAGTAGATGCTCTAGCCAAGTAGATGCTAGTGACTCCAAGAGGGAGTATTTATGCTCGATAGTGGGTTCATGCCTCCTTTGCATCTGTGCTCGAGTGACAGATGGAGGATGTGTTGTTGCCATTAGGGATAAAACAACGATGTTTACTTCGTTTACATTGTTTACATTACACACTTTGCTTACTGTGATAATCTTGTAACTTAATACCCAATGTTTGTTCAGATGATATTCGGAGGGTGGATTATTAGTCATAGATCCAGTTGGATGACGATCTATGTATATTGTTGTAATGCCCGCATGAATCTCATAGTAATCTTTATGTTATGCATGTTTCTTTATCTGTCAATTGCCCAGCTATAAATTCTTCACCACTCATGTTAGCTATCTTTTATGGAGAGACACCTCTAGTGAACTGGGGACCTTGGTCCATTTTCTCATACTGATAATACACACACTGCTTCCACTGTTTTCACACTACTACTGATGTTTTCATATTGTTCTCACACTATTCACCACACCATACGTTTAACATATTTTTGTTCAGCAAAACCGGTGAGATTGATAACCTCACTACTTCTTGGGGGCAAAGTGAATTGATTGTGTTGTGTTGGTTCCACATTGCTGCTGAAACAGTAGTGCGCCCTGCCATCTCAGCTGCATCAACCTTCAGAAGTTGCTTGTCCTCCTACTAACCTTGGTTTTATTTCTGAGGGAAAACTTGCCGCTACACTCTTCACAACCTTTCTCTTGGGGTTTACCAACGTCAACCATCACCCGGCTTCTCCAATGTTAACTTGGATAACCCGATCGAACTCTTTCCTGCAAGATAAGATGCAACCAAACACATACTGACATATCTCTTATGTCTGTTAGCACATGCTGGTACAACACTAACTCAGTCACCCTTGACCTGGTCCAGTCTTTGGACTCCATTTCATACCTTTCATGACCCTACCCGGGGGTAGCCCCCTGATGTATGTGTGTTGACAATCATTGGTAAACCCCAAGAGAAAGGTTGTGAACAGTGCAACGGCAAGTTTTCCCTCAGAAATAAACCAAGGTTGAATCGACCAGTAGGAAAAAGAAATCACTTCTGAAGGTTGATGCAGTTGATGTTGCAGGGCGCACTACCGGTTCAACACCAACGTGGAATCTACACAACAAAATCAAATTACTTTGCCCCGACGAAGCAGTGAGGTTGTCAATCTCACCAGTTTTGCTGAAACAAAGGATTAGACGTATAGTGTGGAAAATAGTATTTGTTCGCGGTAGATAAAAGAGAACAATAATTGCAGTAGGAAAACAGTGGTTGCAGTGATTGTATATCATATAAATAAATGGACCGGGGTCCACAGTTCACTAGAGGTGTCTCTCAAAAACAGATAGATAGCATGCTGAGTAAACAAATTACAGCTGGGCAATTGACAGATATAAAGGATGCACCGTAGTGCATATGCATGACATGATGATTAATATGTGATTCATACAGGAATTACAACAAGATACATAGACCGTTACCCAACTGCATCTATGACTAATAATCCACCCTCAGAGTGTCATCCGAGCAAACCTTGGGTATTAAGTTGCAAGCAACAGATAATTGCATTAAGCAAAGTGTGTAATGTAAACAATAAAATCATCCTTAGACAAAGCATTGTTGTTTTCTCCCTAATGGCAACAGCACATCCCCCACCAGTTACGTTTCTGTCACTCGAGCGTGAGTGAAAGGGAGGCATGAACCCACTATCGAGCATAAATACTCCCTCCTGGAGTTACATGCATCACCTTGGCGAGAGCATCTACTAGTAACACAGAGCATGGAATATCGTAAATAACATACACATGAAAAGAACATGATAGATTGATAATCATTGGACATAGCATTCAATATTCATCAGATCCCAACAAACACAACATGTAGCTAGATGATCTTGGTCAGCTCACAAGATCTAAACATGAGGCATAAAGAGGAGATAACAACCATCTAGCTACTGCTATGAACCCGTAGTCCAGGGATGAACTACTCACGCATCACTCCGGAGGCAGGCATGGAGATGAAGAGCCCTCTAGTGATGATTCCCCCTCCCGGCAGGGTGTCGGGGAGAGCTCCAGAACCCTCCCGAATTAGGGTTGACGATGATGGCGGTTGCGGATGTTTTTGGTCGAAAAGTCTCGTATCATTAGGGTTAACCCTTCGAGAGGTATAAATAAGAGAGAGGGCAACGTCGGTGGGCAGCCGGGGGCCCACACCACCCCTGCGCGTGACCAGAGGGGGGGCGCCGCCTCATGGTGTGGGGCCCTTGAGGCCTCCCTCCAGGTCTCTTCCGGACACCATGTACGTGACGACTTTCTAGGTTTTGTTTCGTCCAATTCCGAGAATACTTCTAGAACAACTTTTCTGAAACTGAAAACAGTAGAAAATAGGAACTGGCTCTGTGGCATCTTGTCAATAGGTTAGTCCCAGAAAATCCATAAAAATGACATAAAGTATATAAGAAACATGTAGCATACGACATGAAAACAACATGGAACATCAGAAATCATGGATACGTTTGAGACGTACCAAGCATCCCCAAGCTTAGTTCCTACTCGTCCTCGAGTAGGTAAACGATAAAAACAAATAATTTCTCAGGTGACATGCTACCAACATAAACTTGATCATCATAATGTAAAGTGTGTAAACTAAGATCAAATGAGTAAAGGCTGTGGTTTATAGTTGATATAGAGTAATGTATAAACCATTATGAAGAACAAAGTAAAACATTTTAACGAATCAATACTAAAAAAATCCACTGTGCAAAGTATATTAAAGATGATTTAAGCTTCAAGAACAACAATATAATCATCCTAAGCATCCAACTCTCACAACAACTCTTGTTAGGATCAAGTCAAGCGACAACAATACGCACATGGAAAAATCATCAAACTATTTGGGCACTCAAAACAAGCAAGCGTTCTGTATTGGTTCCTGACACCAGGATGTTATGGCTAAAAGAACATTATTGGGGGTTTGGAAGGTCAATGGAAGAAAGTCTCACATAGCCGAAAGTGATCATTAGACAAGAGGAAGTCCTATAATTGAAGCTATGCAAGGAGTAGTGATTTCCACACAACGGATGCACATAGAGCTATAAGTGTATGAAAGCTATGCAATGGAACTAGTGGGGGTGCATCCAACTTGCTTGCTCACGAAGACCTAGAGCACTTTTGAGGAGGCTCATCATTGGAATATACAAGACAAATTATATAATCTAAGTTCCCCACATAGTTATGCAAGTCATAAAATAAAAACTCTCTCCAACTGAAGTATTGGTGCTAACCAAGCACAAGTGTGGAATAAATGATAGTAGTGCTGCCCCTCTCTCTCTCTCTATTATCTCTCATTTTGCCTCTTTTTGGGGGAGGGGGGCTTTTTCTCTATTTTTTTTCTTTTTTTTATATATCCTCCCTGGTAGGGGCAACACCCTACTTTACAATGAATCGTCACACTTTTAGTACTCACATCTGAAATTGAAATATTTGTGATGTATAAAACTAAATGCTCCTGCCAGTGTAGCAGTATGCAAAGTAACAACGGGACATGTAACAAGTAACATAATGACGATGGATGTCATATGACAATATATCTCGGAATGGCTATGGAAATGCCATGATGGGTAGGAATGGTGGCTGTTTTTAGGAAGATATTTTAGGCTTATGTGTAGAAGAACAAAGTCCTCCCTCGGGGTTTGGATGCACTGGCAAAGTTTGCACAAACTCTCAATGTGAGAATGAGCAATGCACAGTACCGAAGAGGCTAGCAAATATAGATGGTGAAAGTGCCAGAAAACCGCAACTTAGAACTCACAAGTTAAAAGATTACATCTAGAAATTTGATTATACAAGGCATAATGAAGATCACTCCAAGAGGGTCTGTGGCAGTGACAAGTCACTGTTGACTACCCCGACCGTAGCGCGTAACAAAAATCCATCACGATTGTTATCAGCAGAGGAAGTCATATACCATTATACTGTCAACTGGTTTTTCGAGTGTGGCATAGTTTCATGCTTCTAGACCAACCATTAATTGGTTTTTAATTTACTAGACCAGCAGGTTTACCATTAAGCATACTAATATCTCAAAACAACAACAAATAATCAAGTGAAACAGTTTAATGACCTACTAGAGCATGCATGTCTTTTCCAACATACTATCTACCACATGTAGCATTTTTTATTTCCATCAAACACCAAACAACAAAAACTCTCCAAATAATATAGCAATGAAACAAGAGAGTATTAACATAACTCTACTAGAACTAACAGCTCTCAATAAGAGATGCATTAAAAACGGGAGCTAAAAGGATTTGTAGCAGCTAGAAGAAAAACTAAAAATGCGAGGATGGAAGAAAACGAGTATTCATATGAAAAAGCGGAGCGTGTCTATCTCCCACACAAAGAATGATGGGTTACACCTATATTTATTGCAGCAAGGAAAACAAATCAAAACAAAAGACAAACATACGCTCCAAGTAAAGTGTATAAGATGTGACCAAATAAAAATATAGTTTCACTAGAAGTGACCTGATAAATTGTTGATGAAGAAGGGATGCCTTGGGCATCCCCAAGCTTAGACGCTTGAGTCTTAGAATTTGCTGGGAAGAACCACGGGGGCATCCCCAAGCTTTGTATTTGCACTCTTCTTGATCACATTATATCACCCTCTTCTCTTGACCCTTGAAAACTTTATTCACACCAAACTCAATGTAATTCGCATTAGAGGGTTAATGCACAATCAAATATTCACATGTTCTCAATGAACATAAGCATTATTAATACTTTTTAAACATTAGCTACAGACATTGATGTTTTGTGGAGAAAATAAATCCACTCAACAAAGTAAAAGAGAGAATGCAAGTAAAAAAGGCAAAATCAGTCAAAACCAGAACAGTCTATAAAGACGAATTTTTTCGGGGCACTTACGTTGCTCAAATCGAAATACGCAAAACTAGAAGAAGTTTTGGAATTAGCTGAGGAATAATAACAAAAATTTGCATGTCATTTTGATCTTTCTATAAATTAACACGAATTTAACGGTGGACAGCAGAAGTCTGTTTCCTGCGCAGAAATCCAAATCTAACATCAACTTTCACTAGAGACTTTACTTGGCACAAAAAATGCGAGAAAATAGAAATACAAAGGAGTCACTACATAAGTAAACAACACCTTGAATCAAAGAAAACATAGAAAAAAAAAGCAAATATAAATCCATGGGTTATCTCCCAAGAAGTACTTTTCTTTAACACCTTTCAGCTAGGCACAGAAAGCAAGAAGATGCACAGATAAAAAATATTAATTAAGGAAAAAAAGAGAGCATCAAGAAGCAAGTATGAAAAAAAATTAAGTCTAATAAACTTTCTATGCATAGGAATCTTGTAAGAAATAAATTAAATAAGATCAAACTACAAATCATGGGAAGGTAGAACAAGAGCAATTTCAAAACTTTCAACAAAAAGAGAGGTGTTTTAGTAACATAAAAATTCCAACAACCATATTTTCCTCTCGCATAATAATTTTCAGTAGCATCATGAACAAACTCAATAACATAATTATCACATAAAGCATGTTTTTCATGGTCTAAAAGCACAGAATTCATATCAAGCTAAAAAATAGTGGGATCAAAATTATAAATAAAGACCTCTTCTTTCCCACCTTTAGCAATAGCAAAGCAAGATGATAGGTCACTCTTAAAGGGTATGTGACACATTATGGTAATACTATTTTCAGTATCATTATAATTTATAACATCAAGTAACATAGGACCATCATCTAGAGCATTATCATATCAATTTTCTAAGCAAACTTCCTAGTTATCATGCATATCAATAGTTGGAATAAATAAAGGATTATCATAGGATTTATCAAAGTAGCATGGATTATCATAAATAACAGTAGCGATATCATTCTCACAAGTTTCATTCATAGTAGTATCAAGGTCACAAGTATAGAAAAAATCAATTTTATCAAAAAGGGATATTTCAAAAGAATCAATAGGATCATCACAATTATCAATATAATACCCATCCTCCTTTGGTAAGCATGGAGGGCAATCAAATAAGGTATGAGTTAAAGAGTTACTCTCATTGGGAGGTAGACATGGGTAGCTGCTCCATTCTTCCTCCTCTTGATCATCACTCTCCTCCTCTTTTTCATCCAATGAGCTTCCAGATTCACCAATTTCTTCTTCCATAGGCTCCTGCAAGGCAATGGTCTCCTCTTTTGGGGGAGAACATCTATTAAGATATTTAATTACGTAGTAATTACAATCCCTATAATTATCAAATCAATATTCGAGTATAGCATAAATCTCGTATTTATAAGGTGCATCATCAATACTTTCAAGCAAATAGGCAATTTCGAATGCACCCTTCCAAGCAATAAATTCCTCAATTTGTTCCACATCATAAAAGTCATAATTTACCTTAACATAAGAAGATATGGTAACATTATAATTATACTCACATTGAGAAGGGAGGTGTTTATACATCCTACAGCAACAAGCTTTATCAAAGCAATAAGTAACATTATAAGTAGAGCGCAATTTTTAGCATAGTTATGCAATTTATTAATTTGCTCCCATAAGTGTATCCTTTCTGTGACAAGCAGTGTTCCTTATAATATTTTTGGTATTCATCCATGAACCCACCTTGCCAATAATATCTAGTTTCAAAGACATCAAACATTGATAGCAAGCATGATAAAGAAAGTAATAAGGAAAACAATAACAAAGTAAAAAAATGATTGGAGGTGAGAGACTCCTCTTGAAGAAATCCTCTTCCTCCATGGCAACAACGCCAGAAAACTTGTTGATGTTTGTGTGTTTATACTTGTTCGTAAACCCCAAGAGAAAGGTTGTGAAGAGTGCAACAGCAAGCTTTCCCTCAAAAAGAAACTAAGGTTGAATCAACTAGTAGGAGAAAGAAATCACTTCTAAAGGTTGATGCAGCTGATGTTGGCAGGGCTCACTATCAGTTCAGCAGCAACGTGGAATCTACACAACACAATCAAATTACTTTGCCCCAACGAAGCAGTGAGGTTGCCAATCTCACCGGTTTTGCTGAAACAAAGGATTACACGTATTGTGTGGAAAATAGTGTTTGTTTGTGGTAGATGAAAGAGAATAATAATTGCAGTAGGAAAACAGTGGTAGAAGTGGTTGTATACCAGTATAAAGAAATGGAACGGGGTCCACAGTTCACTAGAGTTGTGTCTCCAAAATAGATAAATAGCATGTTGGGTAAACAAACTACAGCTGGGTAATTGACAGATATAAAGGTTGTACCGTAGTGCATATGCATGGAATGATGATTACTATGTGATTCATGCGGGCATTACAACAAGATACATAGACCGTTATCCAACTGCATCTATGACTAATATATCCAACTTCATCTATGACTAATAATCCACCCTCAGAGTGTCATCCGAGCAAACCTTGGGTATTAAGTTGCAAGCAACAGATAATTACATTAAGAAAAGTGTGTAATGTAAACAATAAAATCATCCTTAGACAAAGCATTGTTGTTTTCTCCCTAATGGCAACGGCACATCCCCCACCTGTTACGTTTCTGTCACTCGAGCGTGAGTGAAAGGGAGGCATGAACCCACTATCGAGCATAAATACTCCCTCTTGGAGTTACAACCATCAACTTGGCCCGAGCATCTACTAGGAACGGAGAGCATGCAAGATCATAAATAACATACATATGAAAAGAACATGATAGATTGATAATCATTTGATATAGCATTCAATATTCATCACATCCCGGCAAACACAACATGTAGCATTACAATAAGATGATCTTGATCATGTTAGGACGCTCATAAGATCTAAACATGAGGCATAGAGAGGAGAGAACAACCATCTAGGTACTGCTATGGACCCGTAGTCCAGGGATGAACTTCTGACGCATCACTCGAGAGGAAGGCATGGCGATGAAGAGCCCTCCGGTGATGATTCCCCCTCCCGGCAGGGTGCCGGGGAGAGCTCAAGAACCCTCCCGAACTAGGGTTGACGATGACGGCGGCTGCGGATGTTTTTGGTGGAAAAGGATCGTATTTTTAGGGTTAACCCTCCGAGAGGTATAAATAAGAGAGAGGGCAAAGTCGGTGGGCAGCCGGGGGCCCACACCACCCCTAGGCGCGGCCAGAGGGGGCGCTGCCGCATGGTGTGGGGTCCCTGAGGCCCCCCTCCGGATCTCCTCCGGACTCCGTGTACGTGACGACTTTCTAAGACTTCTGGGTTCTGTTTCGTCCAATTCCGAGAATATTTATAGAACAACTTTTCTGAAACTAAAAACAACAGAAAACAGGAACTGGCTCTATGGCATCTTGTGAATAGGTTAGTCCCAGAAAATCCATTAAAATGACATAAAGTATACTAGAAGGATACCCCGCGCGTTGCTCCGGGGATCGCTTTAGAAACTACAATGTTGTAAATTAAAATTTATAAGAGGTGTGATACATTATGTATTCAAATCTAATATAAAAATTATATTTGATCATACTATATATTTTTTAATTATTAATATGTATTCATATGAATAATTGGATGGTTTAAGAAATGGATAATGTGCTAGCTTGCATGTAATAATTAATAAATACTGGTGGAGATGACATGGACAATTGATTGGCTAGGAGAATAGATGATGTGGATAGTTTGCATGTTAAGATAGAAAAATCATTAATACATGTTAGTGGGGTTTTGCTTTATAAGAAGTATAGATAAGAAACATGTAGCACACGACATTAAAACAACATGGAACATCAGAAATTATGGATACGTTTGAGAGGTATCACCCCCGATAGTGAACTAAGAGATTCGATTCCCGGCAACTAAACCTAACGGCCGCCTCCAGAAATCAACCAACTCGAACTCACCTTGACTTGAACTAATTCAATCTTATGGTTGTTCTACCGCACCAATAGATCCTCAAAGGTCGGTTGAGAAAGATTGGAAAGACACCACCTGAAATCCCAAGGGAAAATGATGACAATCCCGGAGTAGCCTTGATACGATCTAAATTACAGAGTAACTGAGGTAGCCTTAATACAGTTCTAGATACGCACTAGAAGTAGCCTCTCAAGAAGGGAAGAGGGAGCCACAACTCTCAAATTAGTCTCAAATCTCATCTAACCCTAATCTAGACGAGTGGGTGTCTATTTATAGGCTAAGGGTAGAGTGGAGGGGCTACATTGTCGGAGAGTGGTATGTCGAAGGATAGGGACTCTCAAGAGGTTCGAACTCTGGGGGCTAACCACACTCTCTGCACCTCTCGTGAGGCTTCGTGAGGAAAGATCTGAGCAAGCAACAATGGTGACACGGGGAGTTTACCCAGGTTCAAGCCACCTTGCGGTGTAAAACCCTACTCTTGCTTGTCTCATGGATTGCACTACGATTGAGACAATACAAGAGGCGAGTTTGTGCTCGGTTCAGACTAGGGGGACTCTAGGTGAATTGAGATGTCCCTTCCATGGGAGCCAAGGGGCTCCTTATATACTGACGTTTGGGCCTCTTTCCTGCTCATACTTGGCGGGAAAAGGTTTCCACAAGATGCCAAGGAGGGGACAAACAGAGCTCTACGGCGCATGCCGGTCTTGGCCGTCGAAGACAGTGCCACCGCCCATGGAGAGCGGTGGAGGCCTCCGATGATGTTTCCTCTGTCTTGTAGCGCCTTCCTGGTCTTCTTGCACCGAAGAGGAAGTCCTAGGGCGGCGCTTTGGCGTGGGCAGCTGTCGCCCACACTTTATACACGAGAACTGTAACTGGCGCCAAAGACGCCCTACGGCACTGTCGTGCCTTCATGATCGTGCAGAGCGGAGGACGTCAGCCGCACATGGCATGTTTCCTCCCGAGGGAAAGGTCCTCTAGAGAGGAGCGGATAGCTTGGGGTAGAGCCCCTCTCCAAGGGAAGATGGATGCGCTCCTCTATCCATAAGGCAAACATGAGTAATGAATAACGATGATGAAGAATTACTTGAAGCACTATTATGATCCATGTCTTGTTCCAACAAGTGTTGGGATACCTCTACATTGTTAGCCACACAAGAAATAGAGGATATGCAAGTATTATTTTCATGGAAACAATACATATGAAGCATATCATCATGAGATTTAGTTAAGAAACTATTACATCATATGAAAGGACTATCAAAACTAGCATGTGAGACATTTTGAGTGGTAGAAGAGTTTAATTCCAAACAAAGAATATTGCATTGAGATAGAGACAAATTATAGTCAATAGTGGATTCACCATCAACAATGCAATTTCTAATACCACTCACCATGTCATTACCTTGTTACAAATCACATGTTGGTGAAGTGGAAGAAGTTGAGAACTCATCACGAACGGAGGTGGAGGGAGAGCAATCATCCACAATAATGTTGGACACGTCATATTTATCTTGAGGTTTTGTCCACAACTCACGAGCGTTCCAAAAAAAAGCATGATTGACTCAAGGCCTACATTGCTCAAAACATAGATAAGACCATTAGATACTAGAGTATCGAGATAAGAGTTTTCCTCATCCTCTAAAGATAACTTTTGGGAATCCTTTGGAGGAAAAAAAAACATATCAACATATCTCTTTACATCTGGATCCATGTCCCTAAGAAGGTTAAGAATGCGATTTTTTCATACATCATAATTTGTGCCACTGAATATAAAAGAGGGGTCATGCAATAATTATCTAAACGACCTCATACTCTCTAGGATGTAAGTCCTAATAACGAGAGTCCGGGCTCTGATACCAATTGAAAGGACAATGATGTCGCCTAGATGGGGTGAATAGGCGATTTTTTTTTCTGGTTAAGGCTTAACTAGGTGTTTAATTTAACAAGCACACAACCTAAATAAACTAGGATCAACTATGTGCACAAAAAACTTATGCTAAGCAAGAAAAGTAACAAGGTGATAGCAAGATATATAACTTCGAGCATGAAGGCCATCACAACGTAAAGTGCATAAGTAAATAGCTCAGGTATAGAAATAACCGAGGCACCTGGAGACGATGATGTATTCCGGAGTTCCTCCTATTGAGGGGAGTACGTCTTGTTGGAGGGGTGTGAGCTCACCACAAAGGCCTACTCAACGCCACAAAATGCCTCAACCTATTCTCCGATATCGAGGCGTGCATCCATAAATTGATTGGTTCACCTTCCACTATTAGTAACCTTCAATATCGAGGCATGCATCCACAAATTGATTGGAGGCTCCCGAGATCACCACAAACTTGGTGCACACATCCATAGATGAATTGGAGGCTCCCAAGAACACCACAAAGTCGTCTAGGGTCCAATGACCCAAGAGTAACAATTTCACAAACTTTCACTTCCACGAATCCTCGTGGAGGGACCAAACTGATGCACCAAATGCAATGGAAAAAGCACAATTGCTCAAATCCTTCACTCTCAAATTCCAACAAAGAAACAAATGCTTATGGGGGAATAAGAGAGTAAGAACAAAGGAAATAATCACAAAGAACTCCAAGATCTTGATCCACTAAGTTCCCCTCACAAAGAGGAGAGATGGATTGGTGGAAATGTAGATCTAGATCTCCTCTCACTTCTCCCTCAAAGATATTCAGAATCATAGGAGGAATTGAGAGGGGGAAAGTTCCAAGGTCAATATTGGTGGGAGAGAGAGAGGGAAAAATGATCTAGACTTAGATTGAAGAAGGGGAGGGGTATTTATAGCCCCTCCCACGAAAATACCGCCGCGGCAAGTCAAACCGGAATATCCCCCCCCCCCACACACACACAAATAACCCGAGGAAAATATTCGCCCCCTATATAGATAGCCGCACACTTGGTACTCCAAAAGTCCTTAGAAAAACTTCAAGGGCGGGATTATTCAAATAATCCGCCCCCCGGGTTATCCGGATTTCCAGACTAACAAAAACCACAGTACGAAAAATTACAATAACTTTTTCATCCAGACTCCATTTTCGATGATTTTGGGCTCGTTGGAATCGCAACGAGGCGCTGAACAATATTATGCATAGAAACATCACAGTCCATAATGTGAGGAGGAATCAACAAGGAGAGAGTTTGACCTCTCTAGAAAAGACAAGCCGGTAAAACCTCCAACATCAAAAACGCCACAAGATGTGCATATGAAATCCGTTTTTGATGAACTAGAGCTTGGCATGGAGATGAACCAAGATCTAAATCCTCACATGGATAAAAGTCAAATAGCAACAGAAAAATATGATAGCCATGTATTGATGTCTACGCACGCTTCTATTCTTGTAGACAGTGTTGGGCCTCCAAGTGCAGAGGTTTGTAGAACAGCAGCAAGTTTCCCTTGAGTGGATCAGCCAAGGTTTATCGAACTCAGGGAGGTAGAGGTCAGAGATATCTTTCTCAAGCAACCCTGCAATTAAGATACAAGAAGTCTCTTGTGTCCCCAACACACCTAATACAATTGTCAGTTGTATAGGTGCACTAGTTCGTGAAATGCAAGTAATATGGATGATTATAAGTGGTAATTGCAATATGAAATAAAAATGGCAGCAAGCAAACATGTAGCAGAACTGGTTGTAAACAGTGTTTTAATGCTTAGAAACAAGGATTAGGTATCATACTTTCACTAGTGGAGACTCTCAACAATGATAATATAATTGAATACATAAATATCTTCTCTTCACTATGCTACTATGAACCACTCTCCGGTTGGATAACGAACACCAATTCACTGCATAGGGATGCAAAACCACACCTTAAAGTCACATTCCCCATCTAGGCAACCCCACACTGTCACCTTGAGCGCCCTAGATGGTTCCAGCCAAACACCACAATTTCATAGAGACGTCCAACACAAATTATAACTCATGATAAGCCACACACGGTGCACACACTGTCACCTTCACATCGTGGGACAAAGGTGTCTCTGGAGATCACTTTAATAAAACCACTTGAGTAGCATAATAGATGAAGAGTAACATCTACTTATTCAACTAGATTACAAAGCTCATGATCACATTAAGATCACACCATGGGAGAGAGAGATAAACCATATACCTACAGGTAGATCCCCCAGCCTCGGGCGAGAAATACTCCCTCCTCAACATGGGAGTCACCAATGGCGATGAACATGGCGGTGGAGTCGATGGATATGGCTTCGGGGGCAATTCCCCGTCCTGGCACGGTGCCGGAACAGAGATTTCTGTCCCCCGAAACTTGTCTTCGATGGCGGCGGAGATACGAAACTTTTCGTGGATGGAGGCTGATTGATTTATGGTTTTTGCATCGGGGGCAATATATAGGCTAAAGGGCGATATCGGTGGGTGCCTGAGGGGCCCACACCAATTGGTGGCGCGGCCAGGGGCGCCACCCTATGCTTTGGCCGCCCCGGTGCCGCCTCCGGTTCTCCTCCGAACTCCGTGTAAGTGACAACAAAATAGAGACTTTGGCTTTTGTTTCGTCCAATTCCGAGAATATTTCCAGAACAACATTTCTGAAATAAAAAACAGGAGAAAACAGGAGCTAGCACTGTGGCGTCTTGTCAATAGGTTAGTCCCGGAAAATGCATAAAAATGATATGAAGTTTATAGAAAACATGTAGCAATTGGCATAATATCAGCATGGAACATCAGAAATTATAGATACGTTAGAGACGTATCAAGCATCTCCAAGCTTAGTTCTACTCGTCCTCGAGTAGGTAAAACGATAAAAACAAAATAATTTCTGAGGTGACATGCTACGAACACAATCTTGGTCAACATTATTGTAAAAGCACTGTAAGATGAGATCAAAGTACTCTAAACATAGACATGATAGATATAATTCTAACAATGTAGCTTAGCAACTATTTTGCAACATGAAAAGTAACACAAACAAAAGATCATGAATAATAATGCACTGAAACTTATACGTTTGTTTCGAGCATAAAGAAAACATAGCAAAGTGGCATTCCGCTTGTCCTTGAAGTGATATCAAAACATAAATGTCAGGACACCTTCAAAGTTCAAGTGATGACTAGATACAAATAATTTGAGAAAAAATAATAACATATCATGAATCAATAATAAATTATGGGACTGATGCACATTATACTTAGAATGACAATTATGCTCTCTTAATTGGTGCAGAAAGTTAGAAGATGAAAACTCAACATAAAAGTAAAAAAGAAAGGCCATTCACAGAGGGAAGCTTGGATTACTCATGTGCTAGAGATTTTTATTTGATCAAAACTAAGGTATTGAAAACAATTTTGAGAAAGGTGTATGTTATGTCAAAAAATCAGCAGATAGACAATACATTAAGTCACAAGTTAACTAGACTTTACAAGAGCGGCTACAATTGAAGGACGTACTTTCTACTGGGGTCAGTAGATCATCCCTCTTCTATTTTGTTTACACACTTACGAACTTTTCTTAATTGATAAATCAGGGGGAAAAAGAGTGAAGAGAATTTTGTAGTAACCAAATTTGGGGCTGGGCACCCCGTTGTCAGCTCTTCTAGTGAATTGGATAAGAGGATGTGCCACTAGTCCAGGTGTGTAAAGTATGATCAACAAGTGTAATAGACCGTCTAGCTACATCCTCATGAGCTAAAACATGAACACAAAACAAGTATTAATTTTGAAGGTTTTAAAGGTAGCACATGAGAAATTTTCTTGGAGTGGCGGTTAAATACCAAATATAGGTAGGTATGGTGGACACATTTGGAAAACTTTGGTTTTGGGGGGGGGAGTTGGATGCACAAGTAGAGATAATACTCGGTACAGGTGAAGGCAAGCAAGAGACTGGAAGCGACCAACTAAGAGAACAATAATGGCCATAATCATGCATAGCGACAAAACATTATTAATCAAAGCATAAATGATATAGGTGACTGGTTTGTAGTCATAACATGGTGTAAGCATGCGCCAAGTCAACCAAATAAAGCATTCGAAAGAGAATACCACAATATTATGCTTCGATATGGTAAAAACAACTCATGATTTCTTTCGGTGGCACATTAAGAACTCTCAGCTATTGAAGACAAGTCATGCTACATAAATAACTACTAAGCACATTATTAAAATAACATATAACATGACATGATAAAGTCTAAGCCACAGTCTAAACAAGCTTTCCATTGCACCACTATAAGCATGAAATATTTTACTCTTCTCCAACACCAATTAAGTTGTTTGAAACAACTCTCATAGATAATATTCATCAAAGACCATAGAGCTAATAATATAAAACTGAAGCAAACCATCAAGCTCTACACAAAATACGAGTGGAAAACAAGAGCTAAACACAGTACTAGCAAAAGTGAACACTCATAGAACAATAAGAGTGAAAACTAGAGTGTTCTATGCAATAAAAATGGAGAGTGTCTCTCTCCAAACAAAATATGCTAGGGTACAAACATATACTACAGCAAAGAAAACAAAGCAAACTGAAAGAAAAAAATAATTTACGCTCCAAGAATAACACATAATATATGAAGCAATAAAAATAAAGTGGCTTGAAAGATGAACTGCTATTTTTGTTGATGAAGAAGGGGATGCCCAAGGCATCCCCAAGCTTTGACGCTTGTACTTCTTGGATAAATATTGTAGTGACACGGGCATCCCCAAGCTTGAGCTTTTGTCCATCCTTCATCTCATCATATCATTCTTCCCTCCCTACACTTGAAAACTTCCTCCATACAAAATTTCTCACAATTTTCATTAGCAACGTTAGTGTAATCAAAATAATAAATCCACTTGGGTTCAGTTTCAACACAAGTCTAACACTCATTAAAGAATTAGCTACTGTCACAACTTTTTTTTAAAGCTATTCCCCTCAAAAGAACACCAAACTAAAAAGATTAAGAGACAAATACAAATATTGGCAGAAATCTGTCAAAAAAGAACAGCAGGTAAAGATCATTTTTTTCGAAAATCTTATGTTCCTCAAATCAAAAAGTTCAAAACTAATGAAAGTTAGATAATAACCTGGGGTATATGCACAAAAAATTTCATATCAATTCGACGTTATATCTGAGATAATTAATTTTTTTGGTGGCAGCACAGAATCTGTTTCAGGACAACAACTTTCCCCCAATTAGAGGCTACTCTTGGCACAAAATGAAATAAAAAGGACAACGAGAGATTGCTATAGAGGTAACAACTTACAAGAATCAAAGAAAACAAAAGTAAACTGAAAGAAAAAATATAATGGGTTGTCTCCCAAAAGCGCTTTTCTTTAACGCCTTTTAGTTAGGCAAAATGATTTTTAAAGATGCACACATAATATTAAGAATTGAAGCACAATAAAAGAGCATCAATAAACAACTATAAAACACATTTAAGTCTAACACACTTCCTATGCAAAATAATCTTGTAAAAAACAAGTCAATAAATCACAAAGTGGCTAGCATAATGAGACAAAATAAGTGCAAGTTCAAAAAATTCAACATAAAGAGGGGAAATTTAATATTATTGAGATACATAAAACCATGTTTACCTCTCTCATAATAAATTTTAGTAGCATCATGAATAAAATTAACAATATAACTATCACATAAAACATTCTTATCATGAACCACATGCATAAAAGTATCAATATTTTCTACATAAGCAAAGTTCTTCCTATTAATAGTACTGGGAGTAGCATCATCGTAAAGAACTCGAACATGATAGAAAAGTTGTATATTAGAGAGATGGTTTTGGGTAATCCCTCCATAACTATGACAAGTTTCATGAGGATGATTGTGATTATAGCCTATGCCAAAGTGTTCTTTATAATAATTATCAAAGACTAGAAGCATAATATCATCATAAGAAATAGAATAGTTATCTTCCAAAGTGTGATCATTTGTAAACATATCATCATTTTTACTATAAAGAGATGTATCAAACATATAATCATCAGTAGCAAAAGGATTTTCAAACACATCATCCACAAGCTTAGAGCTGTCTATATCATCATTGGAAGGAACATGGATAGTACTAATAGTACAAAAATTATTAACATCATCATTTTCAGAATTGGTACCAAAGAGATTTTCAATATCAAAAGTAGTGTGCTTCTCCCAATCATGATCACTATTATAAGTAACATGCATAGGATCATCATCGAGTCCAGACTCATCAGGAACGACTATAATAGGAGCAACATGCTTAGGGGAAGATACTGTTTCCTCTCTCCTTTTACTCCTCCTCTTCTTCTTCCCTTTTTTATCAGTGAGAGGCTTGAAAGGAAGATTCTCCATGTACCCTGGTTTATTGTCAGAAACAATAGAAGAAACTTTGGAGGAATCCTCCTTTTCATTAATAAGAACAAAACACATATTAGCCCTGTCATATTTTGGTAAAGTCTCATCTTTTATAATATTTTGTATGTAAGTATTTGTGTGGCAATTATCAACACAATAAAGATGACATCCATGTAGGACGCTTTTCAGATCAAAAGCACTCATATCTACCAAAGAAGTTTTTCTTGATAATTCTTCACACCCCAAAAATAGTGTAAGTTCATCATGCTGATTAGGAGTGATCATGTCATCACAATACAAACTTGCAGCACTCATTGGATTCGAAAGGCTATTATCATAGCCTAAACATTGAAAATTGAAATGACTCACTTTATAACAAAGTTCACAGATAAAAGGATAGAGGGCACAAAACTTTTTCACTAAGATCATTTAGAGCCCTGTCCCACGTTCTAGTTTTTTCATTCCTGTGATGGGTACAATATTCTTCTTCGATTTGATTCATTTCACAAGGTCTAAGTGCTCCACAAAAATTAACATGCTTATAAGAAATAGTACTTTCAGAAGTTTGAGCATGTTTATTGTAGTCATTAATAACAATTTCATTTTCCATGCAAGTGTCTTTAATAGGTTCATGATAGATGTCCCAATTTTCTTTAGGAACATTGATATGAGAAGCAATGGCTCTACAGTAATCAATAATAATTTGAGGATCAAGATCATATTTAACACTAAGTTCTTGAAAATCAGCAGTTTCAACGAAAGACTTAATGCAATCATGAAGGGAATATGCCCGAGAGGCAATAATAAAGTGGTTATTATCTTATTCCTTGTTTATGATAAATGTTTATTTCTCATGCTAGAATTGTATTATCCGGAAACGTTGATACATGTGTGTTTAATAAACAAATAATGGTTCCTAGTAAAGCCTCTCTTTTAACTAGCTCGTTGATTAATAGATGATCCAGGTTTCCTAATCATGAACATTGGATGTTGTTAATAACGAGGTCATGTCATTAGAAGAATGATGTGATGAACACATAACCAATATCAAGATAACAATACGATCAAGTCATTTAGTTTATATTGTTATATCTTGCGTACGAAGTAACTTATTCCTTAGACCATGAGATCATGTCAATCACTGATACCGGAAGGGTGCTTTGATGTCATCAAACGTCACACCGTAACAGGGTGACTATTAAGGTGTCGTTAGGTATTCGGAAAGTATTAGTTGAGGATCATGGATCAAGAGTGGGATTTGTCCATCCAAAATGACAGAGAGATATACTCTGGGCCCTCTCAGTGATATCACATCGAAACCGCTTGCAAGAACGTGATATGATCACAAGGATGTTATATCACGGGAACGAGAAAAGAGTACTTGTCGGTAACGAGATTGAATAAGGTATGGTTGATACCAATGATCGAATCTCGGACAAGTAAAATATCGTGAGACAAAGGGAATAGTTCACGACGTTGTTGGTTCACACGATCAGGAGAGTCATCGTTGAATATATAGGAGTCATCACGGATCTCCAGATCCCGCTGTTGATTATTGATCGGAGAGGAGTCTCGATCATGTCTATCTTATTCGTGAACCGTAGGGTGACACACTTAAGGTTCGATGACGCGTTTGAGAGGATACGGAATATCGAAGAATATTTTGGGCAGCACCGAAATTGTCTCGGGGAAATTGAAATAGTTCAAGGGGTTTTTCATCGAATGGTTGTTAATAGAATTAACAAATGATTTGAGGTGCTATATGCAAATGTTTGTTAATAGAATTAACAAATGCTGAAATAAAGAAAAAAATGTTTTATTTATTTATTAAAGAAAAAACTCTTGAATTTTCTAAGTGGAGTTTTAAGGGAAAATGAGTGGGTGTGAGTGGAGTGTCCACTCACATCATGAGGGAAGAGGTGGGGGCACACCATGGGACTGGCCGCACCCCCCTTGGGCTGCCTCCCCCTCTCCTATAGAAGGAGGGTGAGAGCTCTCCCTCCTTCACACACTTGCCCACCTCAATTCGTCTCCACCCGCGGCTCAATTACATGGTCTTTGGCTTGGCGAATCCCTGACCGTGGGATTCTTCTTCACCACCACGCCGTCGTGCAGCTGAAGTTCCGAGGGATCCTCTACTTCCGCGCCCTGCTGGATCGAGGGAACGAAGGTCGTCATCAACCGTACGTGTGACCGATCACGGAGGCACCGCCGGATGCGGTGCACTTCTTCTCGCTATCGGGATCGGTGTGAGTACGACTACGCCAACAACAAGATTTGATCTCGTAACGCTTTGTGTCTTCGAGGGTATGTGTTCTCCTTAACCCTCTCTTTTCCCGTTGCACTTCGTCTCCTAGATTAGATCTTGGCTTTTCGGGTTTCTCTCGCGTAGGAATTTTTTTTCTATGCAACGACCCCTTCAAATCATACGCATAGTTTATACCTGATTCGTTACCTTTGTCGTTGTCCCAATCTTCATTATTGATTTGAATCGTTTCAAGAAGATCCCTCTTAGCTTCAACCATCTTACTTATGAAAGAACGCGTATAGATAATCCTTGCAATGTCCTGAAAGCCTTGCATAAAAATTAGTAACAATTATTTCCTCAGGAAGCTCATGGTTAGGACATTTGAATATTAATATTTTCAATATCCCCCAAGCTTGGGCAATGTTTTCTCCATCACGAGGCCAAAAATTATATACTTGATTCCGATCCTTATGAATCTCACTAGGAGGATAGAATTTAGAATAAAAGAGAGGTGCAATTTCGTCCCAGGTAATAGATCGGTCATTCTTCAACATCTTATACCATTCTGCAACTCTTCCCTTCAGTGATAAAAAGAATAGCTTCCTCTTAACTTGGTCCATTGAAATGCCTGCACACTTGAACAACTCGCATAATTCATGTATAAAGAGTGAATGATCGCCATGATGGACAGTTCCATCTCCAAAATAGCAGTTATTCGTTACACGTTCAACAATTTTCATAGGTATTTTAAAAGGAATACTTTTAGTAAGAGGATTTAAAATATCACAAGCATCATTAAAATTATCACATATGGTGTTCAAAGAATTCATGCTTAAAGTATCATCAGAGTAAATTTTCTCCTCTCAAGCTGGGGAACTAAACAGACAATTTTCATAAAAACTAGCTTCCCCAAGCTAAGACTTTTTCGTAGCATTAGCAATAATGGTGTTCAAAGAATTCATGCTAATAACATTGGTACCACTATTATGCAAACACACTTCCATAGGGTTTTAATTTTCTCTTCAAAAGCATCAGTCCCTAATTCAATATAAACATTATAAAGCTCTCTCATATTTTTTTTGTTTTTCATTAAGCATAACTAGTAAAAATAAAAACAAGAAACAAGTAAAAATAAGCCTAACTAGTGAAAATAAAAACAAGAAACAGAAAAATATAACTGCAGAATCTAAAGGAAATAACTTCGGGCACTCACACACCAGCAACAGTACTAGAAAATAGCTTAGTAGCCAGAGGATGTGAGTACCTTTTACCTTACCTTCCCGGCAACGGCGCCAGAAAAGAGTTTGATGTCTATGCACGCTTCTATTCTTGTAGACAGTGTTGGGCCTCCAAGTGTAGAGGTTTGTAGAACATCAACAAGTTTAACTTAAGTGGATCACCCAAGGTTTATCGAACTCAGGGAGGTAGAGGTCAGAGATATCCCTCTCAAGCAACCCTGCAATTAAGATACAAGAAGTATCTTGTGTCCCCAACACACCTAATACAATTGTCAGTTGTATAGGTGCACTAGTTCGACGAAGAGATAGTGAAATACAAGTAATATGGATGATTATAAGAGGTAATTGCAATCTGAAATAAAAATCGCAGAAGCAAACATGTAGCAGAACTTGTTGTAAATGGTGTTCAATGCTTAGAAACAAGGCCTAGGAATCATAATTTCACTAGTGGGCACTCTCAACAATGATAGTGTAATTGAATACATAAATATCTTCTCTTCACTATGCTACTCTGAACCACTCTCCGGTTGCATAACGAACACCGATTTACCGCGTAGGGCTACAAAAGCACACCTTAAAGTTGCATTCCCATCTAGGTAACCCCATACTGTCACCTTGAGCGCCCTCGATGGTTCCAGACAAACACCACAATTTCATAGAGACGTCCAACACAAATTATAACTCATGATAAGCCACACACGGTGCACACACTGTCACCTTCACACCGTGGGACAAAGGTGTCTCCGGAGGTCACATTAATAAAACCACTTGAGTAGCATAATAGATGAAGAGTAACATCTACTTATTCAACTAGATTACAAAGCTCATGATCACATAAAGATCACACCATGGGAGAGAGAGATAAACCACATAGCTACCGGTAGAGTCCTCAGCCTCGGGGGAGAACTACTCCCTCCTCATCATGGGAGTCAGCAACGGCGATGAAGATGGCGGTGGAGTCGATGGATATGGCTCTGGGGGCAATTCCCCGTCCCGGAACAGAGATTTCTATCCCCCAAAACTTGCCTTCGATGGAGGCGGAGCTACGGAACTTTTCGTGGATGGAGGCTGATTGATTTATGGCTTTTGCATCGGGGGCAATATATAGGCGAAAGGGCGATGTTAGTGGGCGCCCGAGGGGCCCACACCATGTGGTGGCGCGACCAAGGGGGCACCAACCTATGGTGTGGCCGCCTCGGTGCCCCCCTCCGGGTCTCCTCCGTACGCCGTGTACGTGACAGCAAAATAGGGACTTTGGCTTTTGTTTCGTCCAATTCCGAGAATACTTCCAAAACAACTTTTCTAAAACCAAAAACAGGAGAAAACATGAACTAGCACTGTAGCATCTTGTCAATAGGTTAGTCCTAGAAAATGCATAAAAATGATATGAAGAGTATAGAAAACATGTAGCAATTGGCATAATATCAACATGGAACATCAGAAATTATAGATATGTTGGAGACGTATCAGGTATGCAGAGGTTTGAGATCTCCACAAAGATGTGATCAAGTTACTCACTCGAGAGCCACTCTTGATAGTACAACTATCAATCTTTTAACCCGGTCTCCCCAAAAGTATGAGACTGGTAGAATAGAAAACCTATGAAGATCATACATTTGCCTTGAGCATTACACTTGAGCTAGATGATGAAGATCTTGACTCTCTCAAGTGGGATTTCCTTTGTTGATCGTTCTTGCTAGCACATGCTCCGTTTGATTAAGATTTGCAAATTTCTCCCCCATAGAGCACTATGGGAGAGACCCTTTTTGGAAAATCTTCATATGGCCGCTATGTCCAAATGTGTGGGAAGCATAAAGCATAGGATTTCTTCGAGACACTTATCTTGAGCTTCCACTTCTCAAGCTTGATGACGAAAACCACTTGACGCCATTGACCATCGGCTATATGAAAACTTCCTTTTGATGCATGCCCATGGAAAGATACCTAAACACACATAGAAATGCCGCACACACATATCATGGGTTAGTTCACGAAGCTATATGGACAATTCCTTGCCATACCACAAGATACATACGCCCACTTGGTACATCTTGTAGCTTTGAGTGTTGATCACAAGCTTGATCAACCTTGTATCTTTTCTTCTCTCTTCACTTGATGATGTCTTGAAGATAATCATGAAAGACCACCTAAGATTTTTATTTAAGACATACTTGCAATATGCTCCACGCTATACATGACCATTCTTGATATAAAACCTTGAATATAACAATGGTCATCATGTAAGCTTCTAGAGTCCAACACATGAAGTCCAATATTTTCCCATGGACAAGATCAATAAGGATATCACAGTGCAAACATTAGTCCATAAGGATTGTCATTAATTACCAAAACCACACATGGAGGTACCATGCACTTTCAATCTCCCTCATTTTGGTAATTGATAACAATGCCTCTTACGAGGGTTTATATAAAGAATTAAGCAACCATGCAAAGCAATGAGTAAGGATGCAAGATCATGGAAGGCAGATTCTTAAGAACGAAACTAAAGCATAATAACAAATTCCCTTAATCCCTCTAAACTTCTCCCCATTGGCATAGATTGCCAAAATGGGGAAAAATTAGAAGGCCAATATAATAAGAGCTCCTCCATAGTGTATGAATTCCTCATGATGTGAGTGAAATCAAATGCAGATATCCAACGATGAATAGATGGAGGGATATCAAACTACATCGAGGACCCAAAGATTGCAAAAAAAAATCAAATTGAAGGATATTTCGAGAAAGAAGCAACCAATCAAAGGATCTGAAAAACCAAATTGACCACAAAATATATTATGATAAGATCAACCAAGTGTTCTAAACATAATCAAGAGGGAACTCCCCAATTTACATGCAAAATATAGTATTTGTATTGCTATATAGTGTGCACAACATGTAATCATCACTCCCTTCTAGATAATTTTGTTGTTGCAACACTCGAAAGACTTGTGTCCATTGCCACCACACTTGAAACAAGTTATTGCTTTTGACTTGACTTGAGGAGCATTTGTGTTGGTGGTTGTAGACTTGTTTCTTGAAAGGTTGTGAAGGTTTGTTTGATGCATTTGGAGCTCTTGAGTTGACTTTGGTATTGCTTGGTGTAGTTTCTTGAGATATTGGAGGCGTTGGAGAAGGCTTAGAGGCAAAGAAGGCCTTTTGCTTTGAGTACTTGTAGTCTTCCAATATTTGGCGCTCGACTTTGTGGGTTTGATGGACAAGGACAACAATGGTGTCATATGGTTGAAAGTCAACACCTTTCTTGATGGGATAATTTAGGCCATTGAGGAAGCGGGCCATTGTTTGCTCTTGAGATTCAATCACATGTGCTCGTATCATAGAGATTTTCCATTTCCTTGTGGTATTCAACAACCGTTCTCATTCCTTGTTTGAGCTCTTGTAGCTTCTTGAAGAGGTCTTGCTTGTAGTGAGGAGGCATGCATCTTCTATGCATGACTTCTCTCATCTTGTTCCAAGTATTGATTGGTTGCATGTGGTTTTCTATCCTTTGAGCTTGTACTTGATCACACCACAATAATGCATAGCCATCAAATTTAAGAGAAGTCGCAACCCCCATTTTCTCATCACTATACTTGTGGACACGGAAGATCTTGTGAACTTTGAGAGCCTAAGAAAGAAATTCTTCCGCATCATTTTCACCAAGGAACTTAGGAGCATTGATGTGAATGGTAGTCATGTTGTTATCTTCATCTTGTTGATGGTAGAGCTCATTGGTATATTCATAATAGAAGGGTTGTGAGTGAGAATATGGGTCATCATCATGTCTTTGGTGTTGGCGATCATGTTGAGCATGTTCTTGGCGACCTTGGTGATCATGAGGAGGGTGGCGCCGGTTTTCGTGAAGATGAAGTTGTTGATGACGATGTAGTAGATCTTCACGATGCTCACTATCTTCTTGGTCATGTTCTTTCTCATTGCGGTCATTATGGTTGCGGCGTGAATTTGCTTGAGCTTGATTTGCCTGTTGAGGATGTTGTCGATGATGATGCCTTGGATGTCTCTTATGTGGCCATGAACCTTCCACGAAAAATCATGTGCACCATAGTCGTTGGAGGAGCTTAGAGAGGGTGGTGGAGGATGGTGTCAAATATCTTGCCATCAAGGAGGAGGTGGATGTGTCTCATCACGTCCTTGTCGATGTCGAGGAGGTGGTGAAGGAGGCGAGGTAGCATCATACCAGTTCCGGCGGTGTACTTGCTGTGATGGTGGGGGTTCATATTATTGGTGATGAAGTCCAATATCTTCCATATGTTGGTGTCGATCATGACGGTGTGCTTTATGAGGAGCATGAGGATATTCACGTGGCCGGCTTGATCTTGATGAACTCCTTGTTCGATGCGATGATGACAATGTTCTAGGACGGTTAGCAAGATTTGTCTATTTGCCAAGTTGATGTTCATTCGTGCCATTTGGTCATTGAATCTTTCATCTTGTGCTTGTAAGCGATGCTCATAATGCTCCAATCCATCACACACTAGTTGGCATAGTCAGAAGTGCTCATATTGTGTGATGAAGTTGTGGTGGTGGTCGTTCTAGAAGGGGTTTCCATCATCATCCGAGGTTGCGATTGTGAAAAGTCCTTCCCTATCCATCTCAAAGGAAACAAGTGGTTTGTGGAAAAATGCGTCTCACTTACCCAACTTTACCTTTCTTGGTTCTATTGGAGCAAGTGGCTTACCAAGGGGAAATGGTTCGTCACAAGGAAAATTTGAGTTGAGTCAAGAAAAACCAAAGGAGACAACACACACACTTTATGAGTAGCTCAAATGGGTTAGAAAAGGTGGAAGAAAATAAACCAAATCGAAAGAAAAGTTTTGTTAATGGTAGTAAAGGACCAAAGTGACTATTGCAAAAGAACCCTATACCACACACATGGAAAAAAAGTGAAAAAATCACACAAGAGATAAGTGGGGTCAGTGCAACCAAAAGACGAGTGATGCTGAAATGTCCTAATGAAGACTAATCTTGGATGCCAAACTAACTCAAAAGGGACGCTAACTCGATTGCTTGCATGTAAAGCAACAAGATTTTCACAAGTGTCCACCGGTCACTCTCACCTTGCTCGCGAAGTTAGGCGTTCCTACAAAGAGAAAAGCTTGGCACCACTCTTTTATTTTTATTTTTCTATTTTAGATGCTAATGCCAAGATGTTAGAGGGTGCTATGTGTTCTACTCTCTCACAAGTGCAAAAACAAGCACTCTCGGTGACACTAGTGCAATGCCCTACAACCGTATGAGTTAGTCTAGTAGGATAAGTGTTGCAAAAGGAAGAAGGGCTAGTAACCGGAAGAATTTATACCTTGGGTTAGTGTTGAGTTGCGCCATCTAGTTGATGAAGATGGTGGTGATGCCGGTGCCGTGCCGATACTCGAAGGAACCAAGTTGGAGCAACAAGACCAAATAAAGTTGTCCAAGAAAATCTGTGAAGAAATCAAAGGTGCATGATGATGACCCACAAGTATAGGGGGTGTATCGTAGTACTTTCGATAAATAAGAGTGTCGAACCCAACGAGGAGTAGACGGTGTTGACAAGCAGTTTGGATAGAGGATTCACTGTAAACACTAGCAAACAGGTTTTTAGAGGTTTTTGATATAGCAGATAAATAAAGTACGAGTAAATAAAGTGCAGTAAATAATATTGCAGCGAGTGGCCCAATCCTTTTGAGAGCAAAAGACAAGCCAGTTGTGTTACTTATGACTACCAAACGTTCTCGAGGACACATGGGAATTTCGTCAAGTGCTTTTGCTTCGTTACGGTTGATTAATATCCATTGGTTCTTGAAGTGTTGTGTGGGTGAACCTATGCTAATGCACCGCCCAACTAGGACTAATACATACTTGTGATTATACCCCTCGTAAGCATCCGCAAATACAAGAAAGTAATTAAGATAAATCTAACCACAACCTCAAAACTCCGGGATTCTACACTCCCTCGTGCATTGGTTTCCTAACGGGGGTTTAGGTTTCTGTCACTCCAGCAAGCCCACAATTAGTAGCCAAATACACAATGCATCCTCCTAGGCCCATAAAGGTTAAGTGTCATGTAGTCGACGTTCACATGACACCACTGGAAGAATAACACCACAACTTAAATACTGAACCATGAGATATTACTTCAACATAACTTCACTACTAACATCATGAATTCTCCCATGTCCTCAAGAACTAAACGAACTACTCACAAGACATCATATGGATCATAATCACAAGTGATATAATGGATAATAACAATCTGGTCATAAAGTGCTAACACCGAGAAATTTCACAAGCATCAACTACTAACAAGTAATCCACACCGGGAGAGAGATCTCATGTAAAACAACGATAGAGGACCCTAATTGTTACAGCGGGATGACGGTGGATGATGAGGGTGATGGTGGTGGTGGTGGTGATGATGACGATGTCACGACCCCGGACCCAGAGATATACATACTGTTATGTGCTCCTAGCCATGGATTCACAAGGGCTTCGGGGTTACCAGCCCCGGCCGCAACAAACAACGGCAGGCAGACTGGATTCAGCGGCACGTAGTCCGGATCCCCAGTCTACTACTCCTTGTATCCATGCTAGTCATAACCAACTATGCATATCAAAGCGTCCACGAATCGAATGAAACTGAAGGAAACGGGACCAAAGCTATACAGAGATGCTATGTGTCCAGAAAGTGCAACAACAATCGAGGGTTACTGGGGTTACCTCGCCCCAGGCCGATCACATCGACAGGCGGGCTCGGACATGGATCATCGGCTCCACAACCCCTCGACTGCAACAACTATGCAGGCATAGCCAAAACTGTATAACAATGAGCTCGAAACCAGCAACCGATCAAAGCAGTACTCTAGACAAGAAACTTGTATTAAACAGGTGTTACTAGAGTATAGCTTACAAGCAGAGGTCACACGACCCAACATTACATCAGACAACGGAAGGCAAATTATGTTGCTAAACAACAAGAACCAAAAAGGCCTAAGAGGCCGCAACATAAGGCGACGTCCCAGCATGTCCATTAAAGAGATACTATCATGCTTCAACACTAGGAAAACTAGATATCCCTTATCAAAGGAACAAGTTGGCGGAGCTTTTGCCTTTCAACTCTCCAAGTTGTTGTTTAAGCTCAACCACTAGTCCAAGGTGTCTAGCGTAGGTTCTTGGAGAAAAGAGTAGTTCGAACTACCCCTTTATTTAGACATCACGGTCAGATGACAAACCTGGTGATACTTCTAGAAAGACAACCAGAATATCACAACCACCAATATGTCTCGGAGTTTGGAAGAGGTCTTGCTTTTCAAGGCAATTGATAAGATCTTGAGAGCTTTGGTATGAACCTAACTCTCTGATCAACAATGTGCACCGGAATGAACGGATTTGGTAACACGATCAACTTTAGGTAGAGACCGGGTAACCAATAGTGCTAAGAAGGATACAGATGTTTCATAGGTTTTTTTCGAAGCAATAAGAATTGCTAGGAGTACCTGATACACATGTCAATGCATGAACCCATCATACTCAAGCATTCAAGCTTGGATGAAGGGGAAGTGAAAACGGTAAGAGCATCACTTCATCAATAAGGCCATGAAACTTAACAGAGTCTCGTGATATAAAAGAGTGTGATACTCGAAGGTAGAACAGAATAGAAGCTGATAAAACTTCTTCAATCTGCGAATTACAAAACTTTGACCTGGTTCTAGGGATGAACGAGGTACTGGAGTTTGTTTCTCCTGACATTCCAAAGTGGAACGTTCTGACAGAAAACAAGAGCGAAATGCATTGAAAGATTCCAACACACGTAGGCAACTTGATGTCCGAATCAACGGATGGAGGTTTGAGAGCAACTGGAAGATAGGAACACACAGGAGGATTTCCTAAGATCACGTTGATTGCACAAGGTAATACTCATTTGTAAAACCCATGCCAAAAGGTTGGTATAACTGAAATAAGAACAAAGATGTGGAATTCAGGATGATCACTCTTGTGGTGATCCCTTTTGGTTCCAGTAGAGAGCCTATGGCTATGAGAGTTGGAATTACCTAGCCATCCTGAGGTAAAATAGTTTTCCTCAGGATCCAAGGAAACAGAACTTGGGTTAAAGGTCAGCATCATGTACTGATGGCATGAGCATCACATGATTATGAAACCACACAATTCAACCCACTGCTATTCAGCACATTCCGGGACCTTCGGTTCAAGTCCAAAGGTTAAAAACTCAAAGGAAGGAGTAACTACTATCTGAGTGCCTTAAAGGACACTACGAATAGCAATCACGAGGTATCTTTAAAAAAACAACGATAGTTCCAGAAGAACTTTGAGCAGAGGATAACGGATACATTCGAGATGGAAAGCAGATCTCGAGGTTCAGGATTTGAAACTTTGGAACAGGAGTATGTGGAACCCACACAACTCTAAGAGATTAGAATGGAACGGAAATCCCCCAGTTTAAGAGATAACGGAACACGGAACACACACGACTCTAGAAACTTTAACACTAGGTCAACTTGGGTAAAAGACGTCCTTGCCAAAGGAGGCACCTAAATTTTGAATGAATAGAACCTTTTCAAATCAAAACAGGTAAGGAGACCCAGAGTTAGAGCGATACCAGATACGAAGTAAAAAGAATCCTAAGAAGGTTTTTCACAATCCATTTCGAGTTTCAAAATAGTTTTCATAAACTCTAGACTCGACATCGACCAAGAAGTAAGGTTTTCCTACAGGCAGTCCTGCTCTGATACCAAGACTTGTCACGACCCCGGACCCAGAGATATACATACTGTTATGTGCTCCTAGGCATGGATTCACAAGGGCTTCGGGGTTACCAGCCCCGGCCGCAACAAACAACGGCAGGCAGACTGGATTCATCGGCACGTAGTCCGGATCCCCAGTCTACTACTCCTTGTATCCATGCTAGTCATAACCAACTATGCATATCAAAGCGTCCACGAATCGAATGAAACTGAAGGAAACGGGACCAAAGCTATACAGAGATGCTATGTGTCCAGAAAGTGCAACAACAATCGAGGGTTACTGGGGTTACCTCGCCCCAGGCCGATCACATCGACAGGCGGGCTCGGACATGGATCATCGGCTCCACAACCCCTCGACTGCAACAACTATGCAGGCATAGCCAAAACTGTATAACAATGAGCTCGAAACCAGCAACCGATCAAAGCAGTACTCTAGACAAGAAACTTGTATTAAACAGGTGTTACTAGAGTATAGCTTACAAGCAGAGGTCACACGACCCAACATTACATCAGACAACGGAAGGCAAATTATGTTGCTAAACAACAAGAACCAAAAAGGCCTAAGAGGCCGCAACATAAGGCGACGTCCCAGCCCATAGATTCCAGGCTGCTACCTGGGAACCCCAAACTACTCGTCGATGTCCATGTTGAATCACCACCGATGGAGTTCTTCTCCTGAACCAAAATTAAGCAAACCTGAGTACGGGAGGTACTCAACAAGACTTAATTAACCTATTATATATCTGCTATCTTCGGAAAGTGTTTTATGAAGGCTGTTTTGCGTAAAGCAATCTTTGTTTTGCAAGTTGAGAAAGGAATAGCACGTCTCATAGAATGTTTTGAAAACAGATGAGAAAGCTACTCAACTACTGATATCATCATATTCTTGTATTCCACCAAGTCCTTCTCATTCCCACACTAACTCATGCTACAAGGATCACCCCTCCCGGCATCTCCGGGGAGGCACCCTTCAATCATGGTTAACAAGTTTTAGTCATTCCGTTAAGGTTATCTATGATCACAGAATCCGTTGCCAAGTCGTCCATAACCGTGGACACGACTTCTCGAGGAGATTTATCCCTGCAGGGGGTACACTTTACCCACACGTACCATCCGACTCTTAACGCCACATGTACGCTCCTTGGGAGCGCGGCAGAGGGTGGTTGGCTCCGACCTTTACCTTGCGTAACCCTATCCATGAGTCAACCCAAACAGGGCCACCCCGTCAACAGGGAGTTGGCCACCTCCTGACGGCACCTGTTCTGTGAGTCGGGATCAAGATCCGTGTACGTCCATCACTTGTCCCGGTCACGCCCTAAGTTTTCTCCCAATCGTTTTCTGACTCACACGCAGATGGAAAGATCAAACTACGTGACTCATGGATGTGGCTAAACAAGTTAGTTAGTCAGGCGAGGTTCATTGGCTCGCTCGTGTGGTTGCACGCTCAGTCTTGGCTTCGAAGGCGAGAACTCGCTCCTAGGGGCATGAACAGGACAAAACGCCACATCCCATTGTGGCCTCACATCCATGCCGTTATTTAGTCAAGTTATCAAAGATAAATTAAATCATAACAACATGACATAATAGATTCACGTATTGACCAGATTCATCAACCGGATGGATCAGATCATAACTAGGCATGGCTAAGCAAGACTCACGGGCTTTAGCAAGGCGCGCACAATCAAACCTATAGCTGCTAGGAGCAGTGGATCAGGATATTAGGTTATGCAGTATATAGGGGAACTCTATCTACTGACATCAAATAGTTTGAACCGCATGCAATATACGAGATTCCAAAACACTTCGAAAACCATATATGAGCAGATAAGAGGTTATGCTTGCCTTGGTTATAAGAAAACCAGATAGAGACTTCAGGAATAAGTGCTTGACTTGTCGGTTAAGATCAAGTATTCGCCATTTGGATTGCTGGCCTTCTCTTCCGAGTCACGTTCTACCGAGGGGGGACAAACACCGAAAAGAAGAAATAACAATCAACACATGGCATCGATGCAATGCACAACATGTATGCATGAGCAAATTAATGCACTGAAATAAAGCCCTAAACATGCTCGTTGGGTTGCTAGGGTTCATATGTCAGTTAGGCATTTTTACTGAAAAAGTCCCGAAATAGACCCCGAAGGTGGTTTCGGGTGATTCTGAAAGTGAGTACCGTTTTAGTTGCTCAAATGAGGTTGAAAACATCATAACTAGGTTTAGTTTGTCATTTTGAGCAAATTGGTATATAACTTTTAATTTTCTAATTTTAGTGAATAAAAACTTATTTTTCTATTTTTAAATGAATTAAACAACATTAAGTAATGGCCATTTTTGAACTTTGTCAAACATACCTGAAAATGACATATTTGGATAGAGCATCTTTTTCTGATCAAAACCATATTTTTACTTTACTAGCAAAATATGCCCGTGCGTTGCAACGGAAGAGAAAACATTACATACACAATAAGCATGTCCTCTATTCAACAAAATACCACACTCGTTGCTGATTATCATCCTTCTCGCTATTCCCAACGGAGGAAGTTGTGTGCACCTCATGACAAGTCGTCTGAACGTGATCAATCCTAACGCAATGAGCCCGTCAACACATATCACACATGTGAATGAACCAGGTAAGTGAAGGGACGTTTTAAACTTAAGAACTGATCTTGTCGACCTCAGCATAAGGGCCATCCAAACATGATAGTAAACTGAATTTTCACTGAAACCGTACATTAGATAGAAGATTTTCTGAAAAGTTCGAATAAAAAGAACGATTAAAACAAAACTCGGACCTACTATAAGTACATCAGGCATACATACGGGTACGTATCTAAACAGCTCTCTCTGTTTTGAAAATTCCATAAAAGAAAAACTATGTTTTTGGGATCTCGCGACCTAAACAATCGACGAATCCTATGTTCATGGGGTTCTTCATAATATGTGATATGTCAAACCAATTTAAATAGGGTATATAATAATTTTATTTGAACGCAAATACTTCATACTCAAATAATTTAACCTGATAGGGGGCAGCTCTCTTATTCTGATTTTCTTATAAGAAAACTTCAGAAATAATTTAGAAGCACGAGGTAACCCAGGTGATAAAGCTGATGGCCATGCCCATGATCACCACTCTCCCGGGAACGGAAGCGTTGGGACCTCGAAGCAGGAATGCGGGCATGGCAGTCATCATACAGAAGACACGCGGTCGGCGTCGAGGAGTACAAAACTTGCTCAATCGCAGCACCACGTACCCAGCTGCACAGGAGCAGGCTTCACGAGATGGTTCATACGATGAGGATCCCGGCAGCCATTGAGGCAGCGGGGTAGAGAACAATTGGAACTGGAGGCAGGACCGCAGGACTGAGTCCCCATCCATGGAATTCAGATGCACTCTCGGTGGAGTTCAGAGGATGGGGGATTCACTGACCTGGCCGGTTGGGGGCCTGCACTTGGAGAGACAGACCGACACACCCTCGAGCGCCAAAAGACCGGGCCGCCGGCGTCCTAAATCACCACGAATCGGGCCTACAGCGCGACAGTCAACTGGGAGTCGAGGAGGCTTGGGGGAAGAGCAGACGCGGTCGCATAGTCACTGTCCGTGGAGGAGCAGCACCAGCGCGGTGGCGAGGTACGCGCGGCGACCTTGAACAAGGACGGAAAGGGGCCCCGGCGGCAAGCTGGAGCGGGGTCAATCCAGGCCAGTGAGCCCGCCGATGGCCGCGGCGCTCGAGTGCTCGCTGAGGAGTGCGCCCCCGTGGCGAAAACAACACCAGCGCGGTGGCGAGGAAAGCGCGGCGGCCTTGAACCAGCGTGGAGGACGGAAACCGGCCCCAGCAGCAAGCTGGAGCGGGGTCAATCCATGCCAGCGAGCCCGTCGACGGCCGCGGCGGTCGAGTGCTCGCCGAGGAGTGGGCCCCCGTGCGAGGTGACGGTAGGACGCCGTCGTGCTTTCCAGAGAGGCGGAGCTCGAGTGCTTGCCGAGGAGCGCGCCCCCGTGCGAGGCGACGGTGGGACGGCCAGCAGTGGGTTGTTGCGGTGGTACGAGGAGAGGAAGCGGAGATCGGCCATGCTCCATGCTCTGCCGGGGCCTGGTAGCGGCGGGATGCCCAGCGGCGCAGGAGGACACACCCGCACACACGGGCACTGTGAGGCGTGGACAATCGATGCTCGCGGGCGAATACGCGGGCGGTAACAGGACGCCATCAATCGCTGTCCACATCGCGGGACATATGCGTGAATTGACTCGGGCGAGAGAGACTTTTTGTCGGGAGAGAAATTAAAAGAACGTAACGGTTGAGTGGTAGTTTGGATGTAATATGTAAATTAGTGGAAGGGCAAAACGGTAAAAGGTTAGAGCGGACCGGAAGAAACCTTCCTCTCTTTATTATTAGGTAAAGATTTTTCTCATGAGCAGAACAAAAGTTAATCATTATTCAAGTTTATTTCATTTCTGTAATATAAAAGAGGTGGGGCCCACGTGTCATTTCAAAATTCAATTTAATTAAACGATTTATTAGCTGACACGTGGCCAGGCTGAGGTCACGCTGACATCAGCGTGATGTCAGCGGATGGCTGGCCGGAGACAGTGGTGGTCGCCGGCGGCGAACCACCAAGCCCCAGCAAACGTGGGCGGGCTCAACTGAACCACCTCGAAGAGGCGCATCACTCGAGGGTGGCGCCGCCCACTTTTGGTCACCGGAGCGGCGGCGCGATGGCCAACTGCGGCGGCCGGCGGCGGGTTCTCGGCGAGGTGGAGGAAATAGAGGGGCAAGAGCTAGGGGGAGGGCACCGGGAGGTCAAGCTGCTCACCACGAGCTCGATGGAGCGGTCGGGGAGGCCGGAGACGGCTCGACGGCGCCGGAATCGGCCGTGGACGCGGCGGCCGGAGACGAGGAGGATGCACCCGATTCGGCTCCTTCCGGTTGTCCTAGCTCGAGTGGCTTCTTGAGGAGGTAGAGGAGGCAACGACGGGGCCGATGGCGTGCACGGTGGGGCGCGGGAATGGCTGTAGCGCCGGCGGTGAGCGGCGACGGTGTCGGGTTAGGGTTAGGTTTGGGTTCTCGGGAAGGATACAGAGAGAGAGGAGGTGCTGCGAGAGAAGGGGCTTCTGCGGGGGTTGGGGTGATCGGGACGGCTCCCGAGCGTCGTCATCTCTTCCCCTGTCGCGCTGGAAGCAGGAGGTGGCGCTCAGCGACGTGCTCGTCCTTCTGGCCGGATTTGGAGAAGAAGGAAAAAAGAAAAAGAAAACACGGAAACCCCCTGGAACTTTTGGAAATTGCAAAAGAGTCCTTTTCTCTTTAAAAACAGAACAGAAAACAGAGTTTTAGGGACCTTTTTGGAAACAGAAAAATTGGCAAAAATACATTTTGAAAACCTTATGAAATTTGCAAGCTCACCATGTATTTGCTTTCCAAAATTGAAATTATTTTTAGAACAAAATTTGGGTGATCACTTTAAGTGATTTTTGGTCATTTCATTTGTTATTTTCAAATGCAAAATTTTAACCAATGTTTTTATGCATGTATGAGATGACACAACACCACACACCCTTTTGTTAGAAAAATTGGGATGTTACAAATATACCCCCCCTTACAAGAATCTCGTCCCGAGATTCTCGAAGGAGAAGAAAGAAGGAACACCGGTTTTGAACGATCTTCTCGAACCTTACGGTTCTCTTCTTGAAGAGATTGATCCGTAGCACTTGTGAAGATCTCCAGCGGATACACCTTAGGTGAGAGGGAAAACTCTTAGGAAATGATCTTTACGAGGATCGAGTATCCCATGGTTAACTCATGACAGGGATGTTCATAAAGAACTGTGGAGTTAACAGGCATGAAACACATCAAGGTAACGGAGTGAGTAGAAGATGGTTTCAAGTTTGTGGACGATTAGTCTTGAGAGGATTTAGAATATGAGCTTTGCACAAGACTTTAAATCCTTTTGGGATAGATAGGTCGAACAACTTATGATATCGAGGTTTCTTCGAAATAGAATACCAAGATGGGAAGGATGGTCTTGGATACCACAATGTAATATCCGTAGACGAGGGAGAACACGAGAAAACACTGTAATCGTGTGTCAGAGGGAAGTTGATACATGATCATGTTCACTCTTCGGAGTGGACACGAAAGATAACGGAACTTTCATTCCGTTATAACTTTTTCGAAATCTTTGTCAAAGATCGGGATGTTACTTCACAACGGAGGATGAGTAACCAAAGGATGATGGAACACCGTGGTGATAGAGAACTTCTTGATCACACCATAAGATGAGTAACCAACGAGGATTGAAACACCAGAAGGAATAGGGAATCTATTTCCTATGGTGGATTTGACGTAGCAATACGTTTACCACATAGTTAAGATCCCACGGCTGGAGTGACTGACAAATTCACACAATGTGTGATATGAACAGAATTTCAAGTATAAACAACTTGAAAAAGGGAACTGATGAATGGTGGTTACGAAACACCACGAGAAGATTCTCATGATGAACTTGTTTCCACTGGAACAAAGGTTTTGGAGGTTCAACGGAGAGATATTGGAAAGATCAACTTCCAGGTTCTCCTGGATGTTCTAGATACCGACAGCAGGCTCACGACAAGCCTTCTATAGGTCATCAAGTCAAGGAAAAACTCCTGTTTGGAAGAACGGGGAGGAAACTTGTTAGAATAAGCCAGACATGAATTCTCACGGAGAGTGGTTGTTCTTACGGATTCAAAGAGATATGACATTAGGCCTTCCGGCTAATTATGTCAACCACCACATCAACCATGCCAGATTCTGAAAAGACCTAATTCAATAACCTTGAGGAAAACACCAACCATCGTTGCTGCTTGAGATTCAGCTCTAGTTAGTGGATTGATAACTCAGACTCGATATGTTTGAGCGAAGAGATTGCACAGGCTACCAACGAGATACATATGCTGGATTCTCAAGATATGGACTATGATGTCAGGCTCAAAAATATGAGCGAGATTGCAAAACTCATGTATTAGCAACTTGCGAAAGACGGTTGCACCTACATGGACTAATTGCAAAAGAATACATCGGAGTCCTGGTTGGGAAGATGATAACAAAGATAACGAAGTTCTTAAACTTCTTCTCTTTTACGAAAGATCAGTCAGCGGCTTAACGTGGATGGAAACTTCTTCCAGTAGACGGAGGTAACAACCAACCATCTCAAGAATAGTCCACACATGCATGACCGACTTGGGATTATTCCCGAAGGAACAAGAAAACTCTAGTCGGATCCACGGCGACAACTTTCACCATAAGCACATGAACCGGAGTAGGTTACTTCGAACACCCAGAACACAAACTTAGTGATGACACAAATATGGTTCTTGAAAGTTTCCAACGTTGTTGCCAATTTGTTCAGCATGAGCCTCTTGCAACTCGGAGAAAACAAGAATGTCGTAGATGGGCTCAACAACATCTTTATAAACACACTCCAAGAAGAGGGATTCATATGATATATGAACAAGGCAAACCATTGGTTAGACCAAAGGACATGAGGTGTACTCGGGCCAAACACCATGAGTGAAAACACCATCAGGATAGTCCTTGAATCTGGACTTGATCTGACGATAGCCCAAATCAAATCAAGGTAGGATGACAGCATGTCCATTAAAGAGATACTATCATGCTTCAACACTAGGAAAACTAGATATCCCTTATCAAAGGAACAAGTTGGCGGAGCTTTTGCCTTTCAACTCTCCAAGTTGTTGTTTAAGCTCAACCACTAGTCCAAGGTGTCTAGCGTAGGTTCTTGGAGAAAAGAGTAGTTCGAACTACCCCTTTATTTAGACATCACGGTCAGATGACAAACCTGGTGATACTTCTAGAAAGACAACCAGAATATCACAACCACCAATATGTCTCGGAGTTTGGAAGAGGTCTTGCTTTTCAAGGCAATTGATAAGATCTTGAGAGCTTTGGTATGAACCTAACTCTCTGATCAACAATGTGCACCGGAATGAACGGATTTGGTAACACGATCAACTTTAGGTAGAGACCGGGTAACCAATAGTGCTAAGAAGGATACAGATGTTTCATAGGTTTTTTTCGAAGCAATAAGAATTGCTAGGAGTACCTGATACACATGTCAATGCATGAACCCATCATACTCAAGCATTCAAGCTTGGATGAAGGGGAAGTGAAAACGGTAAGAGCATCACTTCATCAATAAGGCCATGAAACTTAACAGAGTCTCGTGATATAAAAGAGTGTGATACTCGAAGGTAGAACAGAATAGAAGCTGATAAAACTTCTTCAATCTGCGAATTACAAAACTTTGACCTGGTTCTAGGGATGAACGAGGTACTGGAGTTTGTTTCTCCTGACATTCCAAAGTGGAACGTTCTGACAGAAAACAAGAGCGAAATGCATTGAAAGATTCCAACACACGTAGGCAACTTGATGTCCGAATCAACGGATGGAGGTTTGAGAGCAACTGGAAGATAGGAACACACAGGAGGATTTCCTAAGATCACGTTGATTGCACAAGGTAATACTCATTTGTAAAACCCATGCCAAAAGGTTGGTATAACTGAAATAAGAACAAAGATGTGGAATTCAGGATGATCACTCTTGTGGTGATCCCTTTTGGTTCCAGTAGAGAGCCTATGGCTATGAGAGTTGGAATTACCTAGCCATCCTGAGGTAAAATAGTTTTCCTCAGGATCCAAGGAAACAGAACTTGGGTTAAAGGTCAGCATCATGTACTGATGGCATGAGCATCACATGATTATGAAACCACACAATTCAACCCACTGCTATTCAGCACATTCCGGGACCTTCGGTTCAAGTCCAAAGGTTAAAAACTCAAAGGAAGGAGTAACTACTATCTGAGTGCCTTAAAGGACACTACGAATAGCAATCACGAGGTATCTTTAAAAAAACAACGATAGTTCCAGAAGAACTTTGAGCAGAGGATAACGGATACATTCGAGATGGAAAGCAGATCTCGAGGTTCAGGATTTGAAACTTTGGAACAGGAGTATGTGGAACCCACACAACTCTAAGAGATTAGAATGGAACGGAAATCCCCCAGTTTAAGAGATAACGGAACACGGAACACACACGACTCTAGAAACTTTAACACTAGGTCAACTTGGGTAAAAGACGTCCTTGCCAAAGGAGGCACCTAAATTTTGAATGAATAGAACCTTTTCAAATCAAAACAGGTAAGGAGACCCAGAGTTAGAGCGATACCAGATACGAAGTAAAAAGAATCCTAAGAAGGTTTTTCACAATCCATTTCGAGTTTCAAAATAGTTTTCATAAACTCTAGACTCGACATCGACCAAGAAGTAAGGTTTTCCTACAGGCAGTCCTGCTCTGATACCAAGACTTGTCACGACCCCGGACCCAGAGATATACATACTGTTATGTGCTCCTAGGCATGGATTCACAAGGGCTTCGGGGTTACCAGCCCCGGCCGCAACAAACAACGGCAGGCAGACTGGATTCATCGGCACGTAGTCCGGATCCCCAGTCTACTACTCCTTGTATCCATGCTAGTCATAACCAACTATGCATATCAAAGCGTCCACGAATCGAATGAAACTGAAGGAAACGGGACCAAAGCTATACAGAGATGCTATGTGTCCAGAAAGTGCAACAACAATCGAGGGTTACTGGGGTTACCTCGCCCCAGGCCGATCACATCGACAGGCGGGCTCGGACATGGATCATCGGCTCCACAACCCCTCGACTGCAACAACTATGCAGGCATAGCCAAAACTGTATAACAATGAGCTCGAAACCAGCAACCGATCAAAGCAGTACTCTAGACAAGAAACTTGTATTAAACAGGTGTTACTAGAGTATAGCTTACAAGCAGAGGTCACACGACCCAACATTACATCAGACAACGGAAGGCAAATTATGTTGCTAAACAACAAGAACCAAAAAGGCCTAAGAGGCCGCAACATAAGGCGACGTCCCAGCCCATAGATTCCAGGCTGCTACCTGGGAACCCCAAACTACTCGTCGATGTCCATGTTGAATCACCACCGATGGAGTTCTTCTCCTGAACCAAAATTAAGCAAACCTGAGTACGGGAGGTACTCAACAAGACTTAATTAACCTATTATATATCTGCTATCTTCGGAAAGTGTTTTATGAAGGCTGTTTTGCGTAAAGCAATCTTTGTTTTGCAAGTTGAGAAAGGAATAGCACGTCTCATAGAATGTTTTGAAAACAGATGAGAAAGCTACTCAACTACTGATATCATCATATTCTTGTATTCCACCAAGTCCTTCTCATTCCCACACTAACTCATGCTACAAGGATCACCCCTCCCGGCATCTCCGGGGAGGCACCCTTCAATCATGGTTAACAAGTTTTAGTCATTCCGTTAAGGTTATCTATGATCACAGAATCCGTTGCCAAGTCGTCCATAACCGTGGACACGGCTTCTCGAGGAGATTTATCCCTGCAGGGGGTACACTTTACCCACACGTACCATCCGACTCTTAACGCCACATGTACGCTCCTTGGGAGCGCGGCAGAGGGTGGTTGGCTCCGACCTTTACCTTGCGTAACCCTATCCATGAGTCAACCCAAACAGGGCCACCCCGTCAACAGGGAGTTGGCCACCTCCTGACGGCACCTGTTCTGTGAGTCGGGATCAAGATCCGTGTACGTCCATCACTTGTCCCGGTCACGCCCTAAGTTTTCTCCCAATCGTTTTCTGACTCACACGCAGATGGAAAGATCAAACTACATGACTCATGGATGTGGCTAAACAAGTTAGTTAGTCAGGCGAGGTTCATTGGCTCGCTCGTGTGGTTGCACGCTCAGTCTTGGCTTCGAAGGCGAGAACTCGCTCCTAGGGGCATGAACAGGACAAAACGCCACATCCCATTGTGGCCTCACATCCATGCCGTTATTTAGTCAAGTTATCAAAGATAAATTAAATCATAACAACATGACATAATAGATTCACGTATTGACCAGATTCATCAACCGGATGGATCAGATCATAACTAGGCATGGCTAAGCAAGACTCACGGGCTTTAGCAAGGCGCGCACAATCAAACCTATAGCTGCTAGGAGCAGTGGATCAGGATATTAGGTTATGCAGTATATAGGGGAACTCTATCTACTGACATCAAATAGTTTGAACCGCATGCAATATACGAGATTCCAAAACACTTCGAAAACCATATATGAGCAGATAAGAGGTTATGCTTGCCTTGGTTATAAGAAAACCAGATAGAGACTTCAGGAATAAGTGCTTGACTTGTCGGTTAAGATCAAGTATTCGCCATTTGGATTGCTGGCCTTCTCTTCCGAGTCACGTTCTACCGAGGGGGGACAAACACCGAAAAGAAGAAATAACAATCAACACATGGCATCGATGCAATGCACAACATGTATGCATGAGCAAATTAATGCACTGAAATAAAGCCCTAAACATGCTCGTTGGGTTGCTAGGGTTCATATGTCAGTTAGGCATTTTTACTGAAAAAGTCCCGAAATAGACCCCGGAGGGGGTTTCGGGTGATTCTGAAAGTGAGTACCGTTTTAGTTGCTCAAATGAGGTTGAAAACATCATAACTAGGTTTAGTTTGTCATTTTGAGCAAATTGGTATATAACTTTTAATTTTCTAATTTTAGTGAATAAAAACTTATTTTTCTATTTTTAAATGAATTAAGCAACATTAAGTAATGGCCATTTTTGAACTTTGTCAAACATACCTGAAAATGACATATTTGGATAGAGCATCTTTTTCTGATCAAAACCATATTTTTACTTTATTTTTCTGATGAACAGAACAAAAGTTAATCATTATTCAAGTTTATTTCATTTCTGTAATATAAAAGAGGTGGGGCCCACGTGTCATTTCAAAATTCAATTTAATTAAACGATTTATTAGCTGACACGTGGCCAGGCTGAGGTCACGCTGACATCAGCGTGATGTCAGCGGATGGCTGGCCGGAGACAGTGGTGGTCGCCGGCGGCGAACCACCAAGCCCCAGCAAACGTGGGCAGGCTCAACTGAACCACCTCGAAGAGGCGCATCACTCGAGGGTGGCGCCGCCCACTTTTGGTCACCGGAGCGGCGGCACGATGGCCAACTGCGGCGGCCGGCAGCGGGTTCTCGGCGAGGTGGAGGAAATAGAGGGGCAGGAGCTAGGGGGAGGGCACCGGGAGGTCAAGCTGCTCACCACGAGCTCGATGGAGCGGTCGGGGAGGCCGGAGACGGCTCGACGGCGCCGGAATCGGCCGTGGACGCGGCGGCCGGAGACGAGGAGGATGCACCCGATTCGGCTCCTTCCGGTTGTCCTAGCTCGAGTGGCTTCTTGAGGAGGTAGAGGAGGCAACGACGGGGCCGATGGCGTGCACGGTGGGGCGCGGGAGTGGTTGTAGCGCCGGCGGTGAGCGGCGACGGTGTCGGGTTAGGGTTAGGTTTGGGTTCTCGGGAAGGATACAGAGAGAGAGGAGGTGCTGCGAGAGAAGGGGCTTCTGCGGGGGTTGGGGTGATCGGGACGGCTCCCGAGCGTCGTCATCTCTTCCCCTGTCGCGCTGGAAGCAGGAGGTGGCGCTCAGCGACGTGCTCGTCCTTCTGGCCGGATTTGGAGAAGAAGGAAAAAAGAAAAAGAAAACACGGAAACCCCCTAGAACTTTTGGAAATTGCAAAAGAGTCCTTTTCTCTTTAAAAACAGAACAGAAAACAGAGTTTTAGGGACCTTTTTGGAAACAGAAAAATTGGCAAAAATACATTTTGAAAACCTTATGAAATTTGCAAGCTCACCATGTATTTGCTTTCCAAAATTGAAATTATTTTTAGAACAAAATTTGGGTGATCACTTTAAGTGATTTTTGGTCATTTCATTTGTTATTTTCAAATGCAAAATTTTAACCAATGTTTTTATGCATGTATGAGATGACACAACACCACAAACCCTTTTGTTAGCAAAATTGGGATGTTACAGACGATGACGATCTTGATGATGCCCGGAGCGATAACGGTGACGATGGCGATGATTTCCCCTCTCCAGAGAGGAATTTCCCCGACAGATTTCTCCATGCCGAGAGATTTTCTCTCTCTGATGTTTTTCGCCCGAAGGCGGCGGCAAAATAATTCTTCGATGATAGTCTGGGGCTTAGGGTTCCCTAGGGGTCAAGTACGTGAAAGAGGTCGACCAGAGGTGGGCCAGGGTGGCCACACCACCTGGTGGCGCGGCCAAGGGGGGCGCCACCTGGTGGTGTGTGCCCCTGGTGGCCCCCCTCCGGCTCTCCTCATGGTTGGCTCCCTCATTTGGACTTCTAAGACATCTCCGGTGTCCCTCCTTCTTCTTCTGATTTTCTGAAATAGGGTATTCCGACGATGCTTTTTCCATCAGATTTCTGGTCCCGGTGTTTATTCTCCAAAAATTATGAAACATGCAAAATAAGATAAAATAACATAAGTGATGCATCATAACATGAAATATATCAATGAATAACAGAAAATAACAATATAAAACAGTGATGCAAAATGGACGTATCACATGACTTTCTAGATCAGCCTGGGCCAGGGATGTTTGGGACGGAGACTCCGGTCTGGCATGGCCGGAAGGTTCCGATGATTCTCCATCCAGAGACTTTAGGGTTAGTGGGCCGAAGACTTCGGTCTGTCTGTGGTGCTGCCGATGAAATCTCAAGAACGCGGGGAAAATTGTTCAAATAGAATGGTGGTAGGGGTCTAAAGCAGCAAATCCATGGACCAAAACCATGAAAAACGCAACAATTCGAGAAATCGGTCGAAATCCTTTTTGGCTATTTTTTTGGAATGTTCAAAATTGGGGATGGGAGGAAAACAATTTGGTGGAAAAGGGGGCTTTGGGGGTCAAATCTGTGGCAACGAGGCTGCTGATACCATATGATGAGGTTAACCTCTTGATCGTGGCCCGATGTTCTCGAACTAACTAAGAACGATGACGAACACGAAAAACACAAGAGGTGATCGAGAGCAAGGGAAAGCGATAAATAGTGTGAACTAGGAGATTCGATCCCCGGCAACTAAACCCAATGGCCACCTCCGGAAATCAACCAACTCAAACTCAGCTTGACTGGAACCAATTTAACCCTACGGCTGGTCAACCGCACCAATAGATCCTCGAGGTTCATTTGAGAAAGATTGGAAAGACAACACCTAAATCCCAAGGGGAAAGGATGGAAATCCCGGACTATCCTTGAAACGGTCCAAATTGCAGAATAATTGGGGTAGACTTCATACGGTTCTAGATACACACTAGAAGTAGCCTCTCAAGAGGGGAAGGGGGAGCCACAACTCTCAAATTAGTCTCAAATCTCATATAACCCTAATCTGAATGAGGGGGTGTCTATTTATAGGCTAAGGGTCGAGTGGAGGGGCTACATGGAAACTCGAGCGAATTCTACACACAAGCATGTCACTTACTCCGGAGACTCCGGTCTGGCTGGGCCAGATACTCCAATCTTGGTCGGGGCGAAGACTCCGGTCTTTGAGGGGCGGAGACTCCGGCCTGGTGGGCGCATGACGGAGACTTTGGAGGTTCCAACCCGACTCCAGACCCCTATCCAGTGGGTCACGCCAGTTCGCAGCGCGACTAGCTCGAGGGTGGGCTAGAGACTCCGGGGTCGTCAGGCCAGAGACTCCGGTTTTGACAGCAACATTCTGCCTCTTCTCTGGGCCATCTTCTCCATCTTTCTCGGGTTCATGTTGGGCGCCATCCAACACATCTTGGAGGTTGACGAAGATATGGATTCTAGATCCTGCTGATAAGGACACCCCCTCTCAGGCCCAAGGTGAAGGCCCAAGAAGAGGAGCCCTTGGAATACTCCAGAAGGCCCACGTGAAGCCCACCCGCACTAAACTTGCGGGTTAAGCTAGGAAACATGTAACCGACCTAGCTAGGGTTCGAGTCCTCTCCGGGTAGAACTCGAGACCTGGCCGCCTATATAAGGCCAGGAGAGCCCCCGAGAGAGGACCAAGCAATACCGCACGACCAAAAGCCTTGAACTCGAGACCTACTCTCGATTCGAGCACCACCTTTGTAACCGATCTAATCATCAATACAGATCGACAAGAGGCAGGAGTAAGGGTTTTACCTCTACGAGGGCCCCGAACCTGGGTAAATCTCGCCCCTGTCTAGCCGACGATTCCACCAGCGCTCATGGGTTCTCCTAATCGAAACCCGATAGGTTCGCCGAAGGGATTTGTTGAGTCAGGGATTCGACAATTGGCACCGTCTGTGGGAACGGCGGGCGCTGGATCACCGGCATCTTCGGCTTCATCGACATCAAACTCTCGTTGGAAACCAACAACTACGGCTCCGAACAATCCTGTACGGATCGGATCTGTCGTGGTCACACCGCACTCGCCGGAATCGCGCCCGGTATTCGAAGATCTCGAGGAGAGCGTCACCCTGACGTTCGGGAACCTCAAATTCGTGACGAACAGGGACGGGATCCTCCACTTCTCGGATGAATCGGAAACTGAATCTGGAGCTGTCGACTCACGCCGTCACCTGGAGAAAAGTGGCGAGTCCATCCGCTTCAACGCCAACGACTATCACACCCTCTCGACAGAGGAACCATCAAGAATTCAAGGAAATCTTCGACCTACGCCTAGGACGCACGAGCTTCGACTAGCTCAAGTCTGCATGGCAGGATCGGAACAAGGCTCAGAAACAGAACACAGCGCGACAGAGCGCAACATAATCGGCGTCTCGCGGGAATCCTGGAAACGAGCAAAGGAAGCTATGCGAACAAGCAAGCCACCCGCAGCCGGATCCTCACACGAAGACATGGTTGCCTACCACTATCACCTAGTGAGAGCAGCCACGATCATCAAAGATGTTCGGGTAGATCTGGCCCGCCGAAGAAGAGCGGCGGACGAATCAAGCCAGAGACGAGTTGGGCTGTCCGTAACACCCTCGGTCGGAACCCGACCCGCGAGGAAGGGACACGCATCCACATCCAGGAACGATGAATCCATAGCCGAAACAAACAGATCAATCACTCCTTCTCTCATGCGAGTCGACGACGACAACGTGTACCCGCAAACTCCCGCTGCTGCGGTTCTAGCCGCAGCAACCTACATGCAGATGAACCAACCGACGGAAAGCGACCCTCGGGCAGAGCAATACAAGCAAATACGAAAAGGACTCGGATTGGCAGCCGCAAGGCTCGCCTCTCACGATCGCAAGAAGGCCGAGGAGCAGCAGGAGAAGGAGCGACGGGAGAAAGAGAATGATAAAGAAACGCCCCGCAGGCACAGAAGCTCTTCACCAAGGAGGGATAAGTCACCACGCCGCGGTCGAGGAAAAGAAGCTAGACGCCGCGGCGACAATCGAAGCAGTAGTGAAGATAGCCTGAGAGACAGAAGCCCGCGGCACCATAGCAGCCGCTCGAGAAAACGAAGCAAGGAACCAAGGAAAGATGACGACCGCGATCGGCCAGAATATGACGCGCGATCAGATCTTGCTCAAAAAGGGTGGATAAGGCAAGGGCTTCACGATATCGCGAGCGCTCTTCGTCCGGCTCCTCGGATGACGAAACCTGCGGAGCACTCTGTTTCGCTCGCAGCATCCGCGAAGCACCTCTACCCAAAAGGTTCAAGCTCAGCACGGAGGTAACGAAGTACGACGGCTCTCTCGAGCCCTCTCAGTGGCTAAGCGATTACCTCACGGCAGTAAAATGCCAACGTGGGAACAAGAACACGGCTATGCAATACCTCAATTTGCATCTTACCGACGCGGCCCGCAGTTGGCTGGAAAGAAGACCAAAATCCTGCTACGCATCGTGGGATGATTTGCACCGCGATTTTTGCAAAAATTTCCAGTCGACTTACAAGAGGCCAGCTACCATCGAAGAACTACGAGCATGCAAGCAGAAGAGTGGCGAGTCCACACGCGAGTACATCCAGCGATGGACCACGCTCAGGAATACCGCGGGAACTATCTCAGAAGAAGTAGCGATCGAAGCCTTCGCAAAAGGCGCCAGAAGAACTGCTTTTCGAGAGGAGCTAGGCAGGGCTGCACCCAAGACTATCGGAGAGCTAATGATCATAGCCGAAAAATGGGCTAACGAAGAAGATGCGGTGCGCAACGAAAGAGCATCGTCACCCGCACACGATGACAATCGTCATGGTCGAAGAAAAAGAAGAAAATATTACGATCATGAGGATAGAGAGGAGTTGGTCGCCGCGGAATTCACGCGAAACCGCGATTCCGGTCGCCGTGGAAATCGTGAATGGAGACCAAAGGCTGAAGAAAAATCCCCCGAGGAAGACCTTGATGCATACTGCTCGCTACATCTATTCACAGATAAGCGCACGGGCAAAACTAAGGCAACACACCTGCTTAAGGATTGCCGAAAGTTCCATGACATCTCGGACGCGCTCGCGAGGAAAAGATCTGCCTCCACTCAAAATTACCCGCCGCTTCCAGGAGGAGGGCACCAAGGATTCCAGCCGCCACCACCACCACCTCCACCCGCAAATCCAAACATGGCGCTAGCTGCAGTACCCGCACCACCGCAGAACGCCGGAGCCAACGCGTATCCGAACCCGGCAGGACAACTCGCAATGATCCAGGAGGTATGCCCCTCTCGCAGAGCTCAAAAGACTAACACAAGGCAACTATGCATGGCAGTGCAGACACCGCCAACAAAGACCGAGTACCTGAAAATGGCGGACCAGCCAATCATGTTCTCGATGAAAGATCACCCACCACGAGTCTATCGACCAGGACACGCCGCCCTCGTCATCCAGGCGCAAATTGGCAACTACGACTTAGCCCGCGTATTCATGGATGGGGGCAGCGGCCTCAACATTATCTACGCGGATACACTCCATCGGATGAACAAGAACTTGGACGGCCTCCCGGAATCAGAAACATCCTTCCACGGGATAGTTCCAGGCAAGGCAGTCCGTCCACTCGGAACAATCAACCTAGAAGTTGTGCTAGGCACGCAGAGCAACTACAGGAGAGAGTTCCTCGACTTCGAAGTTGTCGACTGGCCTTCACAGTATCACGCCATCTTGGGTCGAACAGCGTTCGCCAGATTCATGGCAGTACCTCACTACGCCTACCTGAAGCTCAAATTACCTGGCGAACATGGCGTAATCACCATTGACGGAGACTTTCAGAAATCCAACAAATGCGACATTGAGTTCAACGAGATCGCAAAATCTTTCGGGATGCAAGAAGAACTTCAAGAGCTGGCAAAAACCACGGATCACTCCGTGATGCCCCTCACGAAGAAAAATGCGCCTGAGCTAGAGTTTAGCGCTAACAGCGACACCCGAAAGCATCAAGTGCACCCGACAGACTCTGCGAAGACAGCGATGGTTTCAACAACCCTCTCGCAAGCATAGGAAAGCACGCTTGTCAAACTCCTCCGTGAGTACTGGGAAATTTTCGCCTGGCAGCCCTCAGATATGCCAGGAATACCCAGGGAGTTTGCCGAGCACTCACTCGAAGTATTTCCAGACGCTAAACCCATCAAACAGACCACGCGAAGATTTTCAGAACCCAAGCAGAAGGCGCTTGGAGAAGAAGTAAACAGATTGCTAGCTGCGAAATTCATCAGGGAGATCAAGATATCCACTTGGTTAGCAAACCCGGTGTTGGTCCCCAAAAAGAGCACGGATATCCTTCGGGTGTGCATCGACTACACGTCATTAAATAAGCATTGCCCCAAGGATAATTTTCCCCTCCCGCGAATCGACCAGATCGTGGATTCTACAGCAGGCTGCCAACGCCTCTCCTTCCTGGACGCCTATTCGGGATACAATCAGATCCGAATGAAAAGGGAGGATGAAGAAAAGACAGCATTCATCACACCTCACGGTGTCTACTGCTACACAAAAATGCCCTTCGGGCTGAAGAACGCAGGCGCAACATATCAGCGCTGCATGCAAAGATGCCTCGCCAACCTCATTGGCAAGAACGTGCAAGTGTATGTTGACGACATTGTCATCAAGACTCGAGTTGAGGACACACTCCTCGATGATATTAGAGAAACATTCGACGCCCTCAACGCGTACAGGATCAAGCTCAATCCGACCAAATGTGTCTTTGGCGTTCCGGCAGGAAAACTTCTCGGGTACCTGGTATCCGCCAGAGGCATTGAAGCCAACCCGGAGAAAATACAAGCCATATTGACCATGAAGGAGCCAACCAACCTGCGCGGAGTCCAACAGCTCGCAGGGCGATTAGCCGCCCTAAGCAGATTCATCGCACGATTGGGAGAGCAAGCATTACCCTTCTACAAGTTGTTGAAGAAGACAGACAAATTCGAGTGGACATCAGAAGCTAAGCAAGCATTCGCAGATTTGAAGCGGTCATTGCAAAGTAGGCGCGTCCTCGCAACACCGCGAGAAGGGGAGCCACTTTTCTTGTACCTAGCCGCCACAAACCAGGTCATCAGCACAGCAATCATGGTCGAACGACCTGAGGAAGGCAAAGCGTACGGAGTTCAACATCCAATCTATTACATCAGCGAAGTGCTCTCACCATGCAAGCAACGCTACCCTCACTACCAGAAGCTCGCATATGGAGTCGTTCTTATAGCCCGCAAGCTCAAACATTATTTCCAGGAACACGCCATTACAGTGGTTAATGATGCGTCACTCGGGACGATCATGAACAACCCTATGGCATCCGGAAGAATAGCAAAATGGAACATCGAGTTGGGCGCTTGGGACATTACTTACGCAGGACGCAGCGCAATCAAATCCCAGGTACTTGTTGAATTCCTAAGCGAATGGACAGAACTGCAAACGCCAGGACCACCCGAGTACACGAGCAATTGGATAATGTACTTTGACGGGTCCAAGAGAAACGAAGGAGCAGGAGCTGGAATTGTTCTTATATCCCCTCAGGGAGACAAGCTGCAATACGTCCTACGATTGGACTTTCCACCAGATGATCCGGCATCAAACAACGACGCAGAATACGAAGCCTTGTTGCACGAGATGAAGATGGCAATCGCCTGTGGAGCTACTCGCTTAATGATCTACGACGACTCTAATCTCATTGTGCAACAAACGATGAAAGAGTGTGACGCAATCGCCGAAAACATGATCGCGTATCGCGACATGTACAATCTACTCGAAGGAAGTTTCAAAGGATGCGAGCTAAAGCATATCGCAAGATCCAGCAACGAAGAAGCAGATCGACTGGCAAACATGGGTTCCACGAATACACCCATACCACCAGGAATATATTTCGAACGGATGATCAAGCGATCGGTCAAAATCAAGAAAGCTGCAGAAGCAATAGCAGTGCCAGAAACAGAGGTCAGCCCGCAAGTCGCCCTTATCGAGCTCATTCATAACATATCACGACAGGTTTTTCTGGTCGAGCCAGTCTGGACGCAGAAATATCTCGACTACCTGACCAACAGACAGCTCCCGGCTGACCCACGCGAGGCTCGACAAATAATCAGACGCAACAAATCCTTTCGGGTAGTCAATGGGGAATTATACAAGCAAAGCATCTCGGGAATACTTCAGCGCTGCATCGCACCCGAAGATGGCAAAGAATTGCTCCATGACATCCACCAAGGAGACTGCGGACATCATGCTAGCTGGAAAACAATAATGGGGAAGGCTTTCCGAGCAGGATTCTACTAGCTGACAGCAGCTACCGATGCAAAGAACCTGGTCGAACGATGCGATGCCTGTCAGCGATTCGCACCAAGACCACATGAACCTGCTACGGAATTGCACATGATACCCATTGCCTGGCCCTTCGCACAATGGGGGCTAGACATGGTCGGACCACTACGCAAGTCCACCCCTGGAGGATATACACACTTGCTGGTCGCGTCGACAAATTCACCAAATGGATCAAGGCCACGCCAGTAACTTCGGCTAGTGCCCAATGCGCCGTCAAGTTCCTCGACTCCATTGTATGCAGATTTGGTGTGCCACACGACATCATTACAGACAATGGTACAAATTTCACAGCAAAGGAAACACAACAGTTCTGCGAGGAAAAGGGCATCAACTTCAAGTTTGCTTCAGTTGCCCACCCGCAAACGAACGGACAAGTCGAGAGATCCAACGGCTTAGTTTCGGCTGGCATCAAGAAACGCCTACTCGATCGTCTACACCCCGCCGCAGGACATTGGGCAGACGAACTACCCTCCGTACTATGGAGCCTCCGCACAACTCCTAACCGATCTACAAAATACATGCCATTTTTCATGGTATACGGGGCAGAAGCAGTCCTCCCCCGAGGACGTTCGATTCAGCGCCCCACGAGTTGTGGCCTACAGCGAAGAAACCTCTAACAGGGCACTCGCGGAAGACATGGATGCACTCGACGAAATGCGGGACATCGCACTCGCCAGATCCGCAGTATATCAGCAATCCCTGCGAAACTATCATAGTCGCCGCATACGCCACAGAGCATTCGCGGTTGGAGATCTAGTGCTGCGACTCAAGCAGAAGGAAGGACACAAGCTCGAACCACCCTGGGAAGGACCCTTCATCATACACGAAGTCATCCCAGGTGGAGCCTACAGGTTGAAGAATCCATCGACTGGAGGAATCTATTCCAATCCTTGGAATATCGCACACCTCCGCAAATTTTATCCCTAGGTTTACTTGTTCTCACAACAAATAAGGCTATGCTAGCCACTCTTGTAGCTCGAATACATGGCTTCTCAGTCATCGCAATAAAAACATGGTTTCTCCATCATATTCACTCGCAACTTCCTATTTTTACACGCTCAAAAGTTACAGGAACACACCCCATAAACACACGGGGGCTACACCTACAACTAAGCATTACAGGGAAAAAGCATACATACAAGGTTATACACGTTACAACAGTTTTACAAACTATACAAGGTTACAGGATATGCACATCCGACAATCAATCAAAGCGCTGAGCATTCTCAGTCGCTAAAACTCTATCTACCTCCTCAGAGGATAATCGGATGATTTTCTCCGTTGCGGGACAAACAGCATCATAGAAGGGGGAAATATCATCGATTGGATCATCTGGGAGCCTGGCTACGGAGTTAAAATCTATTTCAGGATACCATATTCGGACAAAGGATAGAGCTACAACCGCGCCGCATGTCATTTGATTGCGCACACACGCACGAACCTCTCCCTCACGTCCAAACAACCTGAGAAGATAGCTCCAGTCTTCGGGACCCCTTTCGAGTGGGTAGAAAGCAGCGTTCATCGCGATCAGGACCTCGTGAAAAGAACTCACGAGAATTCTCGCTTGCAGAACACGGAACTTCAAGGTGGCCATCACAAATCCTCGACTGCGATCAGACCAGAAGTTACTCGCATGAGGATTTGAGCTACCAGCCTCCTGAACAATGTGGTTTTCCATCCACTGCTTTTCTTCCCTGTCATCAGGTCTGACAACTGAAGAGCAAGCATGCTTGATCAGCTAAGGAAAGAAAGCAAAAATAAGACACGAGGGCTGTATTACTTACACAGCAAATCCCTCGCAACCAACGATAGTTCATCCATCAGAAACTGCTCACGTTCAGCCGACAGTTTCTGCTTGGACTTCGCCACATCGGCTATACCGCGCAGAGATTTAAGCTGACGCTCACCCTCCCGGACCTTATCACGAAGACCAGCATAGGTGCCAACGGCGGCAACAAGGGGATTTACTGGAGTAGCATGTCCACTTGAAGATTCTGCAACTACCCCAGTAGCCTGGAAGAATACAAGGAAAGAAGTAAGAAGCCCTATTCCAAGTATTTCTAGTCGCACATCCGACAAAAGTGCTCGGAGGCTACTCCCATCGGGAGAAAATACACAAACTACGGGAAGCAATTTCCAGAACGAACACTTCAATTAAAGACGATGAAAATACGGGAATACATCCCAAGGTTCATTACATTCACGAAGGAAAGGAAAAAGAAGAACAAAACTAAGAAGCTACAGTGGTGCTCCCACTAGCGGCAGTCGCCCCTCCTTTCAGTCGAGCAAATAGCTCAGACAGCTTCCGAGCAAGAATGGTGGCCTGCTCGCCAAAACGAGAGAGCCTTACCTTTTTGCCCGTCGAGGGGTCGACTGGAAGAGCCGAGTAGGCCTCCTCCAAACCGTTGACTCCGTGTGCCAGCGCGAACTAGATCGCAGTCTTCGCGCCAGACTCCGACTGGGCGACTGCGTAAGCATCCAGGAGATTGCCCTCCGAGAAGATCTTCAGCAGGCCGTCTAGCGCGGATGGAGGTACAGCGTTGGCGAGGAAGCGACTGTGCAGTTGCGACAACACTTGGGTGGCATCGCCAATCAAGGAGCACACTCCTTCGGCGTGCCTCTTGAGTTGAGCAAGTGTGTCAGTTAGCACATCTACCCACTGGATCCCAGGGATCTCCAAAGGAACATCCAGAAGACCTGCAAAGGAAAAGAATGTCAAAATTTCGCAAGTTCACCAAGATAAAAGATACAATTGCGAGAGCCTAGGCCACTTACCCGCGAAACGCTCAGCAAGGGGACGGAGGAACGTGACAAGGTCAGAATCGGCCTTATTGCCAGCTTCCTCTTGATCCTTCAAAGCTTTTCTCGCATCCGCAAGTTGCCTATCAAGATCCTCCGACCGCATGCGGGAGGCCTCCAGCTCTTGTCGAATAGCCGCCAAATCAGCTTCCTGAGTGGTTGCCCGCTCAGAGAGCTTGACTTTCTCGGACTCCGAATATTCGAGTTGAGCTGCGCAATAACATTTGTTAGACATCAAGAATGGACACAAGAACAGAAACAAGAGAAGACAATGAGACTTACTCTTAAGGAGCTCGTTCTCGGTCTGGAATCGACTACAGTGTGACTGAAGCCTATCGCATTCCGATTCGGCAAGAACAACGCGGCGACCAATCGCCGCAAGCGAGTCAACAAGCGACTGCAAAAGCACAGAAGTAGAAGAATTAGAAGATATAAATTAGAGCCTGTACCCGATTGAATTCAATCGACTACAGCCTCGGGGGCTACTCCCATCGGGAGCACTGTCGTGCACCCGATAAAAAACAAGGCGAAGAAAATAAAACAAGATTTTGAGCCTGTAGCCGATCGCAAGCAATCGACTACAGCCTCGGGGGCTACTCCCATCGGGAGCACTGTCGTGCACCCGATAAAAATTCGAAGACAAACTACAAAGTTTACCTGGCCCGTGGCGCGGGAGAGAGGATCTGCGGAGCTGTCCGTCACTTCTTTCGAAGCTGAAGTCCTGGCGGCAAAGCTAGGAGCTTCACGCTCCGCAGTCGCCGCATTGGGGGCTGCGCTGGGAGAATTCTGGACGGTGCCAGCATTGGGAGTCTCACCCGCAGTTCCTGCTTTGTTCCTCTTTTCGGGAGGAACAGAAGAAGCGTACCTGCGAGGGCTGATGGCCTGCACACTGCAGCAAAGAAGAACAAGGAATCAAACATAAGCGCAGAAGAAAGAACGTTCGACTAAGAACGAGGAAAATAACTTACTCGTCATCTTCATCTTCATCCAGCAAATCCGCGTTCCAAGCGGTTGCGATTACTGGGAATGAAGGTGAAGGGGCGAGGGAGCGAAGTGGAGTCGCGGAGATAGGGGCCTTCCCGGGCGATTCCTCTAAGGAATTATCCTTGGAAGTAGCCTCGTTATCGTCCTCTACCCGACGACGCTTGCAATGACGAAGGCCGCCATTCGAGCCCTCCGCATCATCCGAAGAATCGTCCTCGGAGCTCGAGGAAGCATCGGCTACACTGGTATCGGCTAAGCCGTCCAGGTGACTCGCCAATAACTCCGAGGCGTCCTCTCCCGCAACTGGCGGGTAGCAGTTCGCCACTGCTAAGCTCTACAAAGAAGGCAGAGGAAGGCAAGGAAAATTTCAGTCGACCAAAGACTCAAAGCAAAGAAGAAAATAATGACAGACAGGAAGGATAAAACTAACCGCGGCTGGTGGAGGTTTCGAAGCGTCGAAGGCTTCGACTGTGCAGTCGGGGAACTTCTCCCCCACCTTCAAGCTGGTGACAGCCGCGATTTTCTTCTCGAACTCAACGTTCGAAAGTTCCTCGCGGCTCACTCGGCTAGGATCTTCAGCGCCTTGGTATTCCCACATGGTGGAAGGCCTTTGCTGCAGCGGTTGGATCCTGCGCTTCAGAAAAATACTCGCCAGGTGCAGCCCGTTGAGTACCACTCCAGCGGTTTGATCCCGGAGAGCGGACACTCTTGCGAGTAGGGGCGTGACAACCTGGGTTTCTTCGGCTGACAGCTTGTGCGCCCAGGACTTCCGCCTCTTCAAAACAGCGAACGGGTGGAATTCCACGATCCCACCCGAGCTGTTGTCGATGACGTAAAACCACTTTTTTCCGCCAGCCTTGGGCGGAGTCGACGAAGTGCATGTTGAAGTAGCTGCTCTCCAGTCGCGCCTGGATCCCGAAGCCACCTGTGCGTAGCGGCTCGCCAGGCTCGGAGTCCACCCGCGATTTCTCGCGGAAGATGCGAACTTTGAAGAGGGCCTTCCAAAGCGCCCAATGAGGGCGAATGCCAAGGAAGCATTCGCAGAACACGATGAAGCACGAAATGTGCTGCACCGCGTTCGGAGGAAGATCGTGAAGCTGTATGCCATAGACATACAGCAACCCGAGGAGAAAAGGATGGAGAGGGAAGGAAAGACCCCGAGACACGTGGTCCGCGAAGACCACGCGCTCGTTCGACTGCGGGTTTGGTACCTCTTCTTTCTTCCCGAGGCGCACCCGCTTCTCAGATTCAGCCGGCAGCAGCCCCTCCCGCTGCATCTCCTTGATGCTCTTCGCGGTGGTATTGGGCGAGCGCCAGTCGCCAGCTCGAGGCGCAGGTTGCGCGGAAACTTCTCCGGATGCGGAAGCGGCGGCACCACGTCTTTTGCCTCCGGCCATGGCTAACAGTGTGAGCTCGAGCGCAAGGAGGAAGATGAGCACGAGGAAGAAGATGGTTGAAGGCGAAGGCTGGGAAAATTTTACCGCAGCGCTAAGTCCCGTATTTATACACGGAGCGGGTCAATCTCAGCCACTCGATGCGCTACGTGGCACGTATCGCAGCCACCACGTGTGAAGATGAAACGAAGGGACGGTGAACGCTGTTCCGTGCCACGATCTTAACAGAAGATCGTGCGCATTTACTGCGCGGTTCGCGTAAAAAACGGAAGCGGCGTCTCGTTTCCCGGTCAAAAAGCTGACTAAGTGGGCCAGCCCATCTGCTACCACTCCGTCACGTCCCATCAGGAGGAGAAAAGTGCGCCATGACGTCATGGCACGCGACATCAAGCTCAAGAATTGTCGAATGGAGAATTCAAACACGAAAACAACTTCGTATGAAAATTCCTTCGACTAAAAGCAACTCTTTTGAGAAACAAATCATAACGCAAGACCTCTTTAAGACAAGAGAAAAATGCCCTATACACGAAAACTCTTTCGTATGGGCACGGCACTCTAAGCATGAAAACTCTTTCATATGAGCATAACTTTCCTCAGCACGGAAATCCTTTCGGTTGAAACTCAAACTGTCATTCGGGTAGATATAACCTGCCTCTTTTTTACACATGATAACTTACATCATAAAAACCTGGGTTGTTCAGCCGACTAGGCACATCCGGATGCCATATTCTTCGAATATGAAGGTAAGACCCAGAAAGATCTCTCTTAAGGGTCTGGAATCGCACTCAAAAGCTGCGTCCTCCGGTGTGATTCCGTGTGAACAACACGAAGAAAAATCCTAGCGGACGCGCCGGGTACCCTCATAGGTTAAGTTCGACTCGATAAGTCCACAACGGCCCAGTCGCAACAATCACCTTATCGGGTTCGAGTCGGAGGTCTCAAATCTGTGTAGGCCAGGAATGTTTTTGCCCTAGTCGCAATTAATTGGCCCTGATCTCTCGGGAGAGCCAAGCTACTGTGCCGCATCCTTCTGCAAATAAAGCCGCAATAACAGGCACCTAAGTCGCTCAACACTCGAGCATAAGGACTCATTGCACAAGGAACACACCCTTTAAAACAGTAAGCAGCCAAGCTGTTTATTCAAAAGAAAAAGCAAGGCCAAAAAAGGTTTGACCGTCTACTCGACTGGAAAATTCCCACTCGAGCAAACGCTCGGGGGCTACTGACGAAGATATGGATTCTGGATCCTGCGGATAAGGACACCCCCTCTCAGGCCCAAGGTGAAGGCCCAAGAAGAGGAGCCCTTGGAATACTCCAGAAGGCCCACGTGAAGCCCACCCGCACTAAACTTGCGGGTTAAGCTAGGAAACATGTAACCGACCTAGCTAGGGTTCGAGTCCTCTCCGGGTAGAACTCGAGACCTGGCCGCCTATATAAGGCCAGGAGAGCCCCCGAGAGAGGACCAAGCAATACCGCACGACCAAAAGCCTTGAAATCGAGACCTACTCTCGATTCGAGCACCACATTTGTAACCGATCTAATCATCAATACAGATCGACAAGAGGCAGGAGTAAGGGTTTTACCTCTACGAGGGCCCCGAACCTGGGTAAATCTCGCCCCCTGTCTAGCCGACGATTCCACCAGCGCTCATGGGTTCTCCTAATCGAAACCCGATAGTTTTACCGAAGGGATTTGTTGAGTCAGGGATTCGACAGAGGTCGTCTCGGAGACCACACACGATTATGCAAAGTAGATCCGCATGAGGTAGCGAACCATTCACCAAGTCATTGAGATCATGGAGAGCCAAGAGCGAGTTCACCTTCTTTTGCATAGCTTTGGCTCGTGCTCTCGTGATTGGTCCATTAAGTGTTGTAGTAGTGCTTGGCGGAATGGGTTTATCCGCATCACATAGGTTTCACGCTAAATATTATGATAGTACATGCGCATCACTAGATCACGTGTGTAGCAACCCAATCTTGAGCAAATTAATTTCGCAACACACGACCTGATTTTGGGTACTAGTGAAACTAGTATACCTGCATGTGCAACAGACCTCTATAAAATATAAACTTTATATCTATTTTAGTGACATTTTTTTTGTTACTAGAGCGGTATAATATTTTTTTCTTTGGAACGGAGGATGACTAGAGCAGTATAATCACATGTCTAAAATATAAACCGTGTAAAGATGTGCGAACAACATACAACCCAGACATGTTGCATCACTTAATCTCCACAAAGCACAAAATAATAGTTATTATTTAAATATTACAATTTAACACCAGTTCAAAGTGATATTTGAGAAAACATTGCAAGTAACATGATCCACAATTATAGGAACTAGCAAAATACTTGTGTGCTGCTACGGGCTTATGGAACAATTTAATGTTTTACTTTTCGCTCCAAATAATTCTCCAAGTTCATCAAAATATGGTAAGAGTAAGGTCACTCTCTTGCCAATAGGTGCATCCGCAAATGCATACATCTCACAGAAGTGCAAGAAAACAAATCAGCTATTACTATTTTGTAAAGAAAAATAAAAATACAACTATGACCTAGTATAATGGTATGCAAATTAGAGTGGGATTCTTTTTTTTCAAAATCATGGTCCGAGTGTTATAATGTAATTGCACTTTTCACCATTGAAAGATCCTAAATACGGTATATGCATGTTAAACTGGTCAATCAACACAAGACCCTGAACTGAGTATATCTGACATAGCAAAACACACAAGAGACTGAATAGAGATGAAAATTCTTTAGTAGAACACATGAATTGTTTAGCTCGGCCAATTGGCCAACCTAAGAAAATTATGAAGCAACACCTTAGTCGGAGATTGAAGATGTTCTAGCTGCCTCTAGTCGTCTTGTTAACCAGAAGCTTCCCAGGATAGCCGGGGTATGCGCCACTCCCGTACACGCCGTGCATTCCTCAAGCACATCATCATTTTCATGGTTGTAGAACCGGTCGCCACACCGAGGATCCTAGCATAGCAGTAGATGGTAGGAAATTAAATGTTCAGTTGCAAATGTGAACTCAATTACAGGACATGCTATCAAGTGTCAAGAAGATGAATCGGTGTATAACAATGTATCAATACCATCTACCTACTAACCGAAGAGAAATAATATGTATATACCAAGTTCAGACCTAACAAAATAAGTAAACCAGAAGTGTCGCCAGTTACCAATGGTAAGGATTGTTGTCGTGGGATAATCACGGCAGATGTTACCTGGGGTAACTGATCTTGGGGCAAGTCGACACAGGTATTTGGGAGAGGGTTTAGCTCGAAAGAGAACATGGCGAAAGCAATCTAAGAACCGGAAAACAACTCGCCGGCTCTCGATATGATTATACTGGATACTCGATAACAGGTGTTACAACTATGACTTGGATCTCTCTTAGGCGAAGCCCAGGGGTTGGTTTATATAGTACTCATACCCCTCCGGGCTTGCCCTACCAAACGCTCCTCGAGTCCTACTCGAACTCTACATACGAACCCTAACTTTTCTTACCGTAACCCACAACCCGGGTTACGATCCTTACAAGCCCTGGGCCTTCCAGGAGTTTCTTCGTCCTTAGCCGGATTCGGTCCATCCGTCGTTTGGGCCGGGTCACACCCGGGAGCTGGCACACCGGGTTACTATTCCCTCATCAGTAGTCCCCAGGATAGCGCGGGCTTCACAGATTCATCCTTGAAGTGCTCGCTATTCCCTAAGAAGATATGAAACGCCCAAGCTTACGTGAACCGGGCCAAGTTACTTTAACAGATGACTAGGCCCAGCTCCGTAGCGGTCATTCGACAGCTCGATCCTTCCTCAAATGCTCAACGGACCTTTCCAAGTTTGAATCCTAAGATATTAAGGTCCTATTCTCGATAAGGATCCCTGATATCTCGGAACGAATCGCGTTCCCCCTGTCAACGGAATATTCCACCTCGTTCCAAACACCCGTAACACCAAATCCGTGCGGATAATCATTGCTCCGCAACTTCCGGCTTTCCAGCCGCAGGCGGGCTCACCACCTTCCTTATAAATATTAACCGAAAGTAACCCTAGGCCCTTCACTTCGCCTTAACATCCTTTCTCTCCTTGCTTCCTCGCAGTCCCTGCCACCAGGCTCGCGCACGCTGCGAAAGATAAGGCCACCTCCGGCCGCAATCGCCCCCGAGCTTCCCAACGCCGCCATCAAACACCGTTGTCCCACCCGCGCTTCCTCATCGAGGGCCGTGAACACCGGGTAAACTACCTTTACTTTATATTTTCTCATACTGGTTACCTTTCTTTTTTCCGTATATTCCATTGATCAATGTCTCCCTTCTTTTCTTCAGTGCCACAGTTACGCTGAGCGACCCGGATATCCCTGAATCAGAAGAGCAGGGAGAAGAGAAGCCAAGTGATGACATGGACGTTGAGGTTGAGGACGAGGCCGAGGATGGAAATGGAGAAGATCCTTTTAAGGACCCAGTCCCACCAAAGACTGCATCACCCCAGCCCTCTGAAGAAGTGGACGAAGACATCGTTGTGGAGACCAAGTCGGGCTCTCCTATCCCGGACGTTCAAACAATCCGGGTTTCGACCCCCAAACCCGGAACAACTCCGCCACAAGAGGGCCAATCCTCCGGCCCTTCTCAACTTCGCCCTGAAGACATGACCTTTGCTCAAATGCTAGATGCCCTTCATACCTTGAAGGGCGACGAAGAAAACATACTAGATGCCTTAATAACCAAGCACGAGGTAACCCCGACTAATCATCAATTGTCTCCATGCCTAGTCCCCAAGTTCCGAGTAAATTACTAGGTAACTTGCTTGGAACTTTGCATAATGATTCTGGCTGATCCCTCCTCATGCTTCTTTACAGGACTATGTTTCACAGTTGGAGAAGAAGCTGGCCAAGTCCACCAAGCGTATTGGAAAAGAAACGGCCCTTCGTGAAGCTGCTGAGACTGAGGCTCGCAGGTGCCAAAAGATGACGAAAAAGTACAGGAAGAGAGCTCACAGAGCTAAGGAAAAACTTACAACTCTTTCTGCTCAAATTGCTGATGTTCACCGTACCGCGACTGGTAAGATTTTTGAATTTCACCTTTTTATGACTCGGATTGCTTTTGATTTGAACACTTGCGCTTGCTTGCCTACTATCTTTGCTCCTTTTGCCTTTCTTAGCAGGCCCACGTGATGCTGCCCCCGAAGAAGATGATGCTGCCAAGCTTAAAACCATCAAGAATACTCTTCGCCAACTTTGCGGCGGAGTTAGCTGGATACTTGATGAGCTGCGGCTGCCGGATATCAAGCCAGATAACATGAAGAGATTACTGGAATTCTGCTCCACGATCCCCGAGTGGATTTGGCACTGGAAACGGTCCTCCTGCCGATTTGGGGTAACCCGGGGGCTCGCACTGGCTAAAGCATACGCCCCCAAGCTACAACTTGCCAAACTTATGAGTGGATTTCCGGAGTTCAACTTGGATGGGTCCAAGTTTTTGCCAAAGGACTTCAAGGCTATTCAGAAAGAAGTCCGCCACCCGGCTAGCGTCATTGCTGACAGCTTAGAGATTGATGAGATTCTCCCTGCTTATGATGCTAATGACAAGGTTGTCAAGGCGAACCGCCCCCAGCCATTCGATATGCTTGCCCGTTGGAAGGAGCAGGCGATCAAGGTGAAGGAAGAGGCCGCTAGGAAGACCGGGGCCGACTCTGCTCCTGCAACTTCTGCTGCACAACCCGGGACTGCTGCTGACCCGAGTGGCGCCGCAACTACAGGTGGCAACAAGGGCAAAGCCAAGATGGATCCTGCAGCTTGAAGTAATGCCTATCGTTCCACATACGTCAGCCGGCAAGGCATCATTAAAACAGCTTTACTATTCGTTTAAGCAGAGCGCCTGTGCTCTTTTGATACTTTATGGTTTTTGTAACTCTTTATTTAAACTCCCGATGCACTTGGCGCCTCTCTGCGCTTTTGATGAATATGTCTTTGCATTTGTTTGTTCTTGATATCCGCGTGCTTTATTCTCGATACCTTATACTGTTTTTTTTTATACTTTCCTGAGCAAGACCCGTCCTCCAGGTGTTGTCGTCTAGGGATCGGTTTTACACCTGAATCCCTAAGCTCCTAAGACCCGGATGCGTGGCTTGTTTTAATTTTATCGGCTGGATGATGCTGTTTCTTCCTTAGAGCTCATAAGTCCCCAGTCCGGGTTTCCGCGTCTAGGATGCATGATTGTTTTCTTTCAAGGAAACGACTCGCCTGCCACCGAATGCCCAAGACTTCAGGACAATTTTTTATGAGGCTTGAAGTTATGCTTGATAATCGTTGAGTTTCCGGCTATCGGCCTTATACTCTGCATAACTTGTGGTTTAGATGACCCTTTCGACTATCTTGTACTATAAGCCGGCTTTCGCGTGGATACCATGTTGTTACATCAATACGAAAACGGGGTCAAGCGAGTCCCGTTTGGGTCTCATGACCGACATTAATCGTAAGCGAACGAATCATGCCACTTCGTTGCGAGTCACATCGAGCTTAAGTAAGAATAGCCGAGAAATTTGGACTTCTTTGTCCGGTTATAAGATTGTAGCCGCACTCGTTTTTTCGAGTGACGGCCCCTATAACTCATTGGCATCAAGGCCGGGTCTTTTTTGAGTTTACGGCTGTGCTTGTATGAGCAACCAGCCCTCAAGACCTGAATATTCACATTGTATAAATAACACTTGCTTCTTTTCTTGATAATCCCTTTTTACTTGATATGAAAAAAATTAGGCCAGCAAGCCGCCTCATTAAAAACCCATCCAGTCCCCAAGGGTGCCCTGGACAGGAAAAGAGTGCGTCTGGAACCTGCTGCCTGTTACATCTTTTTCTGCTAAGTATAGTATGGACGTAGCTGAGCCACGTTCCACGGTCTATCTCTTTCTTGCATAGGTGCAGTTGTGTGAGCAGTATCGTTGAGTGTGGTCGATTCTTCTCTTGCATCTATCAAGTAATATGACCCATTATGCAGGCTCCGGCTTACGATGAAGGGTCCTTCCCATGGTGGCGATAGTTTGTGTCTTCCCTCGTTTGTCTGAACCAAGCGCAAGACCAAGTCTCCCTCCTGAAAGACCCGGCTTTTCACCCGCCGACTATGATATCTTCGCAAGTCCTGCTGGTATATGGCTGATCTTTCCAAGGCTTGCTCCCTTTGTTCTTCTAACATATCCACAGCGTCTTGCCGAGTTTTCTCGTTCTCTACTTCCACATAAGCTGTCACTCTAGGTGAATCATGAATGATGTCGCTTGGTAATACCGCTTCTGCGCCGTAGACCATGAAAAAAGGTGTCATCTGGGTGGATCGGTTGGGGGTAGTGTTAATACCCCAGACCACGGAAGGAAGCTCTTCAACCCATGCCCCTGCGGCCCTGATACAGGGAACCCTCAGTCTTGGCTTCAATCCCCGAAGTAGTTCTTGGTTCGCCCTCTCAACTTGGCCGTTGGCTTGCGGATGTGCTACTGATGCTACATCAAGCCTGATTCCATTGCTGCCACAAAATTTTTCCATCTCTCCAAGGGACATGTTAGTTCCATTGTCGGTAATTATGCTGTGGGGGTACCCGAACCGGTACATAATTCTTTTCAGGAATTTGACTGCTGTGGCCGCTTCGCAATTGGTGACCGGCATAACCTCCACCCATTTGGTAAACTTATCAACAGCAACTAAAAGGTGCGTCTTCTTGCAAGGTGACATATGGAAGGGGCCGACCATGTCCATACCCCAAACAGCGAATGGCCAAGTTAATGGAATGGTCCGTAACTCCATAGCCGGCACATGAGTTTGACGAGCGTACCTTTGACATCCGTCGCACCTTGCCACTATCCGCTCCGCGTCTGCTAGAGCTGTGAGCCAGAAGAACCCATGTCGATAGGCCTTGGCCACAAGAGACCTTGTGGACGCATGATGCCCGCAATCACCTTCATGGATCTCCTTAAGAATCTGTCGGCCTTCTTCTGGTGTCACACAGCGCAAAAAGACTCCTGCCGCACTTCTCTTGTACAACTCTCCATTGATAATAGCGTATCCTTTTGCCCGCCTCACGATTTGTCTTGCTAGTACCTCCTGTTCTGGTAGTTCGCCTCTTGATAAGTATGCCAGATATGGCTCCGTCCATTCGGGGACGCCGTGTATCGTAGCCACGAGCTCCACGTCCGGGTCTCGATTTGCTAATTCTTCTTCAGACTCGGTTTTAACTGACGGCCGCCATAGCTCGTCCACGAAAACATTAGGTGGAACCGGCTCCCTGCGCGAGCCGAGTCTAGCGAGTGCGTCCGCCGCCTCGTTCTTTCTTCTGTCTATGTGCTCCACTTCATACCCGGAGAAAGACCCGGCAACCCTATCAACCTCCCTGCGATACGCTGCCATAGTGGCGTCCTTCCTGTCCCAGGTTCCTGACACCTGCTGCACCACGAGATCCGAGTCCCCAAAGCATCGTATCCTTCTAATGTTCATCTCCTTGGCTACCTTCAAGCCATGTAACAGAGCCTCATACTCGGCCACGTTGTTTGAGCAATCAAAATGAATCTGTAGCACATAACTTAATTTGTCTCCCTTGGGCGATGTCAGCACCACTCCGGCTCCTGACCCCTCGTACTGCTTTGATCCATCGAAGTGCATGGTCCATGACTCGGAACTTGGAACTGCGGTAACCATTCCAGTGTGCGTCCAGTCGTTGACGAAATCAGCCAAGGCCTGGGACTTGATTGCCGATCTGGGCTCGTAGCTTATATGATAATCTCCCATCTCTATTGCCCATTTGGCTATTCTGCCCGTTGCATCCGAGTTCCTGATGATATCCGACATTGGTATTGAACTAACCACTGTTATGGGATGTTCTTGGAAATATGGCTTCAACTTCCGGCTGGCCATAAAGACCCCAAACACCAATTTTTGCCAATGCGGGTAACGCTGCTTTGCTTCCGATAACACTTCACTGACATAGTAAACCGGCCTCTGGACCGGGTAACCTTTCCCATCTTCTTTGCGTTCCACGACAACCACTGCACTGACGGCTCGGGGGCCGGCTGCCACGTATAATAACATAGGCTCTTTAGGACCCGGCGCCGCTAGTACTGGTGCTTCAGATAACTGCTTCTTTAGTGCTTCTAACGCCTCATCTGCCTCCTGATCCCATACGAACTTATCTGATTTCCGCAAAAGCCGGTACAGGGGTATTGCCTTTTCTCCAAGCCTGGATATGAACCTGCTCAGGGCTGCCACGCACCCCGTGAGTTTTTGAACGTGCTTCAAATTTTCCGGTTTCTTCAAATTCTGTATGGCCTTGATTTTATCCGGGTTTGCCTCAATTCCTCTCTCGGAGACTATAAAGCCAAGTAACTTCCCGGCCGGGACTCCGAATACACACTTCGCTGGGTTAAGCTTCATCTGATACCTCCTCAAGTTTTTAAACGTTTCTTTTAAATCATCAATAAATGTCTCTGCCTTCCGGGTCTTGATAACCACATCATCCACATATGCGTGCACGTTACGCCCAATTTGATCCTCAAAGCACTTCTGAATACACCGCTGATAAGTTGCGCCCGCATTTTTCAACCCAAACGTCATGGTTTTGTAGCAAAAGGCCCCAAAAGGGGTTATAAACGAGGTTTTCTCCCAATCCTCCCTTTTGAGTTTAATCTGGTGGTACCCCGAATATGCGTCCAAGAAACATAGCAAGTCGCTTCCGGCTACCGCGTCTATGATCTGGTCTATCCTTGGCAGCGCGAACGGATCCTTTGGGCAATGCTTGTTGAGGCTCGTGAAATCAATGCACATCCTCCATTCATTTGTCTTTTTCATCACTAGAACCGGATTCGCTAACCAGTCCGGGTGAAATACTTCCATGATAAAGCCTGCGGTTAATAGTCGTGCGATTTCCTCGCCTATAGCTCTTCTCCTTTCCTCGTTCATTTTTCTCAAACCTTGCTTCACAGGCCTGGCCCTGGGATCCACATGCAAACTGTGCTCTGCCAACTTGGTAGGGATACCCGGCATGTCGCTGGGTGTCCAGGCGAACACATCCGCATTTGAGCGTATAAATTCCACTAGGGCCTTTTCTTGTGCGTCTTCCAAATTGGACCCTATAGTGAACTGCTTGGTGGGGTCTCCTTCCACAAAATCTACTTTCTTGGTGTCTTGAGCCGCCTTAAATTTCACTCTTTCGTCTTCAGAATCTGGTCTTCTCAATGCCGTGCCATCTTCCGGATCCACCTGAGACCGGTAATATTTAAGCTCTTCCTTTCTGCAGGCTTGCTCGGCCATCACCGAATCTCCCTCATCACACTCTGCTGCTATATCTCGGTTTCCATGGATAGTGATGGTCCGCTTGGGGCCTGGAATTTTTAACTGCAAATATACGTAGCACGGCCTAGCCATGAATTTAGCGTAAGCCGGTCTTCCGAACAGAGCGTGGTAGGGGCTATGCAGCTTGACCACTTCAAACGTAAGCCACTCCACCCGATAGTTATCTACCGATTCTCCAAAGACCACTTCCAAGGCAATTTTCCCTTCGGGGCGTGCCGAATGACCCGGCACGATCCCATGGAACACCGTCGAACTTTTTTGTAGCTGAGACTCCTTGAGGTTCATGCGCAAGAAGGTTTCCCAATATAGGATGTTGATGCTGCTCCCTCCGTCCATCAATACCTTTTTCAATTCATAACCATTGACCTGTGGCGAAACCACTAACGCCAAAGTTCCGGGGCGCTCTACTCCTTCTGGATGATCTCTTCTGCTCCATGTTACCTCTTGCTCTGCCCACCTCAAGTATTCCGGAGTGGCCGAGGAGGATAGATTCGCTGTTTGTTTTAACGCCTTTTTGTCCCTGCTGGAAGTTCCTGTAACATGCACATGATATTGTCCATTCGAATTGAGTGTACGTACCATGCCGATGAAGATACTGATTTGGCCGATTGACACCTCGGATCCAGATTCGCAGCGATCCGGGTCCAACTCCCACCCGGAACTGTCCACTATTCTTTCTCCTTCGCCATTGGAGTAGATCTCGCCGACGACGAAGTTCTCCATGCTCTTCCGAGCTTCTCCCGTGATGTAAACACCTTTGGACGCAGGCCCCACGGTGGGCGCCAACTGTCGTGGGATAATCACGGCAGATGTTACCTGGGGTAACTGATCTTGGGGCAAGTCGACACAGGTATTTGGGAGAGGGTTTAGCTCGAAAGAGAACATGGCGAAAGCAATCTAAGAACCGGAAAACAACTCGCCGGCTCTCGATATGATTATACTGGATACTCGATAACAGGTGTTACAACTATGACTTGGATCTCTCTTAGGCGAAGCCCAGGGGTTGGTTTATATAGTACTCATACCCCTCCGGGCTTGCCCTACCAAACGCTCCTCGAGTCCTACTCGAACTCTACATACGAACCCTAACTTTTCTTACCGTAACCCACAACCCGGGTTACGATCCTTACAAGCCCTGGGCCTTCCAGGAGTTTCTTCGTCCTTAGCCGGATTCGGTCCATCCGTCGTTTGGGCCGGGTCACACCCGGGAGCTGGCACACCGGGTTACTATTCCCTCATCAATTGTCGAAAAAAGCAATGGGTGGGTTGGATGTGAAAGGAGAGTAGAGTTTTTTTTTAGTTTAGTAAGAAAAGTGGGTGGGGCTCATCACATCCATAACATATTATTTGTACTCTTTTTAAAGCCATGTCTCTTTTTAATGACTCTCCTTTTCAACTTAATTGTGCCATTTCATTCTGTTATCGACTAATGGTTGACACTACACCAAACAGGCTGTTTGTCCTCAACGTTTCTATAAACATAAATAAAATAATTCTAAACATAATTCGATTGGACCAAATGGTGCCGTCGAATCAAGCTAAGCTGCGGCTAAATGTTCAAGTGAATCAGAGCACAAACAAATCACCCCGTGAGCAAAAACAATGAGACAGAAACATGGTGAGCAGACATAATCATCAGGCGTGCACCACCACCACTGCCTCCGTCGGACCTGCGCGGAGTGAACCAACTTCCCTGCTCCACCTATCCAGAGCACCTCTAGGTCGCACGATCGCCACGGAAGCTTCCGGGAAGGAAGACGAGGCAGGATGAGGCACGACAACGAGCTACACCGCTACTACGGAAGTCTCCAACGAGTTAGAGAATACCAGAGTAGGCGACGACCACGAACTGCACCCCGGTGAATCGCGGAAGAAGTCCACAAGAGCAGAGATGTTTATTCGGAATTGCCATACCTGATCAGCCGGCCGACCGACCTTTGTACTCAAGGAATTCGACGCCGTGGGAGTAGTGCAGTGGTTTGAGGAAGAGAGGTCGTCATCCGCAGAGGTCCACTGGCTGGTCGAAGGAGGCAATGATACAACATAGAAAAAAAATATCATAATATAAAGTAAATATATACCTGCTCACTAATGTGTCAGACAAAATATCTCCTGTGAAGCATAGTACTCCATAAAATTTTACGACCACACGAATGAATTAAGTAATACAACTACTGCTCGAAATTAAGTGGCCTCACACGAAAGTCTTGAGAAAAGTTACTCCACTTCCAGACATTGCCAAATATTTTCCCTGCCTCTCTCATACGGTTAGCGTCTCTTTCGGCGCAATGAAGAAAACCGTGGGCCTATCTGCCATGGAGAGAACGGGATCAGCGGGTTTTTGGTTATAAAAAAAATCAAACCCGTTTGCTTTCTTGACCGTGTCTGTCCGTCGCCCTCTCTTTCTCCGCACACCAGCAGAAAACCCTCGTTGAGGGAAAGGGGGAGAAAAATTCGAGCGGATTTGCGAGGGCGAGACCCAGGGGATTCGTGGAGGAGACGCGGGCGATGGTGGAGGTGATGGCTTCGGAGAGGCAGCTGGTGGTCGTCGTGGAGGGTACGTCGGCGCTGGGGCCGTACTGGTCCGCCATTGCGGCCGAGTATGTCGAGAAGATCGTGCGGTACGCCCTGCGACGACTTTCTGTTTCTAGGGTTCCGGTGTGGAATATCGGAGTGTTTGTGGGGGTTGAACTAGCTGGTGGGGAACTCGAGCTCTTATTTCGTGACCCCCGATTAGGTTTTTTTGTGTGCAAACTGCGAAGTAGAGGTGGGGTTTTCTTTTTGAATGACTTGCGTTTTTGCGAGGATAACTGGGCGTAGCCTCTCCCACTATCATAGTTTATTCTATTTACTTGTATTTAAAGGAAAACGTTTTTAGCATCACTAATTGATGAAGACATTTGAAATTTTTGCAGGAGTTTTTGTGCAACTGATCAGGTAACCCCCTCCTGATTAATAATATGTGATCTGAATTCTTGATTGATCAGTATTATTCATTCAATTCTGTCAAACTGTTACTTAATTCCCAACCTCCGCAGAAGCTTGTAGGGGTACCACCAGAGCTTGCATTAGTCGTCTTCCATACCCATGGACCTTACAGCGGTACGATTTTGATATCATCCACGCCCTCATCATTTTTTGTTATGATTCATCCCCAAGTTTCATGTTTAGTTCTGTATCAAATAGGCAATTTATGAAAATGTGCTACTGTTGCAATGCAGCTTTTGTTGTACAACGCAGTGGTTGGACAAAAGATATGGATGCTTTTCTTTCATGGTTATCAGGAATATCATTTAGTGGTGGAGGCTTCAGTGAAGCTGCTGTCTGCGAAGGTCTTTCTGAAGCACTGATGGTATTGACATGTTAACGTTATTCACAGTTTCTTTGGAAACATTAACTTTCTCTAGCATTGCTTTATCGTTCTTGTTCGCATAGTTTGTTCTAAAACTTCAGCAGTGTACGTAATTCCTACTTGAACAAAATAATTATAATGGCATGCACAAAACAGTTAATTTATCTCACCTACAGTTTCTTTAGTCGAGACCAATTTTGTAGGAAATTTCCTGCCAATGGTAAACAAAGTTTTCTATTACTAGAGATGTTTTAGTTTGACAAATAATACATGCTTCTAGCTCTCCTTGTAGCTGAGGATACAGTTGCATTTTGTTTATGGTATGCGCTTGTTTTTCTCCACGCTAAGGCGTAAGCACCGGACAAATTAGCTGGAGCTTCTTAGTATTGCCATTACTGTCTGTGTATTTTCCAAAAAGGGAATTTGTATCTTTATACTGCATTGTTTTGAATATGGGCCAGCTTCTCTTCTATTTTTTCTTGCACAAAGCCATGGTTTGGGTGAGAACATACTCAAGTATTTGATCGAAATCCCCACAATTGCAATTGTGCAATAGGCAGATCAGCAAGGTAAAACTTGTTCAGGAAACTGGACTGCCCAGATAAGAGAATGGTAAAATCAGTAGGTCAGAGGCTCAATTTAAATTTTATGTACCCTTGTTAGTACTTTTCAATTTCCTTCGAGCAGTGTTCACCATTTTCTACAAACTGATGGCATCTAACTATGTTTTTCTTCAAACCTTCATCTATGAAACAGGAGTGTAAATTCTTTTCCGAATATACTATGTCACTTTTCTATCCAATTTTTTTCTATGTTGTTACTATATTTATTGCCGTCACGCTTATTTCTTTTTATTTGTTTATTAACTAGATACTCCAAGGCAGTCCTAGTAACAGCCAGAATAATCAAAACCATGAAATACAAAAGCACTGCATACTTGTTGCTGCGAGTAATCCTTACCCACTGCCTACACCTGTCTACCGGCCTCATGTTCAAATTACTGATCACAAAAAGAACAATGAAGCAACAAAAGAATCCTGTCTTGCTGATGCTGAGGCTGTTGCGATCTCATTTGCTCAGGTGCTGAATAAATACTACCTCTAGCTTGCATATTGTTGATTTACCTGTATTTGATGGAGTGCTAAACAGTACTTTGGTTGGATCTAATTAATATTATGGATGTAGTGCGCTGTATCATTGTCGGTGGTATCTCCTAAACAACTTCCAACCCTGAAGGCACTATACAATGCGGTAATCGTCACTTGTTGTTTTGTCAATCTTAAATAAATTGTTTGAAGCTTCCACTTTTATGCCATTTCCATTCTATGATACCTTAGTTGATTCACTATTCTAGTTGATAGTATTACTTGCTTATTGACTTTGACTAGATCGGACAAAAAACTTGAATAAACATGATCATGTGAATTTGTGTTTGGCACAGTAGCCCATTCAATAGCCTGGGCCAGTCCACTATAGATGTTCTTGTAAGTGTGTATGGTCTTAAACTTCCCTTTCTGTCATAGTTTGTAAAATAAATGTTTGTGAAGCTTCAAGTGTTGTTCCACATAACCTTCGTTGTGGATTACAAAAATAAAAATCCACTCCCGTCAATTGTATTAAATTATTTAGCGGACCAGATGAAATTTCAAGGCTATGCCTTTTCATGATCTCCATATTTCCCTACTTAAATCACGTTAGGCACCACTAACTTAAGCTGACCTTATGCAAAATGATGAGCACTTATTATTATTATTATTATTATGAATGGGCACTGAGACTGTTACTCTTCATATTTATTGCAGGGAAAGAGGAATCCTCAAGCTTCTGATCCATCGGTTGATCATGCAAAAAATCCTCATTTCCTTGTTTTGTTGTCTGATAGTTTCATGGAGGCTCGAACCGCTCTAAGCCATTCTTTACCGGGAAGCCTGGTCCCGAACCACACCATAACAAAAATGGACATTGCACCTGCAGCTACTGTGCCAGGACCAACTTTGAATGCCAATTCCTCAGGTTGAATAACTGCTACCTATACTTAGTTTCATCGTGAGGTTTTTTAGCCTCTGGTTGTGACCCTTATTTGGACAAAACCTTGTGTCTTGTGCTATCGCTATGCTGAATGCACAGGAGGGGCATAGAGAAAGCTTTTTAAAAAGAGGTATAGGTGTTTGTCCTAGATTAGTGTGAAGTTGGTTCAAAAAGCTGCAATTTGGTAAAAAAATAACTTTAGGTTTAGAGTAAAATGCAGTCTGGACATTACCCTTCGGGTTGGGATACACAAATGAAAATACATTGATAAACACTTCTTGCTGTGTATGTACGTGGTGTTTCCATGTATATGAGTGTTGATGTAGTCCTTGTTTACTTATTGAAGTTAATTTCACAAATTCACATTCCAGAATGCTGGGTTTTTGCTCTTGTAGTCAATGTTTTTATGTATCATAATTGTAACGAAGTCTACCTATGTATTTAATTGGGGTGATGCATTTCTGATTTTATTTACAAGCTCAAGCTATGATAACTAAGGCCTCACGCAATATTGCATTGTGTTCTTTGCTTCTGCTCATATCGTGTCATTATTGCCCTGCCAAATCTTGTGATGGCTAATGTTTATAATATCTCCAGTGAACGGATCGCTGATGGGCCGGCAACCGACTGCAAATGTTAAAGTGGTAGGCTTAAGAAAATATACTATTATTTTCTGTATACGCCTTTTGATTGTAACTGTATCTTAACGATTTGCACCTTCAGGAACCAACAACAATACCACCAATGGTTTCTGCACCTGCATTCTCGCATATGACACCCATTTCAAATGTTACCTCACAAGGGCTAACAGCTATGCAAAGTTCTTCACCATCGATTATTTCACAAGAAACAAATGTCGGAAATGAAATTTTGCCAGAGCATAAGCCTCTAATAAATCCTATCCAGCAACAAGTTCGGCCTGGTGGCCCAGCAAATGTCAACATCTTAAACACTCTGTCACAGCATCGGCATTCCTTACCAGGAGTTACCTCAATGGGACCTAACATGGGGGCAACGCCAATACAAGTGCACATGTCAAATATGATATCAAGTGGAATGACATCAACTCCCCCTGTCATATCTTCTATGTCTGGAGCAGTACAACCAATCGGTGCTCAACAATTGGTACAAAACACAGGTCCTGGTTCTTTTGGATCGAACACTTCTACTGTATCTGGCAACTCAAATGTTGCTGTGCCATCTTCTTTGGCTAACATGCAAAACAACATGCCCATGGCACAAGGTGGTCTGATGAGTGGTTCACATGGAGCACAGTCAGGACAAAGTGGAATGGGTACGAACCAAAACATGGTTAGTAGTATGTCTTCTACGCCTGCAATGATGCCAACACCAGGGATGGCCCAACAAGCAGGAGTAAATTCTCTTGGTGTGAATAATAGTTCTGCTATGAATATGCCTATGCCGCAGCATCCTAATGGGCAGCAACCGTCCAAGTATGTCAAAATTTGGGAGGTACAAATTCCAGCTACTCATTATAATATTAGCTTTGCAATAGATTCCTAAATTTAATTTTTTAAATATTGGTAAATGGTTAGTGAGTAACTGTCAGCTTGTAGCGCTGTTATGGAATGGGCCTTGAGGTTTACTTTAGCAAAAAGTAAACATTTCTGCTATATGAATTAGAATTACAAGCAGAGAACTAGACAGATAATCTCCAGATCGCAACACTAGGGAAGTTTAGTTATATTTCACTCTTATGTGACCAAATTTGAGATATGTCACTTTGCAAGTGATCGGTTTGAGGTATTCTACTGCAATGTTCTTCAAGAAATTAAACTGGAACTACTTTCTTCGAAAAAAATGCCGCTACTGGTACTGAGTGCTCAACTGCTCGTTCTTTGATATATGAGTGCTCAACTGCTCGTTCTTTGATATATGAGTGCTCAACTGCTCGTTCTTTGATATATGCCATGATGGACAACCTAAGACCAGACCATAATGCTCTTCCTTCTCCCTCCATGTATTGAGATTATCATGTTATATTTAAAGTAAAAAGCTAATGTTTATTGTTTTCACTTTTAACTGATTGTGGAGTTTTCATTGGACACACACTTTCCACCCATGTGGGTCATGTGGCATATGCACCTTCTGATTTCATGATTCTTTATTCATGTATTTCTCTGATGTCATGGGAGTGTATTCTCTACGAGTATATTTACTTTTCCTGGTATACTTCAACTGTTGAAGCAAGGCTGTTACATGTGAAATTAAATATGCAGTGCTAGAGTCCTGTAAATTTATATACTATGCACACTGGCATCAAATCTGGAAAATATATCGAGTCATTAAAGACTTCCCTTTTTGGATATGACCTAGTAACTTGCCGTACTTCCCTTTCTTTTTGCTGAAATTATCCTTTGTGATGGATGGCCAGGATTGTTTCTTCTTCAACTCTAGAGGGGCAAGTGCTTTATTTGTAGAAGAGCTCATAACTATCTTTTGTGTTCATTTAAACTCTTATTTCCATGATAGCACTTTTAGTAGCACCATGTCGGGTTTAGTTGATATTGTTAATTTCTGTTCATCTTCATGTTGTGTCTGGTGTATTTGCCCAGTGGTACAGTACATGATCTCTTTCTTTTTTATATTTCAGGGAACTTTGTCTGGGCAAAGGCAAGGACAACCTGTATTTATTTGTAAACTTGAAGTAAGTTTCTATTTGCTAAACTGACACTCTTCCTGATTCAGTTACAACGTTTTTCCTCTCTGTTGATCTGTCGTATTTTTTAATGGAAAGGACGGTTAACAATCCGCGTCGTCCAAATAGGGTCATATATTTTTTCACCTTGTTTTCTGTTTGGACTGTCCCTGATTGCATACAGTGGTTCGTTAGTGCATATGTAATTTGATCATTCAGGACAATAGTACATCTTTAGAGTGTTCTCTATTCTTGAGACTGTTGGCCTGCCCACTGGTTGCATGCAGTGGTTCATTAAAGTGTATGTAATTTGATCATTCATGGCATTAATAGCTATTTAGAGTGTTCTCTATTCTTGACACTGTTGGAAACTCAATGCTTGGAGTGTTTTTTTTTTGGATGTAAACAGCAGCGGAGAGCCCCATTGTCAAAGATATAGGCTATTGATCCATAAGCTCCAAAATTTAAAAGATACAAACTAATGATTCATAGAATCTACAAGATAGGAAGCTATGAGTGGACGTATTATGTAATGTCCAACAATTTGCACAAAATCCTTGACACCTTAGGAGATTGTAACTTTCAGTCATTTCGAATCCAAAAGCAACGTTCTGTTCCATCTATGCTGAGAACTGAATGTTGCTTAATTGATGAAGGCGGATGAGTGTTAGCCCACCCAACAATCTTCCGAAACCTTAACCCTGCAAGCACCAACTTAACTTTGTCGACATTAAAATTCTTACTGCATTAATCCTTGTGTTAACTTTGTCATGTAGTAAAATCCATAGAAACACTGTTTAGCACTCATTTGTTTCTCTAAACCCAATGAAAGATGCTGAAGTATGGAACATAAGCATCTTTTCATGATATTAATATACACCTTAAATCTGAAACATATTGCTAGTATTGGATCATGTTTGTAAAATTGCTATAATTCTAACTATTTATATTATACTATATTTATCTATGCAAACCATATTAGTACTGTTACATTTCTCACCTTAGCATATGTCTTGCAGGGTTACAGGAGTGGGACAGCTTCTGACACGTAAGTATTTAATCGCTATAGTTTTAGTACAAGTAGTAACTTTTTTAGTACAAACCATGGATGATTGAGACTAGAATATTTTATAGCTAGCTGTTGTCATCGTTCTGAAATGGAATAGTTTTACCAGAAAATAGTTAATTTTACAGTACATACCATGGATTGAACAACCGCCCTCCTTATGAAGCCATTCTCACCGTATTATCATTCCACCTGTAATACTTTTTTTGCTCCCCGGTAACTTGTCTGCACACACCTTAGAGCAGCTATAGGATTCTGGGATACTCTAAGGCTAGTTGCAAACCAAACAAATACCAATCGCTCTAGGTTGGCATGTCATATTTATATCCTGCAGCACCTGCCAAATAATGCTAGCGTACTATTTCCAGATATATTCATGAATGCCTGAATTTCCTGAGTTAATCGATTAGCTGCTGGTCAAAGCACAATGTCAGTAGCAAACATGTCAACATTCCTAATAATCCCAATGTGATACTGCTTGATAAGAAACTTCCCATTCTCTCATCCTTCTTTGTTGGCCAACTTTGAAAGCTGATTACATTGACTCAGTTATAATCTATTGACGTGTTCTTATTTTTCACCATGTGGCAAGCGTGGTAAAAAAATTCGTACCAAGACGTGTTCTTATTTTTCTCCTTCAGATGTGTTTTATAGAGTCTACTGATTATACTGTCAGTCTACCTAGAGAAACTGAAGCTGTATTTTCTGTATACAGACTTGCAGCAGACTGGCCAGAAACAATGCAGATTGTGCGCCTTATAGCCCAGGAACATATGAACAACAAGTTTGTCGTTCAACTAGCCCATTCTTTTCCTTGTTAAAACTATCACATTACTACATTATCTAGAAGTGCGACGTTTTGCTAAAATTTTGTCGTTTGATCATTACAGGCAGTATGTTGGCAAGGCAGACTTTTTAGTATTCCGGACATTAAATCAGCATGGGTTCCTTGGACAATTACAAGAGAAGAAACTGGTCAGCGACTCGCTCATGTTTGAGCCTATTAGAATACCATCATTTCATATTACGTATTTTAATCTTCAAGTGGTTTTTTATATCAGTGTGCGGTGATTCAACTACCTTCACAAACTTTACTGCTCTCGGTGTCTGACAAAGCTGGGCGCCTCATTGGAATGCTGTTCCCAGGGGTATGTTGATAACTAAATGAAAGATTAGCACTATTTTTCTCTCTGTTTTCATCAACACAATTTTCTGCCGGGTTTCCCCCACAGGATATGGTGGTATTCAAACCACAGGTCTCAACTCAGCAGCCACCGATGCAGCAACAGCAACAACAGCTACAACAGCAGCAGCACCAGCTACAACAACTACAACAGCAGCAGCTACAACAGCAGCACATGCAAATGCAGCCTCAAGGCCAACAACTTCAGCAGCAGCAGATGCAGCAAATGCAACAGCAGCAGATGCAGCAAATGCAACAGCAGCAGCAGCAGCAACAACAACAACTGCAGCAGCAGCAAATTCAACAACAGCAACAACTGCAGCAGCAGCAACAAATTCAGCAAATGCAACAGCAGCAGCAGCAGCCTCAACAACAACAGCAGCAGCAGCAGCAGCAACAACAAATGCAGCAAATGCAGCAACAACCTCAACAACTCCAACAGCAGCAGCAGCCTCAGCAACTCCAGCAGCAGCCACAGATGGTGGGCGCAGGGATGGGGCAGCAGCAATTCATGCAGGGGCATGGTCGGGCGGTGCAGATGTTGCAAGGAAAGATCACGCCACAGGGGCCAGGCAATATGTCTGGGGGAGGCTACCTATCTTGAAACATCTCCTATCAGAACATCGTCTGAGTAAGCCAAGTCCCACTCTGCGGGTTCATGCATCTCCGGGTGCCACCGGCTTATCAGACAAAAGACCGCTCACCGAGCTCCTTGGAGATTTGGTGGAAAGTTTCCCAAACCCAATTATTGTGTGTTGGTTTAGTGTTTATATAAGAGTCAGCTAGGGAGTTTGCTTACGGTCTCGTGTCTAGCCTATAGCTGATGTATCCAAAATCTACTAGATGGTACAATATAGTAGTAGATGGTTGATGCAACCTAGAAATGGCTTTGAAGTCGCATTTTCTCACTTTGGATCTTACATGGAATTCATGCTCTGAGTGATGTCAATTTTTTTTTTTTTTGGCTTTTTTCGGACATGGACGTCTAACTTGTTTTTTGTAGGGCTTGGTGAAATGGTATGGTTTGTTTGCATATGATGTCTGTAATCCATAGGAGCCTAGATGCATTCACTTATTTTTTTGTGGCTCGTGTGCCGGCTCATCCTTGCAATAGTTTCTAGGAGGCGATGCACAAGTAGACAAGTGACAAGCTGATGGCATGGAGCAAGGCGGAAGAAGTTCCGCGAGCTTCTGGCTTGCGGAAGACAGATTTGCGGAAGACAGAAGGTGTTGCAGCTTAAGATTGAAGAGCCATACCATTTCATATTGTTTTGTGTTTGCTTATGTATTTGTTTTCTTCTAGTAGTTATTAGATGATAGTTGCAATCTGATCCCTAAAAGAATGTTTAATTCAATACCACCAAGTGCTGCTCCACTAAGTCACATGTTTTTGGTAGTGGGATCATAAAATTGAGTTACTGCCATTTCTATTTTGAGTAGTTGGGATTGAGTCAGACTCTACAGCGGAAATCACTAGGCGAACTAGATAGAACTATCACAACGGCTGTGGGTTCCAGGCTAAAAGAGAATTGTGAGCCAGGCCATAGAGATGACACCCAATTCAAAATGAGTTATGGGGAGACACGATCAGCAAAGTGTTGCTCACCTTGCGACGCTGAGTCGAATTACCCCTAGGTTTTTTTTTACTCCCGTCTGGCGACAGGCGGCGAGTCTCGGGGATTCCTTCCAATTCGTATACGATCTGATCTCGTGTTCTGTGGAGGATCGGTCTCCCCCTTGGGTGTATTTGATCTGGGTCGTGGTGGGTTTTGATCCAGGTTCTCATGCATCTGCCAAAAAGCTTTGGGCTCATCTTCGATCGAGACAATGTCTAAGGCCAATCCAGCGACCTCGGAGGAAGGATCTGGAGGAGGCAGTCGATTCAAGGGCTTCCCTCCGGAGCCTGGCGTGACGGAGACAGGTGATGATACTGGCGGTGGTGACGTCAACTTCATGTTCGGTCGATTAGAGATCGATGAAGAAGAATTCGATGATCTAATCATTGATGAGGAGGATGTGAACATAGCAGAGAGCACGAGGTGGCTTGTAGTAGCACGAGTCCATAGCGATAAAGGATTTAGCCATCAGGCTTTCTTCCAACAGATGCAAGCCGCCTGGAACCCCACAAAGGAGATTAAAATCAGGCCAGTAGGATCGAAGCGCTTCGTGATCCAGTGCTTCTGCTTGGGGGACTGGGAAGAGGTGATCGATCGAGGACCATGGTTATTCAGGGATTGGGTAGTCGTAATCAAGGCCTATGATGGACTATCTGATCCGAGTACAGTTGAATTGGATCATATGCCAATTTGGGTTCAGGTACATAAAATACCAGAAGCCTACAGGAAGGAGTCGGTGGTAACACAATTGGTTTCACGCCAAATAGGAGATATCATAGCCATCCAGATGACTCCCCCTGGAGTCTTTCGCGGTGATTATGTGCGAGTTCGGATAAAACAGAAGCTGAGCAAACCATTGGCTAGGTTTGTGTCCATCTCGATGAGTGGAAAACGGTCAATCTTTGCAGTAAAATACGAGAAGTTGGGCATGATTTGCCATGCTTGCGGACTCCTGGGTCACGTTTACAAGGAGTGCGGAACAGGTATTTTTGAAGAAAAACAATTGAAGTTTGGTGATTGGATAAGAGCTGATAACTGGCGTAGTGGAGGGAGCTCTGTATCGAGAGGCGGCTTGAGAGGGGGTGGAAGATCTCTGTTCGGCCGTGGTAGTGGAGACCTCGACGCCAGTACGTCACGGGTGCTAGGGTATCAACGTAATCAAACCCCCTTGGGTCGAGGTGAACATGTAGATTGGAGAGAACACCCGGAACGCCGTAGTGCTGATGCGGATGAAGAGCTCAATGACACGGCGTCTAGCCCGACTAAACAAGTTGATCAACATATGTCTGATGTTGAAAAGAATGCTAAGAAACACCTGGCGTTTGAGGAAAGTACTGTACCAAATAAGAACACATTGGCTCTAACTAGTACTACGCACATTGAGGAGGAACAGCGAAGCAGAACAGCTGATAGTGGGAATCATGAGGTGATGGAGAAAAAGAGATACAAAAAGGAGGATGGCACTTCTGTCTCGGGACAATCAATAGGATCGGCGGCATCCCTAGAGGGTGACCGCCGGGATCAATGAAAATATGCGGAGAGAACTGTCGTGGCCTAGGCAAGGCTGCGGCAGTTCATGCGCTCCTGGTTCTCCAGCAGCGCCTCAAACCGGATGTGTTTTTCCTGTCCGAAACACATCTGACGAATGCTAGGGCGGAAAAAATGAAAAGGAAACTTGGCTATGACCACATGATTCAGTCAGTAAGCGATGGTAGGAGTGGTGGACTTCTAATGCTGTGGAATAAGGAGCTAAATGTTACATCCACAGTGGTACACACTAACTACCTGGATATTCGGATTGACGAGCAATCGGAGTCTCCGTGGAGGATCACCGGTATTTATGGTGAGCCTAGTGGGGATCGAAAGCACTTAACATGGGATTACATCCGTGATCTACATGGAATGGTGGATTTACCGTGGGTGTTGCTAGGGGACTTTAACGAGATCCTCTCGGCGAGTGAGAAAGAAGGGGGTAACACCCGACCACAGCGATGCATGCAGCAATTCAGGGATTGTCTCTCGGATTGCAATCTCGAAGATATGGGTTTCTTGGGGGATATCTTTACTTGGAGACGAGGCAGAATGCGGGAGAGACTGGACCGTGCCGTCTCTAATCAACGATGGAAAAACATGTTTCCACTGGCTATGGTGGTTCATGAGGATTTTGCGAGGTCTGATCACCGACCCATCTCGGTGGTTTGTGAATATACGGATACTGATCAACTACAAAATTATGGCAGCAAAAATATGTTCGAAACGAAGTGGCTCCTGGAGAACTCTTTTGATGATATTGTCCAACAGGCGTGGGATAGTGTACAGGCAAGCGGTGTAAGGACACGGATGTCGCCTAGAGGGGGGGGGGGTGAATAGGCGATTAAAAATAATTACGGTTAAGGCTTGAATAAATGCGGAATAAAACTAGCGTTTAATTTATCAAGCCAAAACCTAAACAAACTAGGTTCACCTATGTGCACCAACAACTTATGCTAAACAATTCAAGCAACTATGTGATAGCAAGATATGTTACTTCAAGCTCGATGGCTATCACAAAGTAAATTGCATAAATAAAGAGATCGGGTATAGAAATAACCGAGAGACGAGGAGACGATGATTTATCCCGAAGTTCACTTCCCAATGGAAGATAATCTCCGTTGGAGAGGTGTGGAGTCACAATGACTCCAAGCGCCCAATGGCTCACCTTATTCTCCTCGTGCCTCCACCAATGCGGAGTGCCACGATCCACTATGGGACCTTTGAGGGCGGTCACCGATCCTGTACAAGGTTGGAGCAATCTCCACAACTCAATTGGAGGCTCCCAACAATATCCCGCGAGCCACCAGAACTCCGAGATAGCAACAAGGTCCGGAGCTACCAAAACTCCGAGACAACAACAACCGTCTAGGGCACACCAAGTACCCAAGAGGACAAGCTCAAGGGCACTCCAAGAACCCAAGAGTAACAAGTTTCTCAACCTTTCACTCGAACGAATCCTCGTAGAGAACTCAAACCGATGCAACCTATGCAATGGAAAGAACACAAGAAGTGCTCAAATCCTTCACTCTCAAATCCCACCAAAGCAACAAATGCTATGGGGGGGGGGGGAGAAGAGAGGAAGAACAAGGAAGAACTCAACAAATGAATCCACAAGATCTAGATCCAAAGACTTTTCCCTCACTAAGAGGAGAGATGGATTGGTGGAATAGTAGATCTAGATCTCCTCTCTCTTTTCCCACTAATTAGAGGCAAGAATTGTCGTGGGATAATCACGGCAGATGTTACCAGGGGTAACTGATCTTGGGGCAAGACGACACAGGTATTTGGGAGAGGGTTTAGCTCAGAGGAAAACATGGTGCAATTCGATCTGGTAGCCGGCAATCAAAGTCGCCGAGTCTCCGATCTTGATATAATAACTCAACTCTGGGATTACACTTGATGCTCGATATCACACGATGTTGCTAGGGTTCTTAGATCTCTATCTAGACTAGACCTGGGGGTCGGTTTATAAAGCACCCGTACCCCCTAGCTTATTCGGCAAGGCATATTTCGGATCCTACCTGGACACGGCGCACTAACCATAACTTTCCTTTACAATAACCCATAACCCGGGCCGTTAAGCCCACAAGTTTGGGCCTTCACAAGCTTCTTTGTTCTTAGCCGAATCCTGTACACCATCCTTTGGGCCGGGTTATTCCTCAGAGCTTGGCATACTGGGTTAGCATCCCCCTGTCAGTAGTCCCCAGAATAGCCTGGGCTTCATGGATCCTCCTTGAAGCGCTTGCTATTCCCCGCAAAGATGTCGAACATACGGGCATATGGAAGCCGAGTTAAGATGTTTTGATATTCTGCTAGGCCTCACTCCATGGTGGCCATGTAATAACCCGGATTTGTCCTCCAGACACTTAGGTTCAAATTCCCAGGTCCAGACTACAATAAAAATGCCAAGATCTCATGCTCGATAATCAGTCCCGTCATTACGGGGCAAATCCCTTCCTTCTTCTATCCCAATGCCTTGCCCAATACTTGACGCATATCTCGCAAAATCTTCGCTGATAACCATTACCCCGCGGTTTCCGGCTTCTGGCCGTTAGGATAGGCTCACCCTTGCCTTATAAATAGCACTTAATGGGTAACCCTAAGCCCCTCACCACGCCACAACTTCCCCTCTTCTTCCTTGCTCCTAACACCCTCGCAGCACCACCGTGAGGAGCTCATACCTGCTACCAACGCAAGATCGCCAACGGCCGCGCCCGCCCTTGAGTCGCCTTGCGCCACCGTCAAGTGTCACCGTTGCTCCTCCATTTCTCTCATTCGAGCCACGCCGCTCGTCGCCATCGTATTAGACTCCAATCTCCCCGGTAAGCTTCTCGCAACCAGTTAATTCAACCTCACAACTTTCAATTTATCCAAGATCAGATCTAGGTCAACCCGCAAGTCATTTGTCCGATTGCACCAAATTAGATCGATTCGATGCTTGCCAACTCCTTTAATCATCTGCCCTATAGTCACAAATGATCCTCCAACCATCATTGATTACCAATTTTACTTAAAAATCATCCGCAAACATTTCCATCTAGATCCGTTCCTCCTCGATTTTCCGCTTATTGCATTAACACCCGGAAAAACCCTCCTTTTCCAGCTATTTCATTTGCGGTATAAATATGGGCAACCATCCGTCATCCCCAAATACCTTTCCCTACGTAAGTGACCAACAATTTCCACAAGTGTGCTCAATACCCGGACAGTTCTCAGCTTCGTACCTTCTTGATACCTTTATACTCGGATATTTCAGCATTCCCGGGTCTTATTTCACACGCCTCTTCTCTTTGTGTTTTGCAGGCTGGCCCCATGGCTCCCAAGCGACAAGGAAAACAACCGGCTCCAGCGAGGACCACCCAAACCATATCCGCCAACTGGGGGCGTTCCACAACCACGAAAGCCAAATTGGACGAGCTAGCCGAATTAGGAACCCTCCCTTCTCAAAAAGACATCCACTGGAGGGTACCGGGTAATGAGACTCGTCCCACCCCCGAAGAAAACGAGGTAATCTGCTTCGTCGAACACGTGACCCGAGGATTTCGTCCTCCGGGTCATCCTTTCTTTAGGGAGGTCTTAGATCATTATGGACTCCGGGTGTTCGACATAGGGCCTAACTCCATGTTGAACATTACCCACTTAATTGTTCTATCTGAGTCGTACTTGTGCATGCCACCGAGTCTGACTCTTTTCATTGAGTTATTCCAGTGCAAGCCGTGCCGCGAAAGCGGCGACGGAGCGCTTCTCACTTGCGGCGGGGTATCCATCCAACGCCGTAAGAATTCTTTGATGCCAACCCTCAACCTGCACTCCCACGTTAAACATTGGCAGCTATCCTTCTTTTACTGCCACGATACCTCCCCCGTCAGCGAAAAGAAGCTGCCGGGTTACTCAGAGACCCCCCTCAAGCCCTCCGAGTCTTTCAATGCCTTCGCATCAGACTCAGACAGGGAGGCAATCCTTCCTTCGCTAGCCAAGATAGCCATTCTCTCAGCCCAAGGCCTCCTAGGGCTCAATTTAATAAAAACTTGGGTCGATTTCCGAATCCAACCTAATTCCGTTCGCACCAAATTGATGTGCGAGTATTCGGGGCACACCACAGACGCACTCCGCTACTCCACCAAGAGCTTTGCGACCGGTGATACTATAAAGACCATCAAGGGCTTCTTGGCGGAGAAACTGGAGGTGATAAAGGGCATCGCCGGGTTACCCCCGTTTACCCGGGAAAATCCAGCTCCAGCGGTAATACCCGGCGCTCATAACTTGTTTCCACATTTCAACTCGATACTGCTTCTAAGCCTTAATCTTATCTTTTTACCTCAGGCTGATGACCCTTTCTGGAGAGTTGAACCACTCCCCCCCTCCAGAGACCCGGAAGAGGAGGACGAGGCGGCTGACGATAGTGAAGGTACTCACTCAGGATCTGCATATTTTTACTTGCATTACTTTCCTCTCGTCTGTCTTTTTTCCAATGAATACACACCTGATTCGCAGGGCTAGAGGACGAGGGTGGAAACAATGAAGACGACCCGGAGAGAACCGAGTCTGACCCAGAGGCAACAGTCGGGGCCAAGAGGAAAGGCAGGGGGACATTGTCCAAGGTTCCCTTTTCCTCATTATCCTCTGAACCTTACTCCTTTGACGTCATGCGACGACTTAACCATCAATTATCAAATTCGTCATGCTTGAAGGATTCTTTCCCAGCCAAGCGCAGAGTAACTCGGAGCTCCCCAGGTGAAGATCCCCTTAACCCGGGCATCTCCGCCCCCTCGGTCCCTCGTGGCAGTGCTCCTCCATCTCGTTCTTCCAACTCTCCTCAGCGCCACCCTTCTCCTAACCACCCACGTGCCGGGCAATTCCGGGTTCCACTAGTGGTTCCTGCGAAGACCTCATCTGCTTCCAGTGGCGAGCTCCCACCGGATTACACCGTAAATGCCGGGTAAGTTTTTGCTATATTATTTCTTTTTGCATCTGACGAACTTTCATTCAAGCCGCCGTCATCATTAATAACTGCCTTTTCTCATCTTTCCTTCAGCGTTCAAGTCACCGTCAGTGACCCGGAAAACACAGAAACGGATAACCTCCAGGTGGAGAAGCCGACTGACGACGCAGACGCCGCCACTGGTGGTGATGCGACAACTAACCGGGAACAAGGCCCTCTGAACAATCCACTTTCCCAAACCGTCGGATCTCCTTCCTTATCGGAACCAGTAGACGAAGAGATAGAAATTCTAGATACAAGGATGAGTTCTCCCAACCCGGACACTCAGACTGTCCGAGTCTCCACTCCAAATGCGAGGAGAACCCCCCTACCAGATGATCAAGCTGCCGGCTCTTCCGGGACTCACTCCGAGGAGTTAACTTTTGCCCAGATGCTGGAAACTCTGCGCACCTTAAGGGCTAACGAGGAAAACATCTTGGGGTCTTTAATAACCAAACACGAGGTAAATTCGATTAATATTGCTTGTACCTTTGTCCAGTCCCCAAGTTCCGAGTGAGTTCATTCATGACTTGCTCGGGACTTTTATTATACCAATGACTGATAACTGTGCTCTTCTACCTGACTAATGCTTTTTTAACATCCGTGCAGTCTTTCGTGACTCAATACGAGGAGAAACTTGCGGACGCCGCCAAACTCATTGAAAAGGAGATATCTTTACGTGAAGCAGCCGAGGCTGAAGCCAGGAGGAATAGGCAATTAATGAAGAAGTACCGAAGAAGGGCTCACCAAGCCGAAGATGCCTGACAAGCCTTTCCGTCGAAATATCTGATACCTATCGTTCTTTGCTTGGTACGCTTCCTTCTCCGGGTTTATCCTTTTGACAAACAGCAAAAATTTTCCAACTTATATCTTCATTTTACTTCAGGCCCGGACGAAGCCATGCCGGATGAAGATGACATTGCCAAGCTGAAAACCATAAAGAGTGTTATCCGGCAGCTATGTGCCGGAACCAGATGGATCTTGGAAGAGTTAAGGTGGCCGGGTAGAGGACATGTTGATCTGAAGAGGATGCTGGATGCCTTCTCCACTATTCCTGAGTGGATTTGGCACTGGAAGCGCTCGTCCTGCCGGGTTGGGATGACCCGGGGACTTGCGCTCGCCAAGGCTTACTTCCCCAAGCTCGAATTAGCGAAGCTCATGGGCGGCTTCCCCGAGTTCAAGCTTGATGGGTCAAAATTCTCGCGGGAGGATTTTCAGGCTGTGCAGAAAGAGGTCCGTTACCCGGCCAGCGTAATTGCTGATGAACTGGATGTTAACATACTTGTTCCAGCATATGATTCTGCCGATAAAGTAATTAAGTCGGATCTTCCTGAGCCGTATGACATGCTGGCTCGGTGGAAGGAGGAAGCTGCTGCGATAAGGGCAGAGGCTGCCAAGAAGCAAGCTGAAGCCGGCTCTGCACCTGCTGCCTCAACACCAGTCGTTCCGCCCCCTGCAGGGGCTGGTACCGCCGATCCGGGTGCTGCTGCTACCACCAATGATGGCAAGGGTAAGGCCAAGATGGACGCCGAGTGATATATGGTTTCCAATGCCTCTTCTTAAGCGCCAGTCGGTCTACATACTTTTTGAAACAGTCATATTTTGGGCGGTGCGCCTGTGCACCTTTGATATTTTTTCACCAGGATTTTGTAATGCACGCTAAGGCCTTGATATACTCGATGCCTGTTCCGGCCTTTTTAAGTTTAAGCTCATCTGTTCTCGATATCTGGTTTTATTTATTGTTCCTTTTGTGAAAACTCAATTTCCGGGTCTCATGGGTATTGACAAGCGGATTTTGCTTCGAAGTCCCCAAGTCCCCAAGACTCGGATATTTGGATTTTTGCAACTATACAAGTAAGCCAATTTTTCTCTTTTCAAGATTTCAAGCTACCGGGCCCGGATAGCCGAGTCTAGGACACTTGATCTTGAAAAGGGAACAAAATGCTTATTGCCATTTTCACAAAGATCCACTAGTTGTTTCACATAGGTTTTGAAGTTATGCTTAATAGTCGTTGAGTTTCCAGCTATTCAGCCTTGTACTCTGCATAACTTTTAGTTTAGATGACCCTTTTGACTGTCTTGTACTGTAAGCCGGCTTTCGCGTGGATACCATGTTGTTACATCAATACGAAGACGTAGCCAGCCAATCCCCGCCGGGTTTCATGACTAACTGCCATCGTAAGCGAACAAATCATGCCACTTCAATGCGAGTCACATCGAGCTTAAGTAAGAATAGCCAAGAAATTTGGACTTCTTTGTCCGGTTATAAGATTGTAGCCGTACTCGTTTGCAAGTAATCGGCCCTTATAACTCATAGGCATCATGGCCGGGTCTTTGAGTTTGTAACTGTGCTATTTAAGCGACCAGCCCCCAAGACCTAGATATACGCATCGTACTGAATACATAACCTGATAACAACCATCTCTTTTCTTGATAACCATCTCTTTTCTTGATAACCATCTCTTTACTTGATATGAAAAATGTAGGTCAGCAAGCCGCCTCATTAAAAACCCGTCCAGTCCCCAAAGGTACCCTGGATAGGAAAAGAGTACGTCAGAAAACCTGCTGCCTATTACATCGTGCAATTCCACTTGCCAATATAGTCTTTACTAAGTATAATACGGACGTAGCTGAGCCACGTTCCATGGTCTATCTCTTTCTTGCATAGATGAAGTGGTGTGTGCGGTGTCGTTGACTGTAGCCGACTCTTCCCTTGCATCTATCAAATAATATGATCCGTTATGCAGACTCCGGCTTATGATAAATGGTCCTTCCCATGGTGGTGATAATTTGTGTTTTCCTTCGTTTGACTGTACCAGGCGCAGAACCAAGTCTCCTTCCTGGAATACCCGGGTCTTCACACGCCGGCTATGATACCTCCGTAGATCTTGCTGATATATGGCTGATCTTTCCAGGGCTTGTTCTCTTTGCTCTTCTAACATATCTACGGCGTCCTGCCGGGTTTTTTCGTTCTCTACTTCGACGTAAGCTGATACTCTAGGCGAATCGTGAATAATGTCACTCGGTAACACTGCTTCCGCACCATAGACCATGAAGAAGGGTGTCATCTGAGTGGATATGTTAGGTGTAGTGTTGATACCCCAAACCACAGAAGGAAGTTCTTCGACCCATGCACCAGCAGCCCTGACACAGGGAACTCGCAATCGTGGTTTTAATCCGCGAAGCAATTCTTGGTTTGCCCTCTCCACTTGTCCATTGGCCTGGGGATGAGCCACCGATGCCACATCGAGCCGGATTCCATTGTTGCCACAAAACTTCTCCATCTCACCAAGGGACATGTTGGTTCCATTGTCGGTAATTATGCTGTGGGGGTACCCGAACCGGTAGATAATCCTTTTCAGGAACTTGACTGCTGTAGCTGCTTCGCAATTAGTAACTGGCATAACCTCAATCCACTTGGTAAACTTATCAATAGCCACCAAAAGATGTGTCTTCTTGCATGGTGACATATGAAAGGGGCCAACCATGTCCATACCCCAGACGGCAAACGGCCAAGTTAACGGGATAGTCCGCAATTCCATAGCCGGCACATGGGTTTGGCGAGCGTACCTTTGACATCCGTCACACCTTGCTACCAATCGTTCCGCATCCGCTAGGGCCGTGAGCCAGAAAAACCCGTGTCGATAAGCTTTAGCCACAAGAGACCTTGTGGACGCATGATGCCCACAGTCGCCTTCATGGATTTCCTTGAGAATCTGTCTGCCTTCTTCCGGCGCTACGCAGCGCAAAAAGACTCCTGCTGCACTTCTCTTGTACAATTCCCCATTGATGATAGAATATCCCTTTGCTCGCCTCAAAATTTGCCTTGCTAATACCTCCTGTTGTGGTAACTCGCCTCGTGATAGGTAGGCCAAAAACGGTTCTGTCCACTCGGGAATAGTACGTACAGTGGCTACGAGTCCTGAATCCGGGTCTTGATTTGCCAATTCCTCCTCTGACTCGATTTTAACTGATGGTCGCCATAATTCGTCCAGGAAAACGTTAGGTGGAACCGGCTCTCTGCGCGAGCCGAGTCTGGCGAGTGCGTCTGCTGCCTCGTTTTTTCTTCTGTCTATATGCTCCACCTCATACCCGGAAAAACATCCGGCAACCCTATCAACCTCCCTGCGGTATGCTGCCATAGTTGCGTCCTTTCTGTCCCAAGTTCCTGATACCTGTTGTACCACGAGATCCGAATCTCCAAAGCATCGTATCCTTTTAATGTTCATCTCCTTGGCTACCTTTAAGCCATGCAATAGGGCCTCATACTCGGCCACGTTATTTGAGCAGTCAAAGTGGATTTGCAGTACGTAACTCAATTTGTCTCCCTTGGGCGATGTCAGCACCACTCCAGCTCCTGATCCCTCGTATTGCTTTGACCCATCGAAGTTCATGGTCCATGATTCGGATTTTGGAACTATGGTAGCCATGCCTGTATGTGTCCAATCGTTAACGAAATCAATTAAAGCTTGGGACTTGATTGCTGACCTGGGTTCGTAGTTGATGTGATAATCCCCCATCTCTATTGCCCACTTGGCTATTCTTCCCGTCGCGTCCGAGTTGCTGATGATGTCCGACATTGGTATTGAACTAACCACTGTTATGGGATGCTCTTGGAAATACGGCTTCAGCTTTCGGCTGGCCATAAAGACCCCGAACACCAACTTTTGCCAATGTGGATAGCGCTCCTTTGCTTCTGATAATACCTCGCTGACGTAATAAACCGGCCTCTGAACCGGGTATCCTTTCCCGTCTTCTTTGCGTTCCACAACGACTACCGCGCTGACGGCTCGGGGGCCAGCTGCCACATATAGTAACATAGGCTCTTTAGGACCCGGCGCCGCTAGTACTGGTGCTTCAGATAGCTGCTTCTTTAGTGCCTCAAATGCCTCGTCCGCCTCTTGATCCCACACGAACTTATCTGATTTCCGCAAGAGCCGGTACAAGGGTATTGCTTTTTCTCCGAGTCTGGATATGAATCGGCTCAAGGCTGCTACGCAGCCCGTGAGCTTTTGAACATGCTTCAAATTTTCCGGTTTTTTCAGACTCTGGATGGCCTTGATTTTATCCGGGTTTGCCTCGATTCCTCTCTCGGAAACTATGAAGCCGAGTAATTTCCCAGCTGGAACTCCAAACACGCACTTCGTCGGGTTAAGCTTCATCTGGTACCTCCTCAAGTTTTTGAACGTCTCCTTTAGATCATCGATGAATGTCTCCGCCTTCCTAGTCTTGATGACCACGTCATCCACATAGGCATGGACGTTACGTCCGATTTGGTCCTCAAAGCACTTTTGAATACACCGTTCGTAAGTTGCGCCAGCGTTCTTCAACCCAAACGTCATAGTTTTATAACAAAAGGCCCCAAAAGGGGTTATGAATGATGTTTTCTCCCAATCCTCCCTTTTGAGCTTAATCTGATGATACCCGGAATATGCGTCCAGGAAGCATAACAGATCGCTTCCAGCTACTGCGTCTATAATCTGATCTATCCTCGGCAGCGCGAACGGATCCTTTGGGCAATGTTTGTTGAGACTCGTGAAGTCAATGCACATCCTCCACTCATTGGTCTTTTTCATCACTAGAACCGGGTTAGCCAACCAATCCGGGTGAAATACTTCCATGATAAAGCCGGCTGCCAATAGCCGAGCGATCTCTTCGCCTATAGCCTTCCTTCTTTCCTCATTCATTTTCCTCAAACCTTGCTTCACGGGCCTGGACTTGGGATCCACATGCAAACTGTGCTCAGCCAGTTCTGTAGGGATACCCGGCATGTCGCTAGGTGTCCAGGCAAACACATCTGCATTCGAACGAATAAACTCCACGAGCGCTTCCTCCTGCTCTTTTCCCAAGTTAGACCCTATGGTGAACTGTTTAGTGGAATCCCCTTCGGCAAAATCTATCTTCTTGGTGTCTTGCGCTGCCTTGAATTTTGCTCTCTCATCCTCGGTATTCGGCTTTTTCAAGGCCGTTCTATCGTCCGGGTTTACTTGAGACCGGTAATATTCGAGTTCTTCCTTTCTGCATGCTTGCTCGGCCATAACAGAATCTCCTTCGTCGCACTCGGCCGCTATATCCCGGTTCCCATGTATAGTGATGGTCCGTTTAGGACCCGGGATTTTCAGCTGCAAATACACGTAGCACGGCCTAGCCATGAATTGGGCGTAAGCCGGCCTCCCCAACAGCGCGTGGTAAGGACTGCGCAATTTGACCACCTCGAACGTGAGCCACTCAACTCGATAATTATCCGTCGATTCTCCAAAAGCAACTTCCAAGGTGATCCTTCCTGTCGGATATATACCGAATAGGGGTATAGAAGATGGTAGACAAAAGAGCCGGACTACCAGGGTGGCCTACATGGTAATGGGCTTAGGTCCATTGGGCGGCCCAGTAGTCCGACGCGCAGAAGCCGGATTCTAGAAGAACACGGATCACGGCCCACGTGATCGGGCTTGGAGGAGAAGACGGATTCCTTACTTTCCAAGTTACAAGTTAAACGTAGTCTTCTAGGTTTCTGGTTCTGTAAGCCCTAATCCGGCTATTATATAAAGCCGGACGGGAGATAGATTACATAAGTTAAGTTAGACACAAGCTAAAGCTCTACGCAACTCGCCGGGAAGTTCATCCTCGTCGAGTAGCTAGATCTATTCCCTCACATTGTAACCCTGTTATACGGGCTTTAGTCCCAATTAGTGAGAAGTGCAGGAGTAGGTACGCCGTACTGTCGCGACGTACCGAACCTGGGTAAAATCCCGTGTTCTGTGTTACTACGCTATCCCGTTACCCCACGTCTCTACCGTAGTCTCATGGCACCCCAGTCTATGAAAACTACTACGATGTCTCGACAGTTGGCGCCCACCGTGGGGCAAACGATGTCAGGCGTGAAGTTCCGATCTGGGATATTAGGCGGAATTGGAAGATCGATCACTGTCGGAAGCTTGGAATTCGACGACGACGTCGGGCGCTTCCTCGACAACGGATTCTACATACCGGCGCAAAACCATCTGGTAAGTGCCTGCGTTTTACCGATTGGATCTGCTAACATCTTTATCGGATTAACCGCAGAGGCAATGGGGTTTTGCGGTGGAAGCAAGTATTTCCCACCCGCCCTATACCCAGTCGAAGACGACTATGATGCCGGATTTTGCTCAGATCGCCGACAAAACAGTGATACGCACTTTATCGGCATGGTGCAATCCGAGATCGCTGAAAACACGGATGACGGAAATCCCGTGCAAGAGGCAGACAACAATACACCCGTCACAGAGACGGAAGAACCAACACCCGTCATAGAGACGGAAGATCCGACATCCGTCAACCAGACGATGAACTCGGAAACAGAGTCCGTGCTTGCCGCCATAGAGGCGAGATTGGAGTCGGAAACCGGATCGGATAATTTCGACTCCGAAGACGAGGACGATGATGCCTTCGTAAGAAAAGTTAAGTCCTTTCAAGAAGGGTTCCATGAAGTGCTAATGGCAAAACCAGCCGATACAACGGGTGCCGATAGCCAGGAAAGCCCTAAAACCCCTCCGCCAGTAGAAGAGAGGGAAGACGGAGAAACTTCTCCGATATTCCCTAATGTCAAGGAGATGACAGAGGATGAACCTGTCAAAAAACCTCCTTCTTCCAAGAAAAAGCACCGTGCTTCTAAAAAACTCCAGTACAAACTCCGGAAGAAAAAGTCAGCTGATCTCGCTGATGAAAACCTGGAAGTTGGAGATATTAGTGGCACAAAGCCCGCGGAAAAGAAATCTAAGGAAATCACTGCTCCGCCAATGACAGAGCTGGAAGAGCAAGAACTATTACAAACTCCAGTGGGACCCAATGTCCCCCTGAGATGCTGGAAGCCAGGAGACAAGCTTTCCAACGGCAACAGCAACATCTGCTTAGATCTCGGCAACATCTCCAACAAACCCATAATGACATCAAAATCATGAAGGAAGAAATTGAGGAGTACGAGAGAAAGCATAGATCTGCCTTAAAACCTACTAGGTTACCCGGAATCGCAAAACCGGAAGAACTGCCGCCAAAAGAAAGGTTTTACAACCCATCTTGGCAAAAGCAGTTAAACGGCAAAGATGCCAAGGGCGAACCAATATACAAAACCGCAGCAGAAAACGCGGAAGCAGCGTTCGCCATCCTAAACAACGATCTGTACTCCAACGGGGAAAAACTCCAAGGGGTGTATGCCTTCCTAGGAAAAGCATTACAGCAGCAACAGCGAGGACAAGAGCGATCAGGGAGGCTGCATGAAAATTCCGCCCTCTGCAAAACTGTTACTTGCGCTGCTGGAGCACCTGGACCGGAAGAACCCGGAGATTCGGATAAAAAAGAGGATCTGAGAAAAGACAAGAAAAACCCCGACAACCGGGACACAGCGTCTAGAACCGGACCTCATCTCCCGAAAGATGGATATAAACCACACGATCGGGAAGACAAAAACCGGAATGACGGCAAAATAATGCCACCTCCGAGAAACCCAGCTGAAAAAGCTGGAAGATACGATACACCTCACAGACGTGAAAGATCTCGGACACCGCCTAAAGATAAGGAAAGGTACAGGAGCAGGACTCCACCCAATCCCAGAGGGCGTGACAACGGAAGAGATAGGGATAACCTCGGAAAAACGCGTCCGCGCAACAATGGAAAAGAAAGGAGCAGATCCCCTTCTGTCCATTCAGCCGGGAGATACTCTGCACATATCGACAGAGTAGAAAAGGATGATCTATACTTTGGTCCTAAGTGTTTTACTGACAGGATCCGAAGGATAACCCTGCATTCTGGCTTCGCCAAAGTTGGTCCAACCTACCAAAAATATACCGGCAGTACAAACCCGGATACCTGGCTTTCAGATTATTACACAGCCGTCCAAATCAACAACGGGACAGACCTGGAAGCTCTCAAGTTTCTTCCCCTAATGTTGCTAGACGGAGCCAGAGATTGGATCAATGGTTTACCATCAAGAACTGTCGACAGTTGGGATGATATGGCGAGAGTATTTACTCAGCATTTCCGGGGAACATACAAACGCCCAAATAGCATCAACCAGCTGAACCGTTGCACCCAATTTGAAGACGAACCATACGTGGATTTCATCTCCAGATGGACTGCAATGAAGAATAGTTGCTCTGGAGTAACTGACGTACAAGCAATGCATGCTTTCGTCAATGGCCTAAAACCCGGACTTGTACCGTTCATGGTTGGTTCTAAAAAGCACAAAGATCTCGGATCTATGCTTACAACCGCTAATGAGCATGCTGCAGCCGAAGACGATATCAGAGCAAGAGGAGGCAATATTGAGTCACTGATACTGGCCAAGAAAACACCTCGTTCTGATAAAAAAGGAACTCCAGAGTCAACAACAAAGCCCAAGGAGGTTAACTTAGCCTTTGGAGGAGAAAAAGGGAACAAGTGGAAAGGCCGCAGTCCGGATCCCATCAATTACACTCCTGAAGAATGGGAGAGAATTAAGTCGGAACCCTGCGTCCACCACTCTCAGTTTGGGAAACCAACCCACACAAACGCGCAATGCCGGCTAAACAAGCATATGAAAGGCAATGTAGGATCCGGAAATAAAGGGAAGGGTTCCAAGAGGAAACCTGCCAAACAAAAGCCAGAAGCTGAAAAAGAAGACAGTGAATCGGACACTGATGACAAAATCTAGGAACAACAGCGAAAAGGCGAACCCAAATTTCCGAGAGTTGACGGAGAAGCAATGTTAACTTTCCTAGCAACCCCGTCAGCAAAGGTGGCCAAAAGGACACTTCGAGAAATAAACGCGGTCGTTCCTGCAACCCCAAAATTCTTGAAGTACTCCAACACACCGATAATCTGGGATCAGTCAGATCATCCCGGAAATATCCCTGAACCCGGCACACAAGCTCTTGTTGTAAGCCCTATTGTTCAAAACACTAGGCTAAGAAGAGTGCTGATGGACGGAGGATCCAGCATCAACATAATGTACCTGGATACACTGAAGCACTTGAAGATATCCGAGTCCCAGCTCAATTACAGCAATATACGCTTCCACGGTATTGTTCCTGGCAGGCAAGCACGATCCCTAGGAGAAATTTCCCTAGATGTCACCTTCGGAGATAAAGATCACTTCCGGCAGGAAAAAGTATCCTTCGAAGTTGTGCCGTTCGAGAGCGTGTATCACGCAATACTCGGACGTCCGGCTTTCGCCAAGTTTATGGCAAGATCTTGCTATATCTACAACAAGCTGAAGATGCCAGGACCAAAAGGAGGAGTAATCACCATTGCCGGTGATTTCAAGCTGGCAAACGAGTTGGAGAAGCAAAACGCCCTTTGCGCTCAAAGAGTTATAGCTCAGGAAGAACTGAAGGAGTTAGCCAAGGAGGTATCGCCGAAAGAAATGCCGGCAGGAAAAGAAACTCGGAAGCCAACAGATAGCTTCAAGGCGTCCGAGAATACAAGACAGGTAATCCTAGATCCCAAAGATCCGACAAAATTCGTCGTTGTAGGGACTGGGATGACCGACAAATAGGAAGGCGAGCTCATCAAGTTCCTCCGTGAGAACTGGGATATTTTCGCCTGGTGTCCAGCTGACATGCCAGGCGTACCCAGGGAACTTGCTGAGCACCAACTCAAGGTTATTCCCGGATCAAAACCCGTCAAACAAGGTCTCCGTCGATTTGACGGAAGAAGACGGAAGGCTATTGGCAAGGAAATTATCCGGCTTTTAGCAGCGGATTTCATCAAGGAGGTAATCCATACTGACTGGTCCGCAAATCCTGTATTAGTATCGAAGAAAGACACAACTGCCCTCAGAATGTGTATAGATTACACAGGATTGAACAAGTTATGTCCGAAAGATAGGTTTGCGCTGCCGCGAATCGATCAAATAATAGATGCCACTGCAGGCTCCGAGCTTTTATGCTTTTTGGATGCATACTCCGGGTACCACCAAATACGCATGAAAAAGGAAGATCAAATCAAGACTTCTTTTATAACCCCGTACGGGACGTATTACTATGTAACCATGCCTTTTGGCCTGAAGAACGCAGGTGCAACCTACCAGCGTTGCATGCAACGTTGTTTGCATAGTCAAATTGGCAGAAACGTCCATGTTTACGTGGACGATATTGCTGTCGTAACCAAGGAAAAAGATACACTCCTTGAGGATTTGCGAGAAACTTTCGAGAACTTGCGCACTTACAAGATGAAGTTGAATCCATCTAAGTGCGTATTCGGGGTTCCCTCAGGAAAACTTCTGGGTTTCATCGTTTCTCACAGAGGAATAGAAGTTAACCCAGAAAAGATCAAGGCAATCTTGAACATCTCAAAGCCTACATGTGTAAAAGATGTCCAAAGATTGACGGGTTCCGCTGCAGCCGTCAGCAGATTTATTAGTCGGCTGGGGGATAAAGCCTTACCACTCTACAAACTGTTAAAGAAATCCGACAAGTTCGAATGGACAGAAGAGGCCGATGCAGCGTTGGCCCAGTTAAAGGAAACCTTGATGAACGCTCCCATCTTGGCATCTCCCAAAGACGAAGAACCCATGTTACTATACCTTACGGCTACTAATCGGGTTATTAGCACGGTAATCGTTGTGGAACGGACAAAAGAAGAGCAAAGCATACCAGATCAACATCCGGTATACTACATAAGCGAAGTTTTCTCCGAATCCAAACAAAGATACCCGCACTATCAGAAACTGGCATATGGCGTATTTTTTGCATCCAGAAAGCTGCGCCATTACTTCCAAGGACATTCTATAACAGTGGTATGTAAAGCACCACTAGGAGATATTATAAACAATGCGGAGGCAACCGGCCGAGTAGCTAAATGGGGCATCGAGCTGGCAGCTTTCGACATTAAGTACCAGCCAAGGACGGCAATAAAATCCCAGGTTTTGGCAGATTTCGTCGCCGACTGGACAGAAGCAACGGAAAATACACCGATGCCAGAATCCGAGTACTGGATCATGCACTTTGACGGATCCAAGATGAAGGAAGGAGCTGGAGCCGGCGTAGTTCTAAAATCTCCCAAGGGAGACACAATGGAGTATGTATTGCAAATACACTTCAACGCCAGTAATAATGTGGCAGAATACGAAGCTTTGCTTCACGGCTTGCATATTGCAAAAGAAATAGGGGTAAAACGCATCTTGTGCTATGGAGACTCGGATTTGGTACAGCATCAGCTCAACCAAACCTGGGACGCGAAAAGCCCTATAATGGCCGAATATCGGAGAACGGTGGATGAGTTTGCCATCTGCTTCTTCGGGTTCGAAGTCCTTCACATAAAAAGGGAGGAAAATTGGAACGCGGATGCGTTAGCCCGCATGGGATCAGAGAGAGTAAAAACTTTACCACCAGGGGTATTCGTCCAGCATTTGCATGAACCGTCCATAAAAGGTGGAGACATTGATTACCCTCTAGCATCTGAAACAATTGAAGTCATGCTCGTTAAACCGGATTGGACAATCCCGTACTTAAACTTCTTAGTCAATCAGAAGTACCCGGAAGGAGCAGACGAGGTCTTGCAAAGGCAAATACAGCGTCGATGCAAAGGATACGTGGTGATCAACGATCACTTATATAAGCGCAGTACTTCCGGAATTTTTCAACGGTGTATTTCACCAGAAGAAGGAAGAGAAATACTGGAAGAAATCCATGCCGGCGATTGCGGACATCATGCTCAATCAAAAAGCATAGTCAAAAAAGCATTCCGGGCGGGGTTTTTCTGGCTAACAGCCAAGACAGACGCCGAACGCATAGTGAATACGTGCGAAGGATGCCAATATTACGCCAAGCAGACCAATTTGCCGGCCCAAGCACTTAAAACTATCCCTATCAGATGGCCGTTTGCGGTCTGGGGGCTAGATATGATGGGACCGTTCAAAACTGCAAGAGGTGACTTACACATCTACTCGTAGCGGTAGATAAGTACACAAAATGGGTGGAGGCTAAACCCATCAAAAAGCTGGACGGCGCAACTGCCAGAAATTTCATTATTGATTTAGTAATGAGGTATGGTGTCCCACACAGCATAATAACTGATAACGGGACAAATTTCTCCATTGGAGAGTTGGCAAAATACTGCCAACAAACGGGAATTCGCTTAGATCTTGCATCTGTAGCACACCCGCAATCTAATGGACAGGTTGAAAGAATGAACAGTTCAATCCTGCAAGGAATACGCCCAAGACTCGAAACTCCTCTCCATAGAGCAGCTGGAGCATGGGTAGAAGAACTACCTTCCGTGTTGTGGAGTATTCGAACGACGCCAAATAGGTCAACCGAGCAAACCCCGTTTTTCTGGTTTATGGTGCGGAAGCTATTCTTCCAACGGATATGATCCATGATAGCCCAAGAGTGCAGAATTTTGACTGACTCGGATGCCGAGGAAGCACGACAGGATGCCGTCGATCTCTTAGAAGAGGAACGAGAACTTGTACTTCAAAGATCTGCCATCTACCAGCAAGGTTTACGACGTTATCACAGTCGGAAAATCAGGCATCGTTCTTTTAAAGAAGGTGACTTAGTGCTGAGATTGGTGCAGAAAAGGAAGCACAAATTAGCCCCAGTATGGGAAGGACCATTTGTCATCAGTAAAGCCATGAAGAATGGATCGTACTATCTTGTTGACATTCGAGATACGGAGGACGACCCCGAGAAGCCGAATCGCAAAAGAAAGAGAAAAATAGATGATGAACTAGGAGAGACAAATAGGCCTTGGAGTATCCAGCAATTACGTCCCTTCTATACTTAGTTCAATTTCTATGTAAACATCTTTGAGATCATGAAATAAAGTTGTCGTAATTCATATTCATTATAAGTACAAAATATTTCCGCTTTATCTATTTCCCAATGATCTTACAAATACTCAATGTTGACCCGAATTGTGCCTGCGTGCTCGGTGTTTAAAAGCTGAATGATTCGGCCTGTTAAAGGTTAAAGGAAACTCGGATTGTGCCTGCGTGCCCAAGTTTCAGAACAGTTCCTTGTTTTCTCTAAGTTTTATCTGATTGTGTATGTGTTGGGTTACTGAAACTAGTCAGTAAAAATGCTTCTAGCATAATCCATGTTTCTGAGTTTTTAAAACTGTGTGGTTCGTCCCCAGTTACTCAACACGACGATACATATTGCTAATTGAGCCATTTTTTAAACACTAGAGCAGTTAAAACACAGACGCCAGATTACTTAGAAGATAAAGGAACAGCCAAACCCGGAAAAACTTTGCAAGAAGCTTGAAATTGCAAAAGGCGGAGTTCTTGTTCCGACAAATGACATAGAAGCATTACAATATGAATTACATTGTAAAATAGCTACTATACACATCCATCATCCAGGTCAAGTGCGCCCCCTTAAACTTCTGAGTCTTCATCACTGCTATCATTCTCGGGGGCTGCGGGCACTTCTTCTTCCGGATAAGTAATGGAGATATTCACCATGAAGGCAATCTGAGTGGCGTGGCCTTCAACTTCATTAAAGATCGCATTTATTTGTGCTTCTGTACATTCTTGAGGAATACCGGATGCTACACGCCAGGATTTTGCATCGGGGTAGTGTAAGCGCATGAGGCCAAGTGCCATTCGCGCACCACCCCGTGCAGCAGAGCGAAGGAAAGATTCCTTCGAATTTGCTACCTCCATGATGCCATCCGGAAGTCGGTAAACTTCTGAAGATTGTATACTACTTGTGGGCAGGAATTTATTAATTAAATGCATTCCTGCATTTCTTATTGAATTCCATATCTTCCCAAAGGCCCGGATCTTTTCAGTCCGAGAAATTCCTGGAAAATTTCCTGCTTTTTTGACAAAAGCAAAGATTAGAGAATACAAGAAATATGACATGACAAAATTGGTAAAAGAAGTCAGCTTACCAAGAACCGCGTCAATTTCTTCGCCCTCTTTCATACGAGGAAATAGCATACTTTCTAAATCATTGATAATAGATTTATCCTCTGCTGCCTGCAAAGAAGCCTTGGATTGCGCAATCCCAAGTGCTAGATTACTGGCTTCCAGTTCTTCTCGAACTTTTGAAAGTTCTCTTTGAAGGTTGGAGTTTTCTTCACGAAGTTGAGAAAAATAAGCAGCGTTTGCTGTAAGCTTCTTGGCTTTGGTTAAAGCAGCTGAAAAGCAGGGACAAAATAATCCGATATTACGGTAAGATTTAGCAATGATTTTCCAGCAAAAATCAATAAACACGAAGTAAAATACCGGTGGCTTTTGATAATTGCTTTTGAGACGACGCTAGTTCGTTGCTTTTTGACTCAATAACAGATTGAAGTGTTTTTTACTTCTCTGCTTTTGAGGCTAAGTTTTTTCAAAACTTCCAAATTTATGGCATCTGCGGAATGCTGAAATATGGAAATGAAAGCCAGATGCTTAAGTTTGAACAAGCATACAAAGAAGCATTAAGAAGAATTTAGATTTTCAACTTAATGCTTGGGGGCTAGAGGTATTACCTGGCTCATTTCTCGCAAATCAGTTAAGGTCTCCTTGAATTCTCTGGCATATTCCATGAAAAGAATTCCTACGTGGTGAAGGCCGTCGTGTATGACCTGGCGGGGCGAGAATGCGATATTGTTGCGGATAACTAATCCATTTTGTGGCCAAGGGCGAACCAGAGGTGCAGGAGCAAAAAATTTCTTAGCTTCCGGACGAATATATCCGAGGTCGTCGAAAGGTTCTTCTTTCACCCGGATATCATCTGGAGCAGGAATGAATTCGTTTCTGACAGGTGATTGAAAATTTCTGCCCATTGGCATATTCGTTTTTCCCCTTTTACCCGTAGCTGCAGAAGGAAATTCTTCTTTGATAGTAGTTTGCCTCTTGCGCTTTTGGTTGTTGTAAAACTCGGCATGTAATTTGCTGATTTGAGCATCAGAAGCAAGATCATTTTCTCCAAGTTCGTCAAACTAGGAAAGAATTAACAGTATGTTAAAAAATGAAGAGAAAAGATAATCTGAGGAAACTCAGAAACAAGGGAAGTAAAGTACCTTAGGAACCAGATTTTCCGCATGATAAATGGCTAGACTTTCCTCAATCTGGCTATCGGCGGCAACTATCTGATGAAGGCGTTCTATAAAATCCTTCTTGCTAAAGGACCTATCGGTGCCTCTCATGCTATCTTCCGGTCCCGTGTACTCGCAAAGAAGTCGGGAACGAAGGGATAAAGGTTGTACGCGACGTCCAAACCAGCATAAAACAATATCCTTCCAAACCAAAGGTGGTTGAGAAGAAGAAAGTTTGGCAATGCGCCGCTTTATTTTCATCAGGTTTTCAGGCAAATCCTCCGTTACTGCAAGTGTCCAATTCTCGTGAGGAATAGCGGCAGAATTAACAAAGGGAGGAATCCCGGTTTCTTCGCTGGGGAACGGAATGTCTTGGTGATAAAAGAAAGAACCTAGCCAAGATTGGTCAGGTTTCGGCATTCTTATCTTTGGATACCATTCTTCCCTAAAGTTTCTGAGGATAAAAGATATGGTACCGCAGATGGGCGAAACACCGTTTGTGATGTTGTGTTTTACCTCGAAACAATAATGCCAGAAGTCTAAATTGGGAGTTATTCCAAGATACCCTTCGAAAAGAGCTTGGAAACTAGCTAATTGAAGGATGGAATTTGGAGAGATATTATGTGGTTGGATACCATAAAAGTTGAGGACGTCTAGGAAAAAGATGGAAGGGGGAAAACCCATACCTCTCGTGATATGAGAGGTAAGGAGGACGCGTTCTCCTTCCTTTGGCTTGGGCACCGGCTCGTCCTTCGAGATCCGCCATTTGCCTTTAACTATTAATTTATCCCTTGACATCCGACGAAGGAGGACGAGTGAAGTATTACTCTGATTCCAATTTCCGACAAATTCTGCTTCTTCATCAGCTCCAGAGGAGAAGCGCTCAGTGCCACGGGAGTGAATCTTGACCCCCGCCGGTTCTGAAGCAAACGGCGGGGTTGTCGTGGCGCTTGGGCCCGCGATGTCCGCGGCGGCGGAAGCGTTTCCTCCGCCCGCCGCGGATGCCGTGGCCTTTTCCGGCTCGCCGCCGGCATGCTTGGGCGACCCCAGCTGTGGATCTAGGTCGCCCAAAAGCTCGTCGATGGAGGCGCGAGCCGGTGAGGACGACGGAGAGGACATCTTTTTCGGTGGCGAGTGAGCGCTCCGGCGTGCAAAGGGCTCGTCGGGGCAAGGTCTCGTTCTTGCTCTCGTGCTCGCGTTTGCGTCAATGGCGTGGGCAGTGTGGAGTGAGGAAAGATTTCCGATGACGACGAGGACGACTATTTATAGCCTGAAAACCTCTAGATACGCGCCAACGGCTCTTTTGACCGTTGGATGTTCGACGCGTGTCGCTCGCCGGAAAATCCGGGAAACGGAACGACAGAGGAATGATGGCTATCTCCTCGTTTCTCGTGAGAATCTGTCAGAGATACGTTGCAGGGTTTCCCGCGTGAAACCAAGCGGCGCTTGCGTCAGCGTGATTGAGGCGCTGATGTCATAAGTTCCTTTTCCGCGAAGGATCGCGAGAAGAAAAGCCGGATTTTCATAGTTCCGAGTTTTATGTTACCATCTCCTTCAAAAGGAAAGAAGAAAGAATCAAGACTGCTGAATCAAGTTTTCCCGGACAAAATGTATTTGACGAAAGGCGGAGTTTCAGAGTTTTGATCCTTCCTGGGGGCTACTGTCGGATATATACTGAATAGGGGTATAGAAGATGGTAGACAAAAGAGCCGGACTACCAGGGTGGCCTACATGGTAATGGGCTTAGGTCCATTGGGCGGCACAGTAGTCCGACGCGCAGAAGCCGGATTCTAGAAGAACCCGGATCACGGCCCACGTGATCGGGCTTGGAGGAGAAGACGGATTCCTTACTTTCCAAGTTACAAGTTAAACGTAGTCTTCTAGGTTTCTGGTTCTGTAAGCCCTAATCCGGCTATTATATAAAGCCGGACGGGAGATAGATTACATAAGTTAAGTTAGACACAAGCTAAAGCTCTACGCAACTCGCCGGGAAGTTCATCCTCGTCGAGTAGCTAGATCTATTCCCTCACATTGTAACCCTGTTATACGGGCTTTAGTCCCAATTAGTGAGAAGTGCAGGAGTAGGTACGCCGTACTGTTGCGACGTACCGAACCTGGGTAAAATCCCGTGTTCTGTGTTACTACGCTATCCCGTTACCCCACGTCTCTACCGTAGTCTCATGGCACCCCAGTCTATGAAAACTACTACGATGTCTCGACACTTCCCTCGGGGCTCGCCGAGTGACCCGGTACGATCCCGTGAAAGATTGTCGAACTTTTCTGCAGCTGGGACTCTTTGAGACTCATCCGTAAGAAGGTCTCCCAATAAAGGATGTTGATGCTACTTCCACCGTCCATCAGGACCTTCTTCAGTTCGTAACCATTAACCTGTGGAGCAACCACCAATGCCAAGACTCCTGGACGCTCTACTTTTTCCGGATGATCTCTTCTACTCCACGTTATCTCTTGTTCTGCCCATCTAAGATATCCCGGCGCGGCCGATGAAACCGAATTTGCCGCTTGCTTTGACGTCTCTTTGTTCCTGCTAGAAGTTCCTGTAGTATGCACATGATATTGTCCTTTTAAATTAGTCGTTCGTACCGTGCCGATGAAGATGTTGATCCGGCCGATCGTCAATATAGATCCGGACTCGAGGTGATCCGACTCTGGCCCCCAGCCGGAATCGTCCACCATCTTTTCTCCTTCGTGGTCGATGTAGATTTCGCCAATGACAAGATTCTCCATATTCTTCCGAGCTTCTCCCGTGATGTAAACACCTTTGGACGCAGGCCCCACGGTGGGCGCCAACTGTCGTGGGATAATCACGGCAGATGTTACCAGGGGTAACTGATCTTGGGGCAAGACGACACAGGTATTTGGGAGAGGGTTTAGCTCAGAGGAAAACATGGTGCAATTCGATCTGGTAGCCGGCAATCAAAGTCGCCGAGTCTCCGATCTTGATATAATAACTCAACTCTGGGATTACACTTGATGCTCGATATCACACGATGTTGCTAGGGTTCTTAGATCTCTATCTAGACTAGACCTGGGGGTCGGTTTATAAAGCACCCGTACCCCCTAGCTTATTCGGCAAGGCATATTTCGGATCCTACCTGGACACGGCGCACTAACCATAACTTTCCTTTACAATAACCCATAACCCGGGCCGTTAAGCCCACAAGTTTGGGCCTTCACAAGCTTCTTTGTTCTTAGCCGAATCCTGTACACCATCCTTTGGGCCGGGTTATTCCTCAGAGCTTGGCATACCGGGTTAGCATCCCCCTGTCAAGAATCATGGAGGAATAGAGAGAGAGCAAGCTCCAAAAGGTCAACAATGGTGGGGGAAAACTTGCTCAAAAGGTGGGGAACCAATGGGGAAGAAGGCCCCTTTTATAGGCCCCCAAAATCAGCCCGTTGGGGCCATTCTGCGCCACCCCGGCCTCCCGGGCCGGCCAGGCCGGCCTCCAGGCCAGACTGTTCGGGTAGGGGTCCGGCCTACGGGAGCCCACCCGGCCTGGGGCCGGCCTACCAGTTTCCAGAAAATCCCTTTCACTAAAAACGCGATATCTTTTGCATCCGGACTCCGTTTTCGATGATCTTGGGCTCGTTGAAATCGTAAGAAAGAGCACTACAAGATTATGCAAAGAAACATCATAGTCCATAATTGGATGATAAAACAAAATGATGAAAGTTATTACCTCTCTATAAAGGAACAATCGGTAAAACCTCCAATATCAAAAACGCAATAAGTTTTTCATGCGAAACCCGTTTTTGATGAACTTGAGCTTGTATTGAAGCACATGACAAGCTCAAAAACCACACATGGAGAAAACACAAATAAGAACCAAGAAATGTTATGCCAAGTATGCAAAGGTTTGAGCTCTCTCCGAGTGATGCGGTCAAGTTGCTAATATGAGAGCCCCTCTTGATAGTACGGTTATCTATCCTATAATCCGGTCTCCCTCCTAATGCTATGAGACCGGTAAAATAGAAAACCTATCAAGATCATACCTTTGCCTTGAGCATTCCACTTGAGCTAGAATATGACGATCTCGACCTCCTCAAGATGGAACACCTTTCTTGATTTCTTTTTGCTTGGTGAAGACACAAAGATGCTCCCCCATATGCAACTATGGGAGAGGCTCTTTTAAGTATATCTTTACTTTAACATTATCTCCAAAAGAGTGGCAAGCTTCAAGAATGTGATCTCTTCGATATGCTTCCCTTGAACTTGCACTTCTCGAACTTGATGACGATCACAACTTGACGTCATCCACCATGGACTATATGAAATCTTCCTTTTGATGCAAGCCCATGGAAAGATGCCTAACCCCACATGGATATACCACACACACATATAATGGGTTAGAACACAAAGCTATATGAACAATTACTTACGATACCATGATACCACATGGTACATCTTCTTGCTTTGTGAGTTGATCACTATTAACCATCGCTTAGCACTTTGCCTTGATCAACCTTTTATCTTTTCTTCTCTCTTCATAATAATGATGTCTTGAAGGTAAAGATGAATGTTCACACAATATTCTTCTTCAAGACATACTTGCAATATGCTCAACTCTCTCATGACCAAACTTGGGATATTCACATGAATAGCACCTTGGTCACCACTTGATTATCTTGAATCCAACACATGGACATCAAGTATTGCCTATGGAGAAACTCTACAAGTATAGCTCAATGCAACCATTAGTACATAGTGATTGTCATCAATTACCAAAACCACACATGGGGGAACCATGCTCTTTCAAGCTCCCCCATTTTGGTAATTGATGACAAACTCTTTTACGAGGGTTTATATAATGAATTTTACCTACCATGCAAATAGACAAGCAAGGTTGCATGAGCATGAAAGGAAAATGTTTAAGAACAAAACCAAAATTTCTTAAACCCTCGAAACTTTCTCCCCCATTGGCATCCATTTCCAAAATGGGATCATAGAAATTTTAGATGTCCAATATAGTAAGGGTTCCTCCGTAGTCTATGCACTTCTCATAATATGAGTGAAATCAAATACACTTATCCAATGATGAATAATGGGAGGAACTATACCAAGGATCGAAAGATTGCAAATAAGATGGTATACAAATCTAATATTCTCCTAAAGAGAAGCAAGCAATCAAGAGATCCAACAAACCAAACGAACAAGGTATATTATGGTTTGAGAAAATGAGTGTTTTTAAAGAAAATAGAGGAGCTCCCCAATATTTGTGCATGATTTAGAAATATTGCATTTTGAACGCAAAGGGCACAAAAATGGAATCATAACTCCCCCACTGTTGTTCAAAACTCAAAGCAAGTGCAAGTGATCATAAAAGAAAATAAGGCATATCACTTGGAGTAAGAGATGGTTAAGCCATAAGAGAAGTTACCAATAAAAGGATGGACACCGAACCATTAGGATACCAATAAGACATGTAAATCTTATCATGTGTATAAGTTTCTTAAATAGACCACAATCATGATGATGTACATCCATAAAGAAACATGTACACACAATATAGTTACAAAGAGAAAGAGCGAGATATCCAATTCGAAGACATAAATATGATAATAAGATCTTTGCTTGAAAGCATTTTTTTTTGGAGGATATGAATGACCTTCCAACAAAAACACATCAAAGACGTCACAAACATCAATAAGGGAAAAAGAGATAGTTGGGACGTTTTGATAAAAGCAACAAATATCACAAGGAGTAAATATGTTTCATGCCATGATACAACCTACAAAAGGTTGAAATGTTAGAGTATATGCATGAGATAGATACTTGTTACCGAGGTAGCATTGGTGATGTTGTACTATATAAGAATTCATCCATCATCATAGCTTGACTCCAATAAGCATGTATTGATAACACCTTCTTTGTGAATGAGGCAAGCATCCAACGCATGTGAAATGTACCTAAAACATATTTAAGTACAAAAATGGTCCCCAAACTCATTGGGTCCAAAGTAGTTACACAAACTACAATATATAGGATTCAATCCACATGAATATAGGCATATAGATAAGAAATTGAATATCATGAACAACTTAGCCAATCTAGGATTTATGGATATTATTCTATATAAATATTGGATCAAGGAAAATAAACATGCCATAACATATACACTAATAATTATGCATGCAATCTAAAGGTAGAAGAAACATTTCATTTTATACCCGGGAGAGAGAAAACGGTCGTTGGGGAGTTCCCCCACTCTGCAGCGCCCAACCCGGCCTAGGGGGCCGGCCAGGCCGGCCTGGGGCAGCCAGGGCCGGGCACAATCCCACCCCGGCCTGGCACCCAACCTGAGGCCGGCGTGGAAGGAGAGGGAGGCCGGCGTGGGGGCGTCCACCCAGCCAGCAGCCCGGCCTGGGGCCGGCGTGGGGGCAGGGCGGGGCCGGCCACCCACCCCGGCAGCCCGGCCTGGCACCCGGCCTGGGGCCGGCGGGGGCAGCGAGTGAGGCCGGACCCCCACCCGAACAGCCCGGCCTGGCACCCGGCCTAGGGACGGCGTGGGGCGTGGCAAGGCCGGCCAGGCAGCCACTAGCCCGGCCTAGAGCCCGGCCAGGGCGGCCAGGCAGGCCGGCCATCCCCTTTCTCCTTCTCTCTTTCTCCTTTCTTCTCCGTTTCTTCTTCTTTCTTCCACATCTTTTTCCGTAGACTTTTCTCTCTTATTGCTGCAGCTTGCATGTGGTTTACGGGTAGATATGGTTGCACTTTATCCATGATATTTTCTGAGTAAACTTAGGGAACACGTTAGTCCTTCCATATGTTGTGATCAAACACTCAAAATAGGATTTAGGAACATGTCAATCAACTAATGATTGATAAGATACCAATTAGAAAATATATCATAGTAAAAATAAAATACCAAAGGAAATACTTATCACTTGGGGGATAATAAATAAAAATGCATCAAGGAGTAAAATATTGAGATCCCAATAGACATCAAATGAACCATGTCAAATTCCGAGAGATGTCAATTGAAGCAAATATCTATGAGTGAGATATAAAACTCCAAATAAATAGCAATTAAGGGCCTCAAAGCAAAACAAATGAGCATAGAGGATGTCTATGTAAAATATGATCAAAGACTTATCTCATTCAAAACAATAGAATGCAAAACAAGGAATGAGATAACCAAGCCCTCTACACTTTTTATGATGGAACAAAGTAATAAAAAAATAAAAGTTGTGCCTTCCACAAACTCACAAGATATTGATTAAAATACCAATTTAAAAAGATCTAATATCAATTGATGATAACTAGTGTTCAAAAAGAATCTATGATAGCTCCCCTATGATCTATGCATGATTTTTGAATTTTGCACACTGGGATCATCACTCTTCGCATGCATACAATAGAAACTTTCATTAAGTGGCAAGAGATCCAATTGAAAATATAGTGTTCTAAAGGAAGTAATATAGCTCTCCCATGACTTATGCATTATATAGATGTTTGCATTTTAATACAAAAGTACTATAAGGGGATCCTCACTTTTCTTACAACCATTACACTAGAATTTTGTTTGATTATAACACATAGATATTCAAGAGTCAAGGAAGACAATGTGAGTTCATGCAAAACAATTTCTCGTCGATAATACAAATGGAAGCAAAGCATAATGTAAATATGATCAATAACTTCTACCACAAATATGGTTGTCACTTGTCCAAGGACAAGGAGGGTATGGTGTTAATTTTAGGTGGTATGTTGCAAAAATATTCGTGATCATGTTGAAACACAAAAGTTTATGGAAAAGGATATGAGTTAATTACCATGCTTCAACTAGTAAAATTATCATGCAAAGCAATTCTTAATATATATTGAAGCAACCGGTTTCCCAAACAATAAATACTAGTGCACATTTGAGGAACACCGCACGAAGAAACTCTCTCAAATTCAACAAACCAAAATATGAGATACAAAAACTCATTTAAGCAAGTATGGAACTTGTTTGAGCTAATCATGCCACATAGTAACAAGATAATTTAGAATATCAATTCTAAGTGGCATTACCTCACATGTTCACATTTTCTAGGATTGTAATATGCACATAGCTTATTACTCCCCCATAATGTGATAATCCATTTCTTTTCAACAAGAGGCAAGTGAAATCAAATAAGAGATAATTAATGAACATTGTGAAATTCGAATTTCTCATGAGAATGAAATACCACATGGAGACTATATAATCTTGTAACGTTAATAATAAGTGATATACCTCATGTACACATATTTTAGGATTGTGAGGTGGCAAGCACACCACTCCCCCAAAATGAGATAGTTCATTAATCTCTCAAAAGAGGCAACTTAAATTAATCATAAATTGCAATAAAGGCTCAACACAAAACAAACAAGTACATGGAGTGCAAACCAACAAACACATACTAGATTACTCAAGATAGGTAATTAGTAAGCACACCATATACAAACACATGCTAGACACAAAACTAACACATGCAAGGGGCAAGCAACTTTTAATGTATATAATTTAAATACAAGTTACCGCAAGGAGACACATTTGATATGAGATAGATATATGATGATACAAATGACTTGGCTTGAGTAAATATAATTGATGAAGATCCCTTAATTCTTCATAAGATAGCCAAGTCTCCAATGCCCTCCAACAACACCTATTGATCAAGTTTTAGCTTGTTGGTCCCCAACCAAGTTGGGTCCTAAGAGGTTAGTCACAATAGGCTTGGCAACCCAAATGGTTCGTTTCTTGACACCACTTTGAGTGCCAACATATTTGGCAAACACATTGCCAACCTTATCCTTCCGAAGGGAATAAACGTCATAAATAATGATAGGGTTGGATAAGGTACCATTAGTGCATGAGGAAGCAAGGTGGCCCTTTTCACGGCATAAGTAGCAACATCGGCTTCCTCCTTTCTTCTTAGTTGATTTCTCAACTTGAGGAGTTATAACTTGATTCTTATTGGGAAGAAGCCTTTCTTCATCTTGAGGTTGAGAATGAGATTGAACTTGTGGCCGCTTCCCTTGTTGCTTCTCACTAAGAGGCTTCTTCTTTAATGGGCAAGACCTAACATGGTGCCCTTCAACATTGCACTTGAAGCAAACAATCTTGGACGAATTGTTGACTTGTTCTTGGCTCTTGTTATTGTTGATTATATGATTCTTCTTTATATTGGACTTGTTGTTATTATTGGAGTTGAATCCAAGTCCACTCTTGTCATTGGGTAATCTTTGTACACTCAACATGTTGTCAAGTGCGGACTTCCCATGACGCTTTTCCAAGTCTTTCTTCAAAGAAGCGACTTGGACCTTGAGCTCTTTTATTTCCTCTACATGGTTAGTAGCAACACAAGTATTAGAGGAAGTAGATGATTCATTGTTAGAGCAACAAGGCATGGAAAGCAATTCATCACAAGATGTAGAGATATTATGAGTGAATGAATTAATAGGACTAGCACGAGGCAAAATAGAATTTTGAGTAGAGTTTGTGCTAATGTACACATGAGGCTCACAAGATATCACCTTGGTAGTAATAGCCTCATGAGCTAACTTTAGCTTATCATGTGAGACTAAAAGATCCTCATGAGAGCCTAAGAGCTTTTCATGACTTTCTTCCAATTTCCCATAATTGCTAGTTAGCAACTCAAGTTGAGACCTTAGCTCAACATTCTCCTTCAATGTAGATGCTTCACGAGAAATAGAGTTAGTAGCACAAGCATCATAATTAATAGAAATAGGAGAAGGCAAATTGGCAAGTACTTTTGAATATGAAGCTTTAAGTTGAGTATGTTCGACTTTTAGCTCATCATTTTTAGTTTTAAGACAATTAACCACCTCAAGATTTCTATTATGAGAGTCCTCTAATTTTGATAACTCTAGAGTAAAAGTCTCTTCAAGAGATTCATTGATATTTTGTTCTTCTACAAGAGCTTCCTCTAGTTTTGCAATTTCATTGGAATAATCACGCTCGCGGCTATAACACGCGTCAATGCATACTTCCAAATCCTTAATGGTGATATTGCGCCTATCAAATGCTCTAATGATTTCTAGGAAATTGGCACAAGCATATTTATCCTCATAAAGGATATTGTGAATCATTTTACCTTTCTCCATTAACGAATCATTGTCATTATCATCGTCATCATCATCATCATCATCCTCATCACCATCATAATCATCATCATCATCACTAGATACATTGGTGTTCAAAGTAGGAGCTACCTTTGAACCTTTAGCCATAAGGCAAAAGTGAGATATGGTAGATGATGATGAACCATTACTTGAAGCGCCACTTAAATCCACATCTTGTTCCATGGAATGTTGAGTTTCTTCTACATGGTTAGTAACACAAGTACTAGAGGAAATACACCCATTTTTACTATGGAAACAAGATGTATCAAGCATATCATTATAAGATTTAGTCAAGGAATTTTTACATGATATGCATGAACTATCAACGCAAGCATGTAAATCATTTTGGGTGCTAGGTGTGTTTAAGTCCATAGACAAAGTATTGCAATAAGATAGAGATGAAGAATCGTCAACAATAAGCATACTATCAAGATTGCAATTTTTATCACTACTCACCATATCATTATGTTGTGCCTTGACACATGTTGGTGAGGTAGAAGAAGTTGAGAACTCATCACGCCCGAAGGTGGAGGGAGTATAATCATCACCACAACTTTTGGGCACATCATATTTAACTTGAAGCTTGGTCCAAATATCATGAGCTTTCCAAGATGGCCTAATTGACTCAAGAACTACAATACTCAAATATTTGAAAAACACATTAGTAGCTTGATTATTGAGATATAAGTTTTTCTCATCCTCTAAAGAGCAATCAATACCCGTTGGAGTAGAAAACCCCATATCTACAATTTTCTCTATATTTGGACCCATGTCCTTAAAAATATTAAGCATACTAATTTTCCAAGTATTATAATTTGTGCCATCGAATATAAAAGTGTCATTATGCACTAATCCCCTAGCCGACATCTTTGCTCTCTAGGTTGTGAAACCCTATGAAGAGAGACCCGGTTCTGATACCAATTGTAAGGACACGGATGTCGCCTAGAGGGGGGGGGGGTGAATAGGCGATTAAAAATATACGGTTAAGGCTTGAATAAATGCGGAATAAAACTAGCGTTTAATTTATCAAGCCAAAACCTAAACAAACTAGGTTCACCTATGTGCACCAACAACTTATGCTAAACAATTCAAGCAACTATGTGATAGCAAGATATGTTACTTCAAGCTCGATGGCTATCACAAAGTAAATTGCATAAATAAAGAGATCGGGTATAGAAATAACCGAGAGACGAGGAGACGATGATTTATCCCGAAGTTCACTTCCCAATGGAAGATAATCTCCGTTGGAGAGGTGTGGAGTCACAATGACTCCAAGCGCCCAATGGCTCACCTTATTCTCCTCGTGCCTCCACCAATGCGGAGTGCCACGATCCACTATGGGACCTTTGAGGGCGGTCACCGATCCCGTACAAGGTTGGGGCAATCTCCACAACTCAATTGGAGGCTCCCAACAATATCCCGCGAGCCACCAAAACTCCGAGATAGCAACAAGGTCCGGAGCTACCAAAACTCCGAGACAACAACAACCGTCTAGGGCACTCCAAGTACCCAAGAGGACAAGCTCAAGGGCACTCCAAGAACCCAAGAGTAACAAGCTTCTCAACCTTTCACTCAAACGAATCCTCGTAGAGAACTCAAACCGATGCAACCTATGCAATGGCAAGAACACAAGAAGTGCTCAAATCCTTCACTCTCAAATACCACCAAAGCAACAAATGCTATGGGGGGGGAGAAGAGAGGAAGAACAAGGAAGAACTCAACAAATGAATCCACAAGATCTAGATCCAAAGACTTTCCCCTCACTAAGAGGAGAGATGGATTGGTGGAATAGTAGATCTAGATCTCCTCTCTCTTTTCCCACTAATTGGAGGCAAGAATCATGGAGGAATAGAGAGAGAGCAAGCTCCAAAAGGTCAACAATGGTGGGAGAAAACTTGCTCAAAAGGTGGGGAACCAATGGGGAAGAAGGCCCCTTTTATAGGCCCCCAAAATCAGCCCGTTGGGGCCATTCTGCGCCACCCCGGCCTCCCGGGCCGGCCAGGCCGGCCTCCAGGCCGGACTGTTCGGGTAGGGGTCCGGCCTACGGGAGCCCACCCCGGCCTGGGGCCGGCCTACCAGTTTCCAGAAAATCCCTTTCACTGAAAACGCGATATCTTTTGCATCCGGACTCCGTTTTCGATGATCTTGGGCTCGTTGAAATCGTAAGAAAGAGCACTACAAGATTATGCAAAGAAACATCATAGTCCATAATTGGATGATAAAACAAAATGATGAAAGTTATTACCTCTCTATAAAGGAACAATCGGTAAAACCTCCAATATAAAAAATGCAATAAGTTTTTCATGCGAAACCCGTTTTTGATGAACTTGAGCTTGTATTGAAGCACATGACAAGCTCAAAAACCACACATGGAGAAAACACAAATAAGAACCAAGAAATGTTATGCCAAGTATGCAAAGGTTTGAGCTCTCTCCGAGTGATGCGGTCAAGTTGCTAATATGAGAGCCCCTCTTGATAGTACGGTTATCTATCCTATAATCCGGTCTCCCTCCTAATGCTATGAGACCGGTAAAATAGAAAACCTATCAAGATCATACCTTTGCCTTGAGCATTCCACTTGAGCTAGAATATGACGATCTCGACCTCCTCAAGATGGAACACCTTTCTTGATTTCTTTTTGCTTGGTGAAGACACAAAGATGCTCCCCCATATGCAACTATGGGAGAGGATCTTTTAAGTATATCTTTACTTTAACATTATCTCCAAAAGAGTGGCAAGCTTCAAGAATGTGATCTCTTCGATATGCTTCCCTTGAACTTGCACTTCTCGAACTTGATGACGATCACAACTTGACGTCATCCACCATGGACTATATGAAATCTTCCTTTTGATGCAAGCCCATGTAAAGATGCCTAACCCCACATAGATATACCACACACACATATAGTGGGTTAGAACACAAAGCTATATGAACAATTACTTACGATACCATGATACCACATGGTACATCTTCTTGCTTTGTGAGTTGATCACTATTAACCATCGCTTAGCACTTTGCCTTGATCAACCTTTTATCTTTTCTTCTCTCTTCATAATAATGATGTCTTGAAGGTAAAGATGAATGTTCACACAATATTCTTCTTCAAGACATACTTGCAATATGCTCAACTCTCTCATGACCAAACTTGGGATATTCACATGAATAGCACCTTGGTCACCACTTGATTATCTTGAATCCAACACATGGACATCAAGTATTGCCTATGGAGAAACTCTACAAGTATAGCTCAATGCAACCATTAGTCCATAGTGATTGTCATCAATTACCAAAACCACACATGGGGGAACCATGCTCTTTCAAGCGGGCCAGGTAACTTGGCCCAGAAATTAGAGGCGGTCCACCAAGCCTTACATGCATGGGATCGCCGAGAATTAGGGGAGACGAAACGCCGCCTCCGGGATTTGCAAAATGATCTAAACAATGTTATGCAGGGTGATCTGTCGGATGAAGCTACGGCAAAACAACAGAAAATTCAGCTTGAGATGGAGAATATTCATGAGCAAGAAGAGATGAAGTGGATACAGAGGAGCCGGGCTAATTGGATGAAATCTGGAGACCGAAATACAACATTCTTCCACAACTTCGCTTCGAAATTTGGTGAGTAAACTTACTGGTGATAACGGAGCAGTGATAGAAGGCTGGGATGAGTTGGTGGATCACATCAGTGCATATTTTGGCAATTTATTTACATCTGGTCTCGTTGATCCTCAAGATGAGGTTATTGGTATTGTTAAACCCTGTGTCTCCAATGAGATGAATGAGATCCTGTGTGCCCCGTACACGAGAGAGGAAGTTAAAAAAGCTATGTTTAACATTGGGGATTTAAAAGCTCCAGGCCCGGATGGCCTTCATGCCATCTTTTATAAAAGGTATTGGAATTTGATTGGTGAAGAATTAACTGATGAGGTCCTTCATGCTTTAAATTCAGGATCAATTCCAAGTGGCTGGAACAATACAACAATTGTTATTATTCCGAAGATTGAAAACCCGGAGAGGGTATCACAGTTCCGTCCGATAAGCCTTTGCAACGTAATTTATAAGGTGATCTCAAAGGTTCTAACGGCTAGGCTGAGAACAATACTTCCGGAGATTATTTCCCCTACTCAAAGCGCATTTGTCCCGGGGAGATTAATTATAGACAACGTGTTGATTGCTTTTGAATCATACCATGCAATAAAGAATAAGAAGATGGGAAAGTCCGGAAATTGTGCGATAAAGCTGGATATGCATAAAGCATACGATAGGGTGGAGTGGAGATTTCTGGAGAGAATGCTGATCAAGCTCGGTTTTAACTTAGACTGGATCAAGATGATCATGGTTTGCGTCCGATCAGTGAAGTACCAGGTACGCTTCAATGGAAAAGAAACTGAACAGTTCTCCCCTACCCGGGGGCTACGTCAGGGGGACCCCCTATCTCCATATCTCTTCCTCCTATGCGCGGAGGGTCTTACAAATCTTTTAAAACATGAAGAGGAGGCGGGTAACTTGGTGGGGGTTAAGGTATGTAGAGGTGCACCGGCTATTTCTCATCTCTTATTTGCTGACGACTCGTTAATTCTTATGAGAGCAGATTTGAGTAATGCTCGAACCTTGAAAAGTATTCTTCAGAGATATTGTTTGGAATCGGGCCAGCTCATGAGTGATGCGAAGTCTAGCATCTTTTTTAGCCCTTGTACCCATGCTGCGACAAGGGAGGAGGTTTGTGTGGAGCTGAATATCCTAACCGAGGCTATAACTGAGAGATATCTTGGTTTACCACCACTAATCGGCTTGGATAGAGTGGATTGTTTTACTGATATTATTGACAGGGTGTGCAACCGGCTAGCAGGGTATAAGGAGAAAATTTTATCTTACGGTGGAAAGGAGATCTTATTGAAGGTGGTGGCTCAAGCAATCCCTGCATATGCTATGTCAGTCTTTAAACTTCCGAAACAAGTAATCAAAGGGATTATCGATGCTCTGTCCCGTTACTGGTGGGGAGATGAAGATAACCAGAAACATATGCACTGGTTTACCTGGTGGAAAATGTGCGTTCCGAAAAATAAAGGTGGTATGGGGTTTAGGGATCTCCATTGCTTCAACTTAGCATTGCTTGCAAAGCAAAGCTGGAGGTTATTGTGTGAACCAGAATCCCTTTGTGCTCAGGTATTAAGATCCAAATATTATCCCAATGGCAATCTTCTTAATGTTGAATTGAAGAAGGGGGCTTCGTACACTTGGCAAAGTATATGGCACGGTCTACAGACTTTTAAAAGAGGAAACATCTGGCGGGTGGGTGATGGTACTGCTATTAATATTTGGAGTGATGCATGAATTCCAAACAGTCCCTCACGGATGCTTGTTACCCCGAGAGGGCAATCTGATCACACAACAGTATCGGAGCTCATTAATCCCGTTACAAGAACATGGGATGAGGAGAAATTATGCAGTCTATTCTTCTCTGTTGATGTCAATCGCATTCTGAAGATCCCACTGGCTATTTGAATGATGGATGATTTTATCTCTTGGCACTACGCGAAGAATGGAATTTTCACGGTGAAGTCTTCTTATCATGCTGAATGGAACCATCAACATGGACGTAAGCTTCTTTGATCAACAGTAGTTGGCTCGGCCAATATCAATCCGGTCTGGAAAAAATATATGGTCTCTCAATGTCTCAGCTAAGGTGAAATTTTTTTGCTGGAGATTTCTACATGGAACCCTACCGTGTAGGGCTACCTTGGCAAACCGACATATCATAGCATCCAGCAGTTGTCCGGTGTGTGAGGTGCACTGTGAGAATACGCCCCATGCATTTTTTAGATGCATCCGAGTGAGGGAAATTTGGGACCACCTTGGTCTTAGCGAGACAATTGAGGCTGCCTGCATCCTTGATCATGAAGGGTCAGGTGTTCTCGAGGCTCTCATGAGAGAACCAGTGAATACGATGCCGAACCTGCAAGGATTGGGCCAACGCGAACTGCTTGCCACCGCGTGCTGGTATATGTGGTGGGAGAGACGAAAGATTGTCCATGAGGAGAATGTACTGAAACCCGCGAGATCGGCCCAAGCAATTGCGGCCATTGCTCTGAACTATTTTCGAGCTCAGAAAAAGAATAGTGGTAGACAGAAAGATGGCTGGAAAGTGCCGAAGGAGGGGTATACAAAACTTAATGTAGACGCTGCCTTTGATCATGATTCTGGTACAGGTGCTACAGGTGCGGTGATACGCGACGATAGAGGTGGGTTCATCGCCGGGCAATGCAGCTCCATCGACAACATCAGTGACGCAGCGATGGCCGAGGCTAGGGCGCTCCGTGATGGACTACTCCTTGCAGGGCATATCGGATGCACCAAGATGGAGGTTAATAGCGACTGTTTGGAGGTGATCAAAGTGATGCGGGACGGTGGGAACTCTCTGGGCCCCGCTGCAGCTCTATATGAGGAATGTACCTTCCTTGCTAGGGGCTTTAGTCATGTCATTTTCAATTTTACTCCTAGAGATTGTAATCAGGTTGCTCATTGCATAGCTAGATTAGCGAGTGATACTCAGACAGTGGTGTGGTATGAAGAACCACCAGACTGCCTTCTGTGTCTCCTTGCCGATGATGTAAGCATTTTCGAACGGTGACAAGCAGCAAGTTTCTTACGCACTCTTTTCCTTACCAGGGAACCGATCAGGGACTGGAAGGTTTTTAATGAGGCGGCTTGCTGTCTTTTATATATGAATGAAAATTTCAAAAAAAAAGTGTTGCTCACCTTGAATGTTGGACGGCTAGCACCGATGATAAAGCTCACTAGCCGCATCCTGAATCACTTAGTTTCCGGCTTAGGGATGTCAGAACTAGTGGGAGTATATTTTTTGTATTAAAGTACTTAATCCGTACGAATACATTCTTAGTTTCTTGCATTTTTCTATTGTAGATGGCACCTACTAGCTCTCTTCAGTTGTCCATTTTTGCTCCGTGTTCTACTAAATGTATAAATGTTTATACAAATAGAAGTCATTTATTTTGGAACGGAGGGAGTAGAACACGAAGCAAAAATGGACAGAACGGGGAGGGAGTATCTTGGAAAAGAATAAACTCAATGGAACCAACTTTACAAACTGGTATCGAAATCAAAGAATTGTTCTCAAACAAGAAAAGAAGGATCATGTCCTAGACAATCCTCTTCCTAGTGAGCCGGATGATGACCAGCCGACTACCATCAGAACCTCATGAGTCGACGGAAATCAGCTGCTTGAAGCTCGCTCATATGGATCTGGAACTGCAGCAACACTTCCAGACAATTGAGGCGTATGATATGATCGTCGTACTGGGTTGCATATACGGGGATTTAAAATTTTCACCATGCATGATGCGCACTACCAAGATCTATCCATGATTAATAATTCAGTGATCTAGCATGAGATTGTTTATCAACACCGTTGGAGCAGAAGAAAAGTTTAGGACGATGTCGATGAATCCCGTGGAAAATCCGCACACACAAATTTGTGAGTGAGAATGTTGCCGACTCCCCATATCCATCTACTTGATCCAACAGAGTGAGGGTCTCACGTGTTACCCCTCTGAGAGCTCCCACCTTACGTCGGATCTGGTTCTTCAGAGCTTCGCTGTCCAGAGCTATGAATCCATAGGTGTATAAGAAGGTGGATTTCTCAACACATGAGAGATATTAGAGCTATATTTAACCGGTAGAGGACACCTAAAAAACCAAATAAGGATAAGCTCCAATTCAATTATAAGCTCTAATTAGAGAGAGAGAGAATAGGGACGAGGCCAATTGGGGTGTCCCTCAATGTGGGGATGGGGAGGGTACATATAGTGAGAGGCAAGTGGGACCTGCCTTGTAACTAGGTCGGTTTGGGGAGGGCCATAGCTGGCCGCACCCTTCCCCAAACCCTAACTGAGATTGGACTTCCCAATTGGAAAGTCCAATCCCTTCCCTTTTTTATTCCCTTATTTCTTCCTTTAATTTTTGGCATTATTTTATTTTACCAAAAATCAAATATGGTAGTTTCCTAGGGAGGTGCCTCACCTTGTGTGGCCCTTGGGTCCACTTGGCAGCCACTCAATATTTGGGTGCAGCCCTAGGGCATTTATGCCCCCTTCAGCACTCCCTCCTTCTTAGGTTTTCTCCAAAACTCTTCCAGAACTCTATATACCCTACAGATAAAATCATAGAATCTATACAACGATGTTACGAACACTTTCTAACATCCTGGGACATCTCATGCCTACCTGCTAACCCTCCAAAAAGCGTGCAACATTATTTTCTCTCTTAGAAAAACCGCGGAATAAATCCCGATAGTAGTAGAAAATTTTTCTACCACTCCCGACATCTAATGCCCTCTTTATAATTTCTCTCTGATATATATAATATATCTATCACGTGGAAACACCATTCTATGATACTCCTTGTTGTTCTAGACCTACCAATATACACATAAAACCAAATCAAACTTAAGTGTGTGACCCCTACATGTTCGATAACGAGTGGTCATGACGTTGAAAACTCTTTCCGGCTCAATGGTCAATAGCGGAGCCATGGTCGCCCATATTGACTCCCACTCATTATGCGAAAGACACTATGTTGAACTTGTTGGCTATTATACAGTATTTCCATTACTCACGATACCGAACTTACCCGAGATTAAGTATTCTAGTATTGCCGTGAAACAATACTTGGTTCACTATACCTTTGTCTATCTCATTAATTTGTAGGCTTCCTTTTACTCATTCCCGTATTACGATATACCACATGATGTATCATCGTCATGCATTCTGTGCAGATTATATGGATATCATTTATAACGAGTGGGCCCATGTAGTTTCTCTCTTCTTACATACGAGTAGTTCCCATCTCAGAACATTGAGGTCAATACAAACCTTTAGAATTATCCGGTGCATACCTTTTTGTTCACACAATTTACGGTGTGACTATTGGAGATATTCCCTAGGGACAATAATATTGAGTTATTATTATATCTCAAAGTTTATTAAGTTTATATCATCATGCTATAACCACTATAGTACTTGAAGTGGGTTTTTAAAGGAAAACCTTTGTGCAGGTGTGAATATATAAACAAACAAGATTTCCTAATCTTGTCTCTATGATTAGGTTATGGTTTATGAGATGATCACCTTTTCCCAACCATGGACTTTGATAAGTCTAGCAAACTTAAGAGTTTATTGTTAGGGTAACGATAGTACTGAACCGATTGAAGTATATGATCTTTCTAAGAGACTGGTAATTGTAATGTATTTAGCACAATAAATATGGAGTTTCCATTGACTAGAATTCCTATACCATGAGAATATATAGTGATAGCACAATCGATTATGCTTTGGATGTCTTCAAACGTCCACCATAACATGGGAATAAAACGTCGACGTGTGGGTATAACCTAGAGCGTGTAATGGAACCGAGATCGTTTTAGAATAGTACTTAACTCCTTCAGACGATGGAGAGATACATCCTCTGGGCACTCTCACTATCATGGATGTCAACCAATCGTCTGGACAGATACAATGTGATTTATCACAAGGACATCGGGGATATGGATGAGAAAAGAGAACGTTATCGATACGAGTTTTATATGTGTTACGATCAAATTGTTTGATCAGACTAGAGAAAATAGTCTCACCTCGTGATATCATTGGTATCGTGAAGTTAAGAGAATAAGTGCAATGATTAACTTTAAGATTCCCTCGTTCTTTGTGGACACACATGAGCCATCATGGGCGTCCACGGCTCCGCTGTTGGTTATTGTTCGATAGCTCCCGAACATGTCTGTGTGTTACCGAACCTTTACGGGTCACACGATTAAGCCATGCCAACCATTAATTGAGATAATAAAGATGTTTCTAATGGTTTTATGAATGGTCGATGCCGATATGATGTCATAGAAACAAGTCTGGTGTCAACCGGAGGTGTTTCAGAGAAGTTACTATAAGAGAGAAATGATGCTGGGAGAGGGAAGAATTTTACCAGAGAGTTAACGGAGGACATGAGATGTCCTGAGATGTTAGAAATATGTTTCTAACATAAGTAGATATGGTCGATGATTTTATTTTTAGGGTTCACAGAGTTCCAGAAGAGTTTCGGGAAAAAACCGAGAAGGGGGGAAGTGCCGAAAGGGGGCAGCTCTGCTCCCATGGCCGCACCCATTATTGGGTGGCTGGAAGGTGGGACCAAGGGCCACATCCAAGGCGCATTGCTCCTCCCTGCACCTTCATTATTTGGTTTGATATATAAAAGGAAAAGACCAAAAGAAAAAGAAGGGAAAAAGAAAAAGGATTGAGGACTCCTCCCACTAGCAAAAGGACTACTAGTTGGACTAGGAGTCCAATCCGAGTTGGGGGAGGGAGCCAATGCGGCCACCGCCTTAGTGTTGTGAGTTGGGGGAGGTATTCACCCCCAAGGTAAGTCTCCCCTCCTCTACCTATAAAAAGGACCCCAACCCCATTGAGAGAAACACATCAATTGACCCATTGTGCCTCTCTCTCTCTCTCTAGTAAAATTAGAGCTTCGTCTAATTGGGTCTTTGAGGTGTCATATCCAAATTAGAGCTAGCTCTAAACTCTAATATCTCTCATGCGTTGATAACTTCCAAATTCATATCGTTTTAATAACAGTTGATTAGATCTACTAATTAGCAATGCCGAAGGACTGTATCTCTTCGTCGGTTCCGAGTCCTGGACGGCGGAGCGCTGACGGGTTGATACGAGCGTACGCGCGCACACCATAAGAAGAATTACACATGTGATACTTGGCAAGGGAAGCTTAGTAAAATCCTTACAACTAGGGCTAGTTGTGAGGATCTACGATTGTTCATAATATACTACGACTACATCTTTCTTCCGCTGCCGGTGAGTCGTGGTACTAGATCATTGATTGTATGTGCACGCATTTTTATCTCCATAGTAATCTTGGCGGTTACGTTGGGAGAAAATTTTAAATATGTAATGTACACCAATAGTGGTATTAGAGAATGCTATGCGCAGATACGATCTGATATAGAGCACAATTTTGTGCGGATATTGCATAAAATTGTGCAAGTATATTAGAAATTTCTCTAATATCCAGTTTATCTTAGTTGCTCCCCAAAAAGCTGTGTTAGTTTGCTGCCCCGCTGCACTCAACGAACACCTCCCATTTTAGGACGTATCGTATTTACCATGTAAGAAAATAAAAGGCCATATCTCAGACATTAGATAAGGGATGCTGTTTTTCCCATGCAGCTATGGAAGACCAGAGATATCTCCGGTGTCTCTGGTCGCACCGTCACATGCTCACTCTCCATAGTGGCAATAAAGTTGTCATTCTTTCGGTGCGAAACTTAAATGAAGTCTCCTGGTAGCCCTGCCGAAAGAGGGACTTAGCTGGAGTTGACGCGTGTCTCAGTCGCATCGAGACTTAGGCGCACTCGGCCCCATGCATACTCGCATCATCGAGAAAGCATTGGGTATCCTTTCCCATTTGCGCCATCTCTATAATGGCTCTACATGAGCACCTTTGTTGCTAAGTAAGCCTCTTCGTCTTAGTATATGACACGACTTAAAATTATGTGTCATATTGGTGTGTTTAGAGTTGTATATAAATGCATATAAGTATAGTCGACCATGTAAACCTGCGTAATTAACCCAAAAATGTAAACATACATGCATATACTAAATGGCAACAACTATGCCTAAAATGTTTAATATGGAATATAGTGGCAGCCTAACATAAAGACAATGACCCATCGACACATGGATATGAAATCAGCATACAACCAAAGTGTCAAGACACTTATGCGTGTCATGTAGGTATAATGAAATAAACAATTAGAGTACATGTTGAGCCTTTGCAAACATGTTGTCTACCAACACTGAACAATACATAAAGGTCACGCAGATTTTATGTCTAGGTCCATTACAACCCATTATATTGCAAAACTTACCACATATCTTGTATATATTTGCACCGACAGCAACCTTAGCGCCCCACTTCAATCCACATCAACCTCCCGGCTTATGACGATCCCATGCTCACCATGTAGAAAAGGAGGTAGCTAGGTCCCATATGCTAGATTGACAATGACGTTGTTTACACATACATTTAGAAGGTTGGAGACGTCGCTGATGTCTCCGGTCACATCATCATGTGTTATGTCTTCCCCGTGCAATGTAGTTGCGGTGGCTTGAAGCCAAAGGCCAACCGTTTCCCGAGGCCCGTTCAACCTCGCCCTCACTCTCTTTGAGCATACAAGGTACACACACATGGCATGCTTTACATGTGATCTACTTAATCATAACAATAGTGGTGGCAGATCTACTAAATCACTTCTTACACTGTGAGATTCCCGCGGGAGTCTCCCTTTTTCCCACTCTCATGACCACCGAAGTGGGAGTCTACCTGTTTTCGACTCCCGTAGGAATATCCCTTTTGCCGACTCTGATGTAGACATAAGTGGGAGTCCCCTGTGCCGACTCCCATCGAGGTCTACCTTTTGTCGACTCTCATTACCACCAAAGTGGGAGTCTCCCTGTTGCTAACTGTCGCACCCGGACTTCTAGAGGATACTCACAGTCCGCTAAACAGTAAAAAATGGCTTACGGGGCATACCGGCACCCGCATCTCAATATGAGCAGGCCAGCACGTAAACGTGTGACAACCATTCTCTACTATCCATCGTCTGCGTAAACACTCCCATAGAAATCCGACTATTTCCGTTGACGTACTTCATAACATACACACATGGTACGTCAACGGCATTTGAACAAGTGATATCCCAACATATCTCTAAGACACAAAAGATTGAAATAAGTTGCAAATAGCTCTCACTAGAGCAGAGATAGCAAATACAATCATCCAGAGGACACATGTCCCAACAATTCATCATTACATCACAGCGGAAACATCCAAAGTGTCTGAGTACAGACAAGATCCAAATAGGCCTAAGAGGCCGGAAACGAAAAGACGGAGCCCATCCACGGTGTCTCGGATCCTGCCCGGGTCCGCTATCTACTCGTCAGCAGCCTCGTCATATTCCACGTAGTAGCCACCATGGGGATCCTCGGAAACGTAGTCTGCGGAAACCACAGCCCCAAAGGGGTCAGTATAGACAAGTACTGGCAAGCAAGACTCACAAGATACCAAAGTGTACCCGGCAACACCATGTACAGATGCTTTAGGTTCAACGGAAGAAAGGGTGTTACAAAAGATGCGGCAGCGGGCTGCACTAACCAACTACAGATACAGGCTACAACTTCCGACTAACAGAAAGGAGATAAGATAGCGTATCGTAACCAACTATAACTAACCTCAAACAAACCCATCCTGGATCTCGCCCCTTATTCAAAGAAGCAATCCGAGGATAACTCACACAGTTGGATTAATGATGGTTCAAGTTATTGTGTCAATAAGACTATTACTAGTCAAGTTATCATTAGTTAGGTGTAAGTTGTTCTGAGTACTTGTTAGCCAGTACTTTCACCAAGTCATCCATAACCGCGGACAACACGGCTTCTCGAGAAGGTTTAACCCTGCAGGGATGCACCAATTTGGCCGTACACGTAAGAATAACCCGCCAGATGGAATGCCTTCCACCAAGCGGGGCACTCAACACAACCCAACTCTTCTGCGCATCAAGCCCAAAGCACCACGTGCTGTGCGTGCGCGGCTAATCGAGCCCCCACGAAGAAAAGGGGGACCCTCATAGCACTGGAAGACCACGCCGCCCTAAATGCCGACTACAAAAGTTCCACCCTGGCCTCGGCTTCGCACCTGCATATGCATGCATCAAATGGAAAGCCCGAACTAAGTGTGGCGATTTGGACGAGATGCGAATCGAATCAAATTGAGGGGGGGGGGGGCGCCCATACACGCTTCCCACATGCGGATAGTGCGCTCATCATGGATCAGTAGACAAGACCCTTTTCCTAATTAGGGTCGACACTAGGAGGCCTCAAAACCATACCCGGCCTCCTGCCGGTTCCTTATCATCAAATTAGCATTACCTTAAACATTAACAGGTTGTTGTTTTAACATCGAGCCCCAGGACATAATAAATATGGTAACAGAAAGTAACGGACAATAGACTCGAGCATAAACAACCCTAAGCATGCTAGTAAGACACATGCAACAAGCAACAGGGTTATAGGTGTGGAGGTGAGGCTATATCAGGTATACAGGATAACATGTGATAGGATCGAACACAAGCAACGATTCATAAGGCTAGCAGGATAGACAACAGAAAGTATCGGTATCCAGTGTGGAAAGGAACACAATGGTTCATGTGAGTGAATACTTGCCTGCAAACTCAGCAGCCTGGTACTGAGCTAACTCCTCAGAAGTAGTGTCGTAAACCTCGTCTGTCTCAACGTTGTCGTCTATTCGAGAAGAAGCAAACAAACAACGCAGAGAGACAAACAATCAATAACATGGCATAGTGCACAATCATGGGATGATGCATGACAATTTAAATGATGCATCAAGATAAGATAGCTGACATGGTAACATAATGAAATGGACCCATATGCAATTTGGATTGCATCTGGAAAGCCCATGAATTAAGGTTGGTTTAGATGATCTACAACTAAACAACATGTGAAAGTGGATTAGCATGATGCATGGATGAGGAAAACAGAAAGAAAACAACAATAGCTTCAATTTGAAATGAAGTTTACCAAGTTTGGAATTTTATTTATTAAGTTATGAAAATTTGCTTCTTAAAGGAGTTACACAAGCATTTGTTGTTTTCACCAATTTTAATTGTTCAAAATAGACAACAAAGTTCATATGTGGAAAGAACACAAAATTTTAGGTGGAATACATGTTTCATTTGTTGAAAAAGGAATTAGAATGAATTAGTTATGAATTAAACAAGTTTAAACAAGATTTAAATGAATTTAATTCAATTATGAATTTATTTGAATTTTTATTTGTTCAAAACATTAATTAACATTCATATTTGAAAACATCATAATTTTCTGGTTTGAAAACATATTTTATATGTTCAAAAAGAATTTAATTTGACCAAGTTATGAATTTAGCAATTTTTTAAATCATTTAAACAAGGTTTAAATTATTTAACCAATTTTAATTATTCAAAACATGAAACAAAGTTTATATTTGAAATGGTGGTTTAATTTTGCATGGAAAACATATTTTATATGTGACATTTGAATTAACTTTGAATTAGTTATGAAATTAACCAAATTTGAAATGAGTTGTTTGAATTTGAAATTTGAAAACATTTGAAATGTTCAAAACAGAAAACAAATGATTTAAACAGGTGGGGAATTAAATTTGGTACAAAATACATATTTTATTTTTGTTATTTGGATTTGATTTGCAAAAGATATTCAAAATTTAAATTTAGGGGCTATTTTGCAATTTTAAAACATACAGATTTGGACCAGGGGCTTAACTGCGAAAAAGAAATCACAGAACGGCCCCTGGAAACGTTTTCTACGCAGCAGACCGACCCCTGGGTCACTGGCCTGCGGGCCCGTGCCCAGCTGGCGCTGCGCTGGAAGCTGGCGTGGCCTCCGCGGTCGATGGCAGGTGGGCCCTGCACTCCCGCGTGGCAAAGATGCAAAAATGGTTTTATTCTGCGCGCGCGGGGGGGGGGGGGGGGGTCGAACCCGCGACGCGGGCGTTGCGCGCCGTTGGATGCAACCACTATGGTGTGGATCGACTGGTGATAGCAGATGCGCGCGCGTGGTTTTGAGGTTGCGCCTCGACAGTTAACTGAAACTGTCGAAAAGGTTCATGCTTTCTGAACCTTGACGGTGATGCGGTGGTCGCCGGCGGTGATCTACGCGCTGCTGCTGCCCGTGGTGCGTGCTAGGGTGCTGTGGACGTGCGCGTGGTCGACAAGAGGAAGCAGAGGGGGAATAGAAGGGAGCGCCGTTCACTGTGGGGAAGGAAGAAGGCGTTCGAGCTCGGGGAAGGTGGACGACGACGGCGACAGAGAACCGGACGGCAGCGATGATCTGATGCCTCCCAGGCACCCTCGATGAAGCATAGAGGGAGAGGAGTGGTCCACGATCTCGTCCCCGTGCTCGCAGAAGCTCGTCGATGAACACAACCCTCACAACCACCCCCTCACTCTCCGGCCATGGCAGCTCACCGGAAGAATTCAGAAGATTCAGAAACGAATTGGAGGAGATCTGAGGAGGAGGAGAGGAACTGGCGGCGGCAGGGAGGAAGAAGAAAGCTAGGGCTAGGGTTTGGGGTGCTCGGGGCTAGAAATAGGGGAGGAAAAGTAGGGAGGGAGCAGGTGGAGCTGCTCTGCTGCGTGCGCACTGGCGTCAGCTGACGCCAGCCGTACGGAGGAGGGAGAAGGGGCCCGCGGGCCAGCTGCGCGCGCGCTGGGGTTAGGTGGGCTGGGCTTGGCCCAGTCTGCCTTCCCCAGCCGATTTCTTTTATTTTTTCTTTCTTTCTGTTTGTTTTTTTTGCTGAAAAGGAAAAGGGAGAAAAAGGAATGGTTTTGGAGTTGGAAAAATTTAGGAAAAATTTGTATAGGTTATTTATTGTAACAGCAACATTGTGCAACTTTTGTTTTTCAAAATTTTTGAAATTAGTTGGTGTTTGTAATTTTATTTGAATTTGAGTGAAATTTGAATTAATTGAATAATTAACTTAAGTAAGTTAATGGTTTGAACTTCCAACTTTAATGGAAACAAATTGATGTTTGGGTTTGAAATTTTCATTTGAAAATTTGTAACAGAACAAGTATGAAACAAAATTTGAAATTTGGTTTGAAATTCAAATAGAAAACAAGGGAAAACAAAGGAAAACAAAGGAAAACAATTGGAAAACAAATGCAAAACTTAAGATGCCATGATGCAAAACATAAAATAACAAAGAGCAAACATTCTAAAGGTTGTTTTTCATACTTGGGATGTTACAAAACGCCCCCCTTGAAGGAATCGCGCCCCGAGATTCCTACTGAGAAGAGAGAAGGTCCGGATACTTCTTGCGAAGATCCTCTTCGGTCTCCCACGTTGCCTCTTTATCGGAATGATGAGACCACTGCACTTTTAAGAACTTGGTGCTCTTGTTGCGAGTCTTACGCTCGGTCTCATCGAGAATTCGAACAGGGTGCTCCTCATAAGATAGATCTTCTTGCAGTTCAATGGAATCATGATCAACTGCACGATCTGGATCTTTGAAGCACCTCTTGAGCTATGACACGTGAAACACATCGTGCACCTTGGATAGCTTTTCTGGAAGTTCAAGACGATAGGCATTTTCTGCACGCCTTGAGAGAATGTTGAAAGGACCGATATATCTTGGTGCAAGCTTTCCTTTGACACCAAAACGATGAGTGCCTCTGAGGGGAGTTACACGGAGATATGCTTTGTCACCAGGTGCATAGACCATATCCCTGTGTTTGCTGTCATAGTAGCTTTTCTGACGAGACTGAGCAATCTTGAGATTGTCACGAATGATGCGAACTTTCTCTTCGGCTTCCTTAACAATGTCAGGGCCTAAGAGTGAACGTTCACCAGCTCCAGACCAATTGATTGGACTCCTGCATCTGCGGCCATAGAGAGCCTCAAATGGTGCCATGCCTAGGCTTGCCTGGAAGCTGTTGTTGTAGGAGAATTCAGCATATGGAAGACATTCCTCCCATTTCATGCCAAAAGAGATACCACATGCTCTGAGCATATCCTCGAGAATCTGATTGACTCTTTCGACTTGCCCTTGAGACTGAGGATGGTAAGCTGTGCTGAACAGAAGTTTGGTGCCCAATGCTTCTTGAAAGCTTTTCCAGAAATGAGAAGTGAATATGCTTCCACGGTCTGAGCTTATTTCCAATGGAACACCATGAAGAGGAACAATCTTTGCTGTGTAGAGTTGTGCTAACTGGCTAGCTGAGATGGTCTCTTTGACAGGAAAGAAGTGAGCTACTTTAGTGAGTCGATCAATGACAACGAAGATTGCATCGTTGCCCTTCTTGGACTTTGGAAAACCAGTGACGAAGTCCATTTCAATCATGTCCCACTTCCACACAGGGATTTTCAGAGGTTGGAGAAGACCGGCTGTTTTCTGATGAACTGCCTTAACACGTTGACAGACGTCACATTCAGAAACGTATTGAGCAATTTCACGTTTCATGCCAGGCCACCAATACAGTGTCTTGAGATCCTGGTACATCTTTGTACTTCCAGGGTGTATGGAGAGAGGAGTTTCATGAGCCTCCTTGAGAATGACATCTTTGAGACTTTGAACTTGAGGAACTGCAATGCGTCCTTCGAAGAACACAGTTCCCTTGTCATCAGTTGAGAAGGACTTAAATTTCTCCTTGCCTTCTTTGATGTGTTCTACCATCTTCTTGATTTCAGCATCACGAAGTTGTTCAGAATGAATCTTCTCCTCGAGAGTTGGACTGGCTGTCAAGTTTGCAAGATAGCCTTGAGGAACAAGACCAAGGTTGAGCTTCTGGAATTCTTCATGAAGTGGAGGTTGGCTTTCCATGATCATGAGATTATTGCAATATGACTTGCGACTGAGAGCATCGGCCATAACATTAGCCTTGCCTGGAGTGTAAGAAATGGTAAGATCAAAGTCTTTAATCTTTTCAATCCATCTCCTTTGCCTGAGGTTTAGATCTGGTTGAGTGAAGATGTATTTCAGACTCTTATGATCCGAAAAGATTTCAGTGCGATTACCCAACAAGTATTGTCTCCATTTCTTGAGGGCAAACACAACTGCTGCAAGTTCAAGATCATGAGTGGGATAATTGAGCTCATGTGCGTTCAACTGACGTGAAGCATAAGCCACAACTTGACGTTCTTGCATAAGAACTGCACTTAGACCTTGGAGAGAAGCATCACATAATATCTGGAAAGGTTTGGAAGGATCTGGGCCAACCAGAACTGGTGTAGAAGTGAGTTTAGTCTTCAGGAGATTGAAACTTTCATCACACTGTGGAGACCAGACGAACTTCTTGTCCTTCTTTGTGAGATCAGTGAGAGGTTTGGCAATCTTGGAAAAGTTTTGGACGAAACGACGGCAATAGCTAGCCAAGCCAAGAAAACTTCTTACTTGCTTCACCGTCTTTGGAGGTTTCCAATCAACAATTGCTTTAACCTTTTCTGGATCAATGGCTATGCCCTTGGCAGAGATGACATGACCAAGGTAAGCAACTTCTGGAATCCAGAATTCACATTTGTAGAACTTGGCATAAAGACGATGCTCGCGAAGTTTCATGAGAGTGAGACAAAGGTGTTCTTCATGCTCTTCCTCGGATTTTGAGTAGACAAGAATGTCATCAAGATATACCACAACGAACTTGTCGAGGTATTCATGGAAGACAGAATTCATGAGTCAAGAGAATGTCGCCGGTGCATTGGTGAGACCAAAGGACATGACAGTGAATTCATATAGACCGTAGCGAGTGGTGAAGGCTGTCTTTGGAATATCCTCTTTTCTTATCTTTATTTGATGGTAACCCATTCTCAAGTCCAACTTGGAGAATTTTGAGGCTCCAGCAAGTTGATCAAAAAGATCATCGATACGAGGAATTCGATACTTGTTTTTTATGGTTTTCTCGTTACGAGGACGATAGTCAACAACGAGTCTCTTTGTGTGATCCTTCTTCGCAACGAACAGAGTTGGGCAACCCCAAGCCGAGGAACTAGGTTGAATGTAACCTTTTTCCATGTACATATCGATTTGTTCCTTCAACAACTTCAGCTCGGGAGTTCCTATCTTGTACGGATGCTTAGAGATTGGAGCAGTATCTGGTTCAAGCTCGATCACGAACTCAACTGCTCTGTCCGGAGGCATCCCTGGCAACTCTTCTGGAAAGACGTGAGGGAATTCGCAAACCACCGGAACATTTTCAAGTGAAGGTAGAGGTTTTGAATCGAGGTTGCATAGCTGAATGGAACTTGATTCATTTGGAGAATAGACTATCTGGCCAGAAGGGTGGAACAGAGTTATTGACTTTTGAGCACAGTTGTCGTGGGATTATCACGGCAGATGTTACCGGGGGTAACTGATCTTGGGGCAAGACGACACAGGCGTTTGGGAGAGGGTTTAGCTCAGAGAAAAACATGATGGAACTCGATCTGGTAGCCGGCAATCAAGTCGCCGAGTCTCCGATCTCAATGTATTAACTCGATCTTTCGTATACACTAGATGCTCGATATTATCATGGTACTACTAGGGTTCTTGGATCTCAATCAACTAGACCTGGGGGTCGGTTTATAAAGCACCCGTACCCCCTGGTTTACTCTCCAAGGCGCACCCTGAATCCTACCCGGACACCGCATACGAACTCTAACTTTCCTTCACCGTAACCCACAATCCGGGTTACGAGGCCTACAAACTTGGGCCTTCCAGAAGTTTCTTTATCCTTAGCCGGATCTTGCGCAGCGTCCTTTGGGCCGGGTTATGCCTTGGAGTTGGCCTACCGGGTTAGCATCCCTCCATCAGTAGTCCCCAGAATAGCTTGGGCTTCACGGATCCTTCCTTGAAGCGCTTGCTATTCCCTGAAAAGACATCAAATGCCCAAATGCATGAAGGCCGGGTTAAAACGCTTCAATAAACAGCTAGGCCCAACTCCACAGTGGCCATATAGTAACCCGGCTCCTCTCCAAATACCCGGCTTAGCTTTCCGGGTCTAAGCCCTGATAAAAGTGTCAAGATCCTGCACTTTACTCGATAATTGATCTTGATATTATGAAGAATATCTCTTTCTTATTTCTACCCAGATATCACGTTCAACACTTAAAGCGTATTTCGCAAGACTCAAACAGATAGCCGTTACTCCGCAATCCCCGGCTCCCGCTCGCGGAACCAAGCTTATCCACATGAACCATTATAAATATGGTCGCAGGGGTAACCCTAACCCCACCGGCTCACTTCCCCCCATTCCTCTTCCTTTCTTCCTCCGCGCTCAAGTTCACAGAGCGCCACCACGGAAATCCCGCGCGCATCACCGGAGCCTACTGGCCGCCGGCTACGCTCCGCCACGGCACACCCTGCGCCGCCGCCAAGATCCGCCGCCAAACCCCCGACCGGCCCGCCGGGAATCGCAAAGGGGCATCAATCTTGCGCCATTTGCCTTCGTCGAGCTTCGCTTCGATCTCCTCTAGTAAGCCTCTCATACCCGTTAACTGGCCTCCGCAATTTCTCGATTTCTTCAGATTAGATCTAGGTTAACCCGCCGGTCATTTTCCCGGTCATGCCGAATTAAGTTACTTGTACTCACTCTAGTTCATCCAATGGATTAGATACTAACTTTGCTTTACTCCCCTACTGCCCATAGCTGCTAATTTTACCACAAATCCAGAAATAGAATCTCTAACCTGGGCTCGGGCCGCCCAATTTTTCCGCCCTCACCTCTATCATCCGGAAAATCTTCCCTTTTCCGACTCCCTTTATTCGTAATAGGTACCCGTGTAACCATCCATCACCCTCAAACATTCTTTCAATGCATAAGCCTCCATGATTTTTATAATGACGCTTGATACCCGGATAGCTTGAACCTGGCTCCACGAAATGACACCCGGATAGTATTAACTTCTATGTTGTCTCGATGCCACTCACCAATACTCGACCAGTTTATGGTTTCCGGATCTTATTCCTTGTATCCTTCTACCTTGTGCTTTGCAGGTCAATCACATGGCTCCCAAAAAGCAGGGAAAAACACCAGCCAAGGCCAAGACCACCAATTCCATATCCGCCAACTGGGCGCGATCTTCGGTCACCAAGGCCAAGTTAGAAGAACTGGCCGAGTTAGGGGTTCTACCCCCTCAAAAGGAGATCCACTGGAGGGTGCCGGGCAACGAGACCCGGCCTACCCCGGCGAAGGACAAGGTAATATGTTTCGTGGAACACGTGACCCGAGGCTTCCGTCCTCTGGGTCACCCTTTCTTCCACGATATTCTAAGCCATTATGGCCTTCGCATTTTTGACATAGGGCCTAATTCCGTATTGAATATCTCCCACTTCATCGTTCTCTCCGAGTCATACTTGTGCACTCCGCCAAGTTTGGCTCTTTTTGTCGAGCTTTTCCAGTGCAAACCGTGCCGCGAAAGCGGTGACGGGGCACTTCTCGCTTGCGGCGGGATTTCTATCCAGCGCCGCAAGAATTCTCTGATGCCACCCCTCACTCTCAACTCCCACGTCAAACACTGGCAACTCTCGTACTTCTACTGCCGAGACACCTCACCACCCGGCCAAAAGAAACTGCCGGGTTACTCGGAAGGCCTTCTCGATATCTCCGAGTCTTTTAATGCCTTTGCCCCTGACTCGGACAGGGAGGCCATCCGGCCTTTATTAGCCAAAATCTCTGTTCTGTCGGCCCAAGGTCTCATTGGGCTTAACCTGGTGAAAACTTGGGTCGATTTCCGGATCCAACCCAACTCCATCCGCACTAAGTTAATGTGCGAGTATTCAGGGCACGCTACGGACTTGCTCCGGTACTCCACCCACAGCTTTGCAGCCGGAGATACCAACAAAACTATCAAGAGCTTCTTGACAGAGAAGATGGAGGTAATCCGGAACATAGCCGGATTAGAACCCTTCACTCGGGAAAACCCAGCCCCCAAGGTAAAGACTCGATTTTCATACTCCTTCTTTCACACCTTCCACTCGATACGACTAATAACCCTTATTCTTATACCTTCTGTGACGCCCCGAGATCGGGCACTATGCAGATTTCAGCATTCCCGCCAAAATCCACATAATAACCGATTCCAGGTTGCCACTTGTGATAACATTACAATAGTTCACGAATAATCCACAACAGCAACAGAAAAGAGATTTACAAGATGACTCAAACGAGTCAGGGATACAACTGATACAATACAAAGATCCAAATAACAGCGGAAGAAACAACATATCGTCCGGCTACGGACAAGATCCAAATTGGACTAAGAGTCCTGAAGATAACCGAGAGCGTCCAATCCCTGCCCAGGCCAAGCCGGAGGGATTCCCAAGCTAACGTCGTCAGACTTCAAACCTGCTGACTGCAATATTGAATATGCAGCCACGAAAGAGATTCGTGGGTCAGTACGGTTAAGTACTGGCAAGTGGATAAACCATACTCACAAGAATACCGGCGTAGCCAGTCATCACAAGATACAAATACTTTGGGATCAACGGAAAGGAAGGGGTTATTGTAAATAAGCGACGGCGGGCTGCACTAACCAACTACAGAGAGATACTACAACTTCCGGCTAACAGAAAGAAGATAAGATCGAGTATTGTAACCAACTGAAAGATAAATTCAAACAAACCCATCCTAGATCTCGCCCCTTATCCGAAGAAGCAATCCGAGGATAACTCACACAGTTGGATTAATGATGGTTCAGATTATTGTGTCGATAAGTCTATTACTAGTCAAGTTGTTAATCATGGGGTGAAAGATTGTTAATCATTAGGTTTAAGTTGTCCTGAGTACTTGTTAGCCAGTACTTTCACCAAGTAATCCATAACCGCGGAAAACACGGCTTCTCGAGAAGATTATCCCTGCAGGGTTGCACCAATTTGGCCGTACACGTATGAATAACCCGCCAGATGGGATGCCTCCCACCAAGCGGGGCACTCAACACAACTCAACTGTTCTTCGCATCAAGCCCAAAGCACCTTGGGCGCACGGCCAATCGAGCCCAGAAGAAAATGGACCCTCATAGCACTCTAAGAACGGGTCCCCCTATATGCCGACTACGAAAGTTCCACCCGGTTACCAAGGGCTCGCAAGATCATGCATGCAGAAAATGGAAAACCCGAACTAAATGAGGCGATTTGGACGAGATGCGAATCGAATCAAATTGAGGGGGGCGCCCATACTCGCTTCCCACATGCGGTTAGTGCGCTCATCATGGATCAGTAGACAAGACCCTTTTCCTATTAGGGTCGACACTAGCAGGCCTCAAAACCACAAAGGGCCTCCTGCCGGTGCCTTATCATCAAATTTATTATTGATAATAACATTAGCATGATTGATTGATTAAACATCGAGCCCCCAGAACATAATGAAATAGTAACAGAAAGTAACGGGTAACAGACTCGAGCAAAACAACCCTAAGCATGCTAGTAAGACACGGGCAACAAGCAATGGTTATAGGTATGGAGGTGAGGCAATATCAGGGTTAAAGGATACATGTGATAGGTTCGTAACAGAAACAACTAATCATAGGGCTAGCAGAATAGACAACGGAAAGTATCGGTAACAAGTGATGAAAGGCAGCCATTTGGCAGCAAGTGAGTATACTTGCCTGAGATCCCGCAAGGTAGCAGAACTTGTCGTTGCTCACATCATCTCAACGTCCTATCCGGGAAGAAGCAACGAACCTCGAACAAACACCGGATGCAACAATTACTACTACGGCAAAAGATCCAGCATGATCAAGATATGGATGCATGACAAGTTTAAAGATGCATCTAGGTAAACTAGTTGACAAGATAAACAAATTTAAATGGACCCATATGCAATTTGAGTTGCATATGAAAAGCCCATGAATTATGGTTGAAACAATTGTTTTCCAACTAACCAATAGGTGAAAGTGGATTAGCATGATGCATGGAGGAGGAAAACAACAAAATAACAACAATAGAACCAGTTGGAAATAAGGTTTACCAATTTTAGAAATTTATTTATTAAGTTAGAAAATTTTGGTGCCTTAAGGGTGTCACACCAACAATTGTTGTTTTCATCAAGTTAAAGTGTTCAAAACAAATAACAAAATTTATATTTGATTAGAACACAAAATTTTAGGTGGATTACATGTTTCAAATATTGAAAAAGGAATTTGGATGAATTTATTATGACTTAAACAATATTAAACAAGTTTTAAATGAATTTAGAACAAGTGTGATTATTATTTGGATTTTATTTGTTCAAAGCATAAATTCAAATTCACATTTGAAAAGTTCACACTTTGATGGTTTGAAAACATGTTTTGCATGTTCAAAATTATTTTATTTTGAGCAAGTTATGATTTTATCAAATTTTAAATGAATTAAACAAGTATTAAATTATTTAGGCAATTTAAATTATTCAAACCATGAAACAAAATTTATATTTGAAAAGGTTATTCAAAATGGTATAGAAAACATATTTTATTTGCCTTATTTGGAATTAGTATGAATTATTTATGAATTGTTGCAAATTACAATTGAATTATTTGAATTCAAATTTAAATTGCATTTTGAAAGTTCAAAACAGAAAACAAATGTTACCAAAAGATAGACAATTTAATTTGGAGCAATAAACATATTTAAAGTTTATGATTTGGAGCCATATATTAAAAGTTATCAAGGTTTTGGTTTTGAGGACTAATCTGCAATTTAAAGGACTAGTTTTGAAAGAAAACATGTTGAAAAGCTTTTGTTACGCACTGGAGTTCTACTCTGGCCACTGCCAGTGGGCCTAGCGCCACTGGACGCTTGCGTGGCAACATGAGAGGCTGACGTGTGGGGCCCCGTTGTCAGCGCGGTGGGAAATAAACGAAAAAAGGGGGGTGCGCGGCCGCTGGGTTTCGAACCCAGGACCTGCGCTGCGCGGACGGGATGCAGCACCACTGCGGTGCGGTCGCTGTTGCGATTCAGAGAGGGGTGGTTACGTTTTGAGCAGATCTGCCGAGGGGTTTTCGTTTCTGACGAAACTGACGGACCAAAACCTTCCGCAACCGATCGCTGCTCGCCGGCGTAGGTCCACGACGGGGCGGTGGCGTCTCGCGGTGTGCGTGCGCGGGGTGTGTGGGTGCACGCGGAGGCGGACAGGGAGAGGGGGGAAGGGAGGAGCAGAGGGCGATCACCTGCTGCTCGTTGTCGTCGTTCAGTCGCCGAGGCAGAAACGGTGGGAGTTGCCGGCGACGGCGCGGGCTCCGTGGTCCCTCCCGGCAAGCGACGAGGGGACGGGGAGACGCAGGAGGATGCCGCGGTTCCATTCCCGGGATCCGTGGCTCCTCGAGGTGACCCTAGCTATCGGTGGTGAGGGGAGGCGATGGTGGTCTCGGTGGTTCAGTTAGGTTCAGGCAAAGAACTAGCAGAGAGGAGGGGGAATAGAGAGGACGGCGGCGATGGGGAGGGGAACTAGGGTTTCTAGGGCTAGCAGAGGGGTGAGGGGAGATATATGGGGAAGGAGCCATGGGTACGGCAGGCCATCGGAAGGGTGGGGGAGGATCGAGCGGCTCAGGAGAGGACGTACAGAGAAGGTGACGTCGCTAGGAGGAAGACGACAGAATAAGGAGGGGGTATTGGGCTAGAAATGAGATGGGCTGGGGGGAGAGAAGGGAAAGGGGTTGGGCTGGTCTGCCTCCCTCTATTGCTCTTATTTTTTTTTCTTATTAGTTGATTGATTTTTTTTTTGTAAAGAATGAAAGAGGGAAAAGGAATGGAAATTGGGGGGGGGGGGGGGGTTAGTTCATTAAATATTTTTATTACTTCCAAAACAGAAAAATGGAAGCAATGTTAGCATTATCTCAACCTTGGAATTATTAGTTGGAATTTTAAAGTGGTTAGTTGTATTTTCAAATAAGGTTTGTTTTGGGAATTTTTGGAAATAAATAAATTCCATTTAATAAGTTCAAACCATTATGCAAACATTATTGAAATTTTGTTTTGCAAGAATTTAATTTTTAAACCTCAATTTGGATCATATAAACTATGATTTTATTTGAAACTTAATTTTACCATTAGGGTTTTAAACAAAGGGGAAAAAATTTGATTAACAGGCAATTGGATTAAAACAACTTCAAAATATTGAAAAAACAATTGAATTGGTTTTAGTTTGCAATTTTGGTTAATGTGGGAAAGTTTAATTTGGTTTGAATCTTTGATTTGTTTTGCAAACATGATGCAATGCATATGATGCATGTGAGGCAATGCAACAACCAATTTTCTATCTAGGGTAACACCCCAGGTGTTACAGACGACACCACTAACAAGGGATTGCGCCCTCGCAATCCACCTGCTAACCCGGGAGGGGAAAGAAATTCGACTATCGATTCTTCGTGCTTCCGGTTGATCTCCTCGACACCACTAACAAGGGTTTCTCGACACCACTAACAAGAGATTCTTGCTCGGGCTGATGACGATGTTCTTCCACCAGGAATCTTCAGATGATCGAACCTATTAGGTTAAGGGCTCAGAAAACGTCCAACCACGTAGGATCCTAACACTTTGAAAGATAGACAAGGGGGAGAAAACTCCAAAACAACTAAGATGGGAGGGGAAATAGAATAGGGATAAGGAGAAAACAAGAATCCTATTGAGACGTTTTTCCAGAATAGTTTAGCGGAAATAGTTTTTGACACTCTAGAAACAACGACCGTTAGCGAGGTTATCCTACAGGCTTTGCGGACCCATTGCTCCGATAACCATTCGTATCGAAACAATATCGGGAATCGGAACCAAGGCTCTGATACCATTTGTGACGCCCCGAGATCGGGCACTATGCAGATTTCAGCATTCCCGCCAAAATCCACATAATAACCGATTCCAGGTTGCCACTTGTGATAACATTACAATAGTTCACGAATAATCCACAACAACAACAGAAAAGAGATTTACAAGATGACTCAAACGAGTCAGGGATACAACTGATACAATACAAAGATCCAAATAACAGCGGAAGAAACAACATATCGTCCGGCTACGGACAAGATCCAAATTGGACTAAGAGTCCTGAAGATAACCGAGAGCGTCCAATCCCTGCCCAGGCCAAGCCGGAGGGATTCCCAAGCTAACGTCGTCAGACTTCAAACCTGTTGACTGCAATATTGAATATGCAGCCACGAAAGAGATTCGTGGGTCAGTACGGTTAAGTACTGGCAAGTGGATAAACCATACTCACAAGAATACCGGCGTAGCCAGTCATCACAAGATACAAATACTTTGGGATCAACGGAAAGGAAGGGGTTATTGTAAATAAGCGACAGCGGGCTGCACTAACCAACTACAGAGAGATACTACAACTTCCGGCTAACAGAAAGAAGATAAGATCGAGTATTGTAACCAACTGAAAGATAAATTCAAACAAACCCATCCTGGATCTCGCCCCTTATCCGAAGAAGCAATCCGAGGATAACTCACACAGTTGGATTAATGATGGTTCAGATTATTGTGTCGATAAGTCTATTACTAGTCAAGTTGTTAATCATGGGGTGAAAGATTGTTAATCATTAGGTTTAAGTTGTCCTGAGTACTTGTTAGCCAGTACTTTCACCAAGTAATCCATAACCGCGGAAAACACGGCTTCTCGAGAAGATTATCCCTGCAGGGTTGCACCAATTTGGCCGTACACGTATGAATAACCCGCCAGATGGGATGCCTCCCACCAAGCGGGGCTCTCAACACAACTCAACTCTTCTTCGCATCAAGCCCAAAGCACCTTGGGCGCACGGCCAATCGAGCCCAGAAGAAAATGGACCCTCATAGCACTCTAAGAACGTGTCCCCCTATATGCCGACTACAAAAGTTCCACCCGGGTACCAAGGGCTCGCAAGATCATGCATGCAGCAAATGGAAAACCCGAACTAAATGAGGCGATTTGGACGAGATGCGAATCGAATCAAATTGAGGGGGGCGCCCATACTCGCTTCCCACATGCGGTTAGTGCGCTCATCATGGATCAGTAGACAAGACCCTTTTCCTATTAGGGTCGACACTAGCAGGCCTCAAAACCACAAAGGGCCTCCTGCCGGTGCCTTATCATCAAATTTATTATTGATAATAACATTAGCATGATTGATTGATTAAACATCGAGCCCCCAGAACATAATGAAATAGTAACAGAAAGTAACGGGTAACAGACTCGAGCAAAACAACCCTAAGCATGCTAGTAAGACACGGGCAACAAGCAATGGTTATAGGTATGGAGGTGAGGCAATATCAGGGTTAAAGGATACATGTGATAGGTTCGTAACAGAAACAACTAACCATAGGGCTAGCAGAATAGACAACGGAAAGTATCGGTAACAAGTGATGAAAGGCAGCCATTTGGCAGCAAGTGAGTATACTTGCCTGAGATCCCGCAAGGTAGCAGAACTTGTCGTTGCTCACATCATCTCAACGTCCTATCCGGGAAGAAGCAACGAACCTCGAACAAACACCGGATGCAACAATTACTACTACGGCAAAAGATCCAGCATGATCAAGATATGGATGCATGACATGTTTAAAGATGCATCTAGGTAAACTAGTTGACAAGATAAACAAATTTAAATGGACCCATATGCAATTTGAGTTGCATATGAAAAGCCCATGAATTATGGTTGAAACAATTGTTTTCCAACTAACCAATAGGTGAAAGTGGATTAGCATGATGCATGGAGGAGGAAAACAACAAAATAACAACAATAGAACCAGTTGGAAATAAGGTTTACCAATTTTAGAAATTTATTTATTAAGTTAGAAAATTTTGGTGCCTTAAGGGTGTCACACCAACAATTGTTGTTTTCATCAAGTTAAAGTGTTCAAAACAAATAACAAAATTTATATTTGATTAGAACACAAAATTTTAGGTGGATTACATGTTTCAAATATTGAAAAAGGAATTTGGATGAATTTATTATGACTTAAACAATATTAAACAAGTTTTAAATGAATTTAGAACAAGTGTGATTATTATTTGGATTTTATTTGTTCAAAGCATAAATTCAAATTCACATTTGAAAAGTTCACACTTTGATGGTTTGAAAACATGTTTTGCATGTTCAAAATTATTTTATTTTGAGCAAGTTATGATTTTATCAAATTTTAAATGAATTAAACAAGTATTAAATTATTTAGGCAATTTAAATTATTCAAACCATGAAACAAAATTTATATTTGAAAAGGTTATTCAAAATGGTATAGAAAACATATTTTATTTGCCTTATTTGGAATTAGTATGAATTATTTACGAATTGTTGCAAATTACAATTGAATTATTTGAATTCAAATTTAAATTGCATTTTGAAAGTTCAAAACAGAAAACAAATGTTACCAAAAGATAGACAATTTAATTTAGAGCAATAAACATATTTAAAGTTTATGATTTGGAGCCATATATTAAAAGTTATCAAGGTTTTGGTTTTGAGGACTAATCTGCAATTTAAAGGACTGGTTTTGAAAGAAAACATGTTGAAAAGCTTTTGTTACGCACTGGAGTTCTACTCTGGCCACTGCCAGTGGGCCTAGCGCCACTGGACGCTTGCGTGGCAACGTGAGAGGCTGACGTGTGGGGCCCCGTTGTCAGCGCGGTGGGAAATAAACGAAAAAAGGGGGGTGCGCGGCCGCTGGGTTTCGAACCCAGGACCTGCGCTGCGCGGACGGGATGCAGCACCACTGCGGTGCGGTCGCTGTTGCGATTCAGAGAGGGGTGGTTACGTTTTGAGCAGATCTGCCGAGGGGTTTTCGTTTCTGACGAAACTGACGGACCAAAACCTTCCGCAACCGATCGCTGCTCGCCGGCGTAGGTCCACGACGGGGCGGTGGCGGCTCGCGGTGTGCGTGCGCGGGGTGTGTGGGTGCACGCGGAGGCGGACAGGGAGAGGGGGGAAGGGAGGAGCAGAGGGCGATCACCTGCTGCTCGTTGTCGTCGTTCAGTCGCCGAGGCAGAAACGGCGGGAGTTGCCGGCGACGGCGCGGGCTCCGTGGTCCCTCCCGGCAAGCGACGAGGGGACGGGGAGACGCAGGAGGATGCCGCGGTTCCATTCCCGAGATCCGTGGCTCCTCGAGGTGACCCTGGCTATCGGTGGTGAGGGGAGGCGATGGTGGTCTCGGTGGTTCAGTTAGGTTCAGGCAAAGAACTAGCAGAGAGGAGGGGGAATAGAGAGGACGGCGGCGATGGGGAGGGGAACTAGGGTTTCTAGGGCTAGCAGAGGGGTGAGGGGAGATATATGGGGAAGGAGCCATGGGTACGGCAGGCCATCGGAAGGGTGGGGGAGGATCGAGCGGCTCAGGAGAGGACGTACAGAGAAGGTGACGTCGCTAGGAGGAAGACGACAGAATAAGGAGGCGGTATTGGGCTAGAAATGAGATGGGCTGGGGGGAGAGAAGGGAAAGGGGTTGGGCTGGTCTGCCTCCCTCTATTGCTCTTATTTTTTTTTCTTATTAGTTGATTTTTTTTTTGTAAAGAATGAAAGAGGGAAAAGGAATGGAAATTGGGGGGGGGGGGTGGGGTTTAGTTCATTAAATATTTTTATTACTTCCAAAACAGAAAAATGGAAGCAATGTTAGCATTATCTCAACCTTGGAATTATTAGTTGGAATTTTAAAGTGGTTAGTTGAATATTCAAATAAGGTTTGTTTTGGGAATTTTTGGAAATAAATAAATTCCATTTAATAAGTTCAAACCATTATGCAAACATTATTGAAATTTTGTTTTGCAAGAATTTAATTTTTAAACCTCAATTTGGATCATATCAACTATGATTTTATTTGAAACTTAATTTTACCATTAGGGTTTTAAACAAAGGGGAAAAAATTTGATTAACAGGCAATTGGATTAAAACAACTTCAAAATATTGAAAAAACAATTGAATTGGTTTTAGTTTGCAATTTTGGTTAATGTGGGAAAGTTTAATTTGGTTTGAATCTTTGATTTGTTTTGCAAACATGATGCAATGCATATGATGCATGTGAGGCAATGCAACAACCAATTTTCTATCTAGGGTAACACCCCAGGTGTTACACCTTCCTCCCAGGCTGATGATCCCTTTTGGAAGATTGAAACTCCTCCTAACTCCGAAAACCCAGAGGAGCAAGAGGAGGGCATTAACTCGGATGAAGGTGCGTTTCGAACTTCACGCAATTCCCTTGAATTCATCGTGTCCCGTTCTTCATTTTCCAACTGGGACCTTGATAACTTCCAGAGTCAGAGGACAAGGATGAAGGAGAAGAGACCGACGGAAAAGTAGAATCCGCCAGTGACGAGGAGGAAGTAGAGCCAACAGTCAAAGTCGGATCTAAGAGGAAACCCCGAGGGGCCGCCCTCCAGGTTTCATATCGCCTCCTTGCATTCAATTCGTGTTCCTTTGATGATATACATGAGCTAACTTGACGTTATTCCACTGGCCATATTTGAAGGAGTCGCCCATGACCAAGCGCAGAGCAAATCGAAATAACCCGGGTGATGATGCTCTTAACCCGGGTATTTCATTGTCTCCAACTCGGCGCGCTGGTATTTACCCTATCCTTTCTCGGACGAAACAATTTTCCTGAATCATTCCCTTACGAAATCTTGCTTGATACTTTTCAGTTTCCCCCGGGTCCAGCAGCGAGTTCCCTTCGGACTTTGCGGTGAATACCGGGTAAAATCCCTTTCCTGATGTTCTATCACATCTTCGTCACCCTTTCCTGATTGTACACTAACTGCTCACTCATACTATATATAGGGCCACGGTCGTTATTAGCGACCAAGAGGATATGGAGACCGACGACCCGGGTAAGGGGAGCCTGGCTGATAAGACAACAGCCGCGTCTAGCGGCGAAGAACAAGCGTCACCAATAAACCCGGCCAGACAAGAAGCCGAGTATCCGATAGCCTCTCATGCAAGCAAGAAGGGCAAAACCGCAACTCTGGGTGCAGGAGAGGGAGCATCGGATTCCGACATTCGAATGACCCGGAGGCCGCCTTCTGCTAAGAAGAAAACTCCTTCTCCGAGGTTCCAAGGCCCCGGGTCTTCTAATACGGGTAATGATACCTTTGATGAACTGATGAGCGCTCTCCTCAATATGAAGACGTCAGAGAGAAATATTCTGGAGCGCATGGCCGCCGAGCACCAGGTAACAACACTTGATATCTCACAGTATACACTTAGTCCCCAAGTTCCGAGCATAACTTTGTTGAAGTTATGCTTGGTACTTTATTCAATAGTCGGCTTGCCATGATACCCGACTGATACTTGTGCCCCTTGTTCTTTACAGGCACAGATGACCCGGTCTGACGAAGTTTTGCTCAAGACCGAACAACTTCTTCTTGCAGAGGTGAAGCGTAGGGAAGCCCTTGAGGCTGACATGGAAACCTTGAAGAAGGATGTTTCTAAATACAAGAAGAAGTGCACTACTGCTCAAACCGCACTGAAAAAACTATCGGACCAGGTTACCGATACCTATCGCATCTTGCTTAGTAAGTATTTGCTGCCGACTGACTTCATGCCTTTACTTTATTATATGATACTCGGGATTACTGATACGTTCTTCCTTTGTTTCAACTGTAGGTGCCAACCTTGCGGCCCCAGAGGAGGATGCCATTGCCAAGGCTAGAACCTTAAAGACTGTGCTCCGGACTTTCTTTGCCGGCACGAAGTTTATACTGGATGCTGTGAAGTGGCCTACTGAGGTATATCCGGGTGAAGAAAATCTCATCCAAGCCTGCTCCACTGTGCCTGCCTGGATTGAAATCTGGAAACGCTCGGCATGACGGATTGGTATGACCCGGGCCTTTACCCTGGCCAAGGCTTACTTTCCGAAGCTTGACCCGGCAAAGGTAATATCCGGGTTTCCAGAATTCAAGGCAGATGGTTCCAAGTTTACACCCAAGGACTTCAAGGCCATACAGTCCGCAGTGCGCCACTCGGCCACCACTTTGGCCGATAGTATGGATCTGAACACAATTATGAGCGCATATGATGCTGAAGGCAAAATCGTTACAGAGGACGCACCCCCACCCTTTGATGTTTTGGAGAAATGGGCTGCTGACTCGGCCAGGAAGAGGGAAGAAACTGCAAAGAGAGAGGCCGAGTTAAAATCAGGGCCAACCACCTCTACACCAGCTATTCTTCCGCCTGTCCGTCCTGCCTTGAAGAATCCGGGTGATGATACCGATAAAGCCAAAGAGCAAGTCCAAGAGCAAGACCCGGAGGCCAAGGGCAAAGACGTGGACCCTACTCAGGAAGCCGAATAGGCAGTTACCATCGAAATACCTCGATCGTCTGATACTTTTGTTCGAAACAAGTATTCTTTTGACGGTGCGCCTGTGCACCCTTGATACTGGTGTCGCAACTTGTAACGCACTTTAATTCTGTGATGCACTTCGTGCCTTTCTAGGCGGTTTGATGAACTTGATACTTGTCTATCTTATTCCTGATAATCCAACTTTCTATTAATTTCTTTTTATTCCCCTCCTTATTTCCGAGTACCATGAGTTTTGACAGGTGGACTTTTCTTTAAGTCCCCAAGTCCCCACGACTCAGACATTGGGGTCTTTCGAACTTAGCAACGAAATAACTTGATCCCGCTTCGAAACCCACAGTCCCCAAGGCCCGAATATCCGAGTCTGTGGTGTGTGGTCTTTTCGAAGAGAACAAACTTATTGTTGCCAAGCCGAAACCCGGAATTATTTCATATAGATACTGAAGTTATGCTTGATAAACGTTGAGTTTCCAGCTATTAGCCTTGTACTCTGCATAACTTGTGGTTTAGATGACCCTTTTGACTATCTTGTACTGTAAGCCGGCTTTCGCGTGGATACCATGTTGTTACATCTATACGAAAACAGGGTCAGGCAAGTCCCATTGGGCTTCATGGCTGATTGTAATCGTAAGCGAGCAAATCATGCCACTTTAGTGCGAGTCACATCGAGCTTAAGTAAGAAAAGTCAAGAAAATTTGGCTCCTTTGTCCGGTTATAAGATTGCAGCCGTACTCGTTTGCGAGTAATCGGCCCTTATAACTCATAGGCATCAAGGCCGGGTCTTTGGGTTTGTGGCCGTGCTATTTAAGCAATCAGCCCCCGAGACCTATATATATTCAACATACTTAATGATACTGATGTATTGGTAGCAGTGGATACTACTAACCTGAAATTGAAGTAAAGATCGTAACAACATGGGACTTGATAACCATCTCTTTATTGATACGAGAAAATTTGGATCAGCAGGCCGCCTCATTAAAAACCTTCCAGTCCCCTTAGGTACCCTGGGTAGGAAAAGAGCGTGTCTGAAACCTGCTGCCTTTTACATTGTTTTTTAGTTCTTCTTGGGAACCGGTCCCGGGCTGACGTGACCGATACACATTCTCCATTTGCTGGAATTTTTCATGATGAGTACCGGGTTTACTAGCCAACCCGGGTGAGGTGTTTCCATAACGCGGCTGGTTGCGAGCGGCCGTGCGATTTCTTCTCCTACGGCAGATTGTTTGGGAGAATCATCCTTGACAAAAGCCACCATCTTAGCATCTTGTGCTGCCTTGGACTTTGCTCTTTCGCCTTCAGTACTCGGCCTTTTTGATGTGGTTCTGTCCTCCGGGTCTGCTTGAGACCGATAATGCTTGAGCTCCTCTTTTCTACAGGCTTGCTCGGCCATTGCTGCGTCTCCTTCATCGCATTCAGCTGCTATGTCTCGATTTCCATGTATGGTAATGGTCTTCTTAGGACCCGGGATTTTTAGCTATAGATACACGTAACACGGCCTAGCCATGAATTTGGCATAAGCCGGCCTTCCGAATAACGCGTGATAAGGACTGCGCAACTTGACCACCTCAAAAGTGAGCCACTCAACTCGATAGTTATCCTTTGATTCCCCAAAAGCTACCTCCAATGCGATTTTTCCCTCGGGGCACGCTGAATGACCCGGCACTATCCCATGAAAAATTGTTGAGCTTTTTTGTAGCTGAGACTCCTTGAGGCCCATGCGTAAGAAGGTTTCCCAATACAGTATATTGATGCTACTTCCACCATCCATCAAAACCTTTTTCAGCTCATACCCATTGACCTGCGGTGCGACCACTAATGCTAAGACTCCCGGGTGTTCTACTCTCTCCGGGTGGTCCCTTCTGCTCCATGTTACATCCTGTTCTGACCATCTCAGGTATCTCGGGACGGCCGAAGAAACTGAATTGACCGCTTGTTTCAGTATCTTTTTGTCCTTGTTAGAGCCTCCTGTGGTATGCACGTGGTATTGACCCAACTGTTTGGGGTTAGCCTGGAAACCTCCTGCTCCCCCTTGGTTATTACCTTGATTTCCAGCTGCCGGGTTACCGGCTGGGGGTGGGCCATTGCCCGGGTTTCCACCTGGACCCGGTCCTCCTCCCCGTCCTGCACCTCGCATGGCTCTGTTCACTTCCTCGTTCTTCCATCTCTGTAGGTCGGCGCACTGCTCCAAGGAGTGGTTAGCTGGCCTACCGTTCCTGCTGTGCTTCAGGCATGCCATTCTGAATATGTCCCAATTATTACTCGGCCTTGGTGGTCCTTGATAGTTTCCTCCATTGTGATTTCCAGCATTGAAATTTCCTTCTGCCCTGGGTCTGGAAGATCCAGCTTCAGTATTGGCGACAAACTCGGAGCCTCCTTCAAACGGACGCTTGTTCTGGCTGTTGTTACCCGGTGCTGATCCGTTGCCGGTTCTTCCGTTACTACTTGTGTTTGCTTTTGCTTTTTTATCATCAGTTTCCTCTTCCGTAGTGTCCGTTGCGGCATGTTTGTTGCATGCATCCATCAATTCTCCCATTGTAACCTCCGAAGCATTCCTACTAGATTTCATGCGAGTTAACTTTTGTACTAAAGGTGTGTACTTGCAGGTCTTTGCCATAGCTTGCACCGCATCCTTGGGCTGAATATCCGTAGACGAATGAAGAATTTCCATAACCCGGCGGACCCAGCTGCGTGCCGATTCTCCCTTCTTCTGAACACATCGCTCTAAGTCGTCAATAGTGAATAATTTTCTACACGTCCCGTGAAAGTGCTTGATAAACGCGGTTTTCAATTCTTCCCATGACTTAATAGATCCTTCCGGTAGATTGGCGAACCATAACTTTGCTGCTCCCTCTGACATCATTAGATACATGAACTTGGCTTGAAGATTCTCGGACGCATTGCGAATCGACATGGCCATCTCATAGCTGCTCAACCATGTTTCCGGATCCATAGTCGGCTCATAATTTACCACTTTACCCGGTTCTTTGAACTTTTCCGGGTAAGGTTCAGCTCTGATGCTATCCGAAAGACACTTAGGCCCTGCAAGAATGGTTGAAGCTGGTCTCGCTCGGGAAACATGTGATCCTGTAGGGGGTACAGCTGGCTGCGGTACCGCTGGTGGCCCATGTGCCGCAGACCCGGCCACGGCTCTCCTGGCCCTGGAACTATCCACGATGGCCTGTGCTGCTGATGCTGCTGGTACTGCCTGAATGTGTGGAGGAGGCGGCATTTGCTGCTGCTCTTCCCTCCGCCGTGCCGAACTTGTTTGGATGTTTCCAGCGTTACCTTTTTGTTGGCTGACATACGGCGTCCCATGCATTCCACTTCTGTGATCCGGGTAATTAACCTGTTGCGCTACCGCGGTGCGCAGCATATCTATCGCCCGCCGGGTCTCCTCTGTGTGGGGTGACTCTCTCACGGGGATTTGATTTAGTGCAAGCGTTGCCGCGTACACGTTGTCCATGGGATTGTTGTAATGACCTGCTGGTGTGCGAAAACGCGATGGTGGTGGTGGTGGTGGCGGTGGTACGGTATTGCCTGCAGTGACTCCAGTCTGTGGTGCAAGTAACCCAGCCTGCGTATCTACCGGTTGTGCTCCTCCGGTTGTCGGCTGAGGGGCGGTTCCTTGATTTGCCGCTGGAATCGGCTGATCCTGAGGCGTGATAAATAGTGCGGCCGGGTTTATGACTCCTCCCAATGCTGGTAATCTAGTTTGATGCCTTTGATGTATTCTAGTCGTTTCCTCTCGGAGCCGAGTTTCCAGTGCATCCAGCTCGCGTTGCCGTGTGGCCATCCCTTGCCTTTCTGCTTCTACTTGCCTTCTCTGCTGCTCCAATGCACGACGGGCCACGTCCAAATCCCTGACACGTTCCGCTGCATTCTCTGGAGTAATAACTGTGGCAAGAACCGTCGGATCTAGGATCAGATTGTTGTCGAACAAGGCCGGGTGTTGAGGGTTGGAAGGGCCCGCTCCTGGTGTCCGGTTTGCTAGGAATCCGAACGTGTTCGCGTGTAGCTTGTTTTCCGGCGCTTGACTGGTAACCGATGTCGACTCTCCGTCAACCTGGGCCAAAACCGTGTTTCCGTTAGCCGGCCCCTGCTGCCGGGTTAATGCTTGGGCTGACCCGGCCGCGGCCGCGGTTACGGCCTCTTGGTTGAGATTGGTCGCTGGAGCTGTGTTGTAACACCTGGGGTGTTACCCTAATAGAGATTTGTTTGTTTTCTTTTTTTTGCTTGCATCATATGCATCACATTGCATTGCACCATGTTTGCATCACAACTGAAAATTCAAAACAATTTAAACTTTCACCCCTTGCTCAAAATTTCCAATTTCAAACTTGCAAACTAAACCACTCATTTGTTTTTCAATAGTTTGAAATTGTTTTAATCAAATTGCCTGTTAATAAAATTTCCCCCTTTTGTTAAAAACCCTAATGGCAATTCAAAAATTCAAAGCAACTCAATCCTATTTATCATATGTCAATATGGGTTTAAATATTAAAATTTTGCAAACCAATTAAATTCAATAATGTTTGTATAATTGATTGAACTTATTAACTACAATTTGTTTATTTCCCAGAACTCCAACCCAAACACTATTTGAGAATCACCTAACAATTTAATATCACATTAATAATTCAAGTTGTTGAAATTAAATTTAAACTACCTTGTTGTTGTTGTGTTGCAAATTAATAAACTTTAATTATCAAATAAAACCCCAAACTCTATTTGGAAAATTCAACTAACTATTTTAAATCAAATTCAAACTTTCAAACTTGTGAAAAATACTGCTAACCTTTGCTTTCATTTTCTGTTTTGAAAAAGTAATAAATAAAAATATCTAATAAAATAAACCACCCCAAAACCCCAACCTAGCCTTCTCTCTTTCTTTTCTTTTCTACAAGCAAAAAAAAAAAGAAGAAGGAAGAAAAAAAATAGAAGAGAGGGGTGGAGAGAGAGGCAGCCCACCCCCTTTCCCTTTTCTCCCCCCCAAGCCCATCTCTTTCTGGCCCACCCCCTCCTTCCTTGTCGTCTTCCCCTCGATGATGGCGTCACCTGGTACGATCACACCTCCACCCTCTAATCTCTCCCTCCTCCGCTCGATGCTGCTCCGTACCAAGCCCCAATCCCATTAAAACCACCTCCCCCCTCTGCTGCTAGCCCTAGCCACCCTAGTCCCATCCTCTAGCGCCGCCAACTCCTCTTCCTCTTCCCCCCGAGTCCTTCTGTTCTTCTGAACCTCGACACCGAACACCACCGTCAGACCACCGCCACCATCCCGTCGCCTCGGCCGTCCTAGGGCTGAACCCACCACGGGAATGGAACCGTGGTGGTTCACCCTCGCCCCTCGCACCCTCGACGCTTGCCGGGAGCCCCCAGGGAGGCCGCGGTGTCGACCTCCCTCTCCTCCACCGACTGCTCTTCGACGGCGTCATCGTCGCTTGCACCCCCCGATCGTCTGCTTCGACCACACCGTGGTGAGCGCCTACCGTCCCTGCCCCTCTCGTTTTTCCTCCAGCCGCACGCTATGCCCACACCACGCAGTCAACACCGCACGCCGTGGCCGCAGAAATCCTCGCCGGAGATCGCTCTTGTTCCTGTCAGTTTCAGCGACTGCAGTCGAGTTTCAGTTAGCAGTCGCTGCGATACCTTTTCCTCCGTCAGAAACGTTCGCCAACACAAACAGCAGTTCACCGCATCGGTTCAGTTCCATCCGCGCAGCGCTAGCGTCCCGGGTTCGAGACCCCGCGGGCGCACACCCCCCCTTTTTGAAATTTCTTCCGCGCGCGAGGGCAGGCCCACCTGCCATGCACTGCGGTAGCCTACGTGGCTCCACCCGCGCCGTGCATACGCCAGCGTGGCCTGGGCCCGCTTGGCAGCGGCCCAGGGTCGCTGTGCCTCGGTGCACTCCGTTTTTTTGGGCGCTGTCTCACAGAGAGGCCCCTGCCCCCTGTTTCCTTCACCTCTAGGCCCCTAACAAATCACAGATTGGTCCCTGCCAGTCAAATGCATCTAATAAATCCATTTAAACTCCAAATTCAAAAAATAAAATATGTACACCAATCAAAATTAAATGCTCTTTTCAAATATGCTTTTTGTTTTCTGTTTTGATTATTTCAAAAACATCCAAATTTCAAATTCAAACAAATCCTCTTAATTTTGATTAATCCATAATTAATTCATACTTAATTCAATTAACCCAAATAAAATATGTTTTTCAGTCCAAATTCTTTGTACTTCCTGTTTATCAACTTTGTTTTGCATTTTGGGCAATTAAAATTAATGTTATTCAATAATCCTTAAATTGGTTAATTAAATGGCATAATTAATAACTTGCAAATGGTTGCTCCAACTTAAATACTCAAAACCTGTTTTTCATCCAAAATCACATGCCACACTTGAATATCAACTTTGTTTTCTGGTTTACAACAATTAATTTGAATAATTGTTTCACCTCTTATTTAATGCAATTTAAATTGCCAAAATTCAAAACTAATTCATTTTAATTCCAAATCAAACAAATAAAATATGTTTTCCAATCAGAAAATTGCAAGGAATATGTTCATGCCATCCATATCTCTTTTTGCATCTTATCTTGTGCATTTTAGATCTTGTTATGCATGTTCACCTATATGACAACATATGGAATGTGTGGGCTAATTATTTCCAGCTGTTGCCCCTTCCATTTAAATTGCCTAACTCATCTATTCCATTGTTGCCATGCTAAATAACAATTAAATTGATGGTTAGCTAAACAACTTGAACCAATTCCTATTTCTCCGGACTCCGGTTCCGATTAAATTGCTTAAGTTGTTTCCCCTGTTGCATCTTGCCATGTCAGGCATATAAAATAGGATCATGCTGGATCTTTTGCCGTAGTAGTAATTGTTTCATCCGGTGTTTGTTCGAGGTTCGTTGCTTCTTCCCGGATAGGACGTTGAGATGATGTGAGCAACGACAAGTTCTGCTACCTTGCGGGATCTCAGGCAAGTATACTCACTTGCTGCCATATGGCTGCCTTTCATCACTTGTTACCGATTCTTTCCGTTGTTCTTGTTCTACCCTGTTGATACGATGCTTGTGTCTCGATCCTATTATAGGTTTACCTTGCAGCCATGATATAACCTTTCCTTCCACTTCCTAGTAACTGTTGTTTGTTTACCCTGTTGGCTCTCGTGTCGTAGTTGCATGCTTAGGGTTGCTTTGCTCGAGTCTGTTGTCGGTTACTTCTTTTTCTATTATTATCGTTCTGGGGGGCTCGATGTTTAATCAATCAATCATGCTAATGTTATTGTTAAACAATAATTTGATGATAAGGCACCGGCAGGAGGCCCTTGTGGTTTTGAGGCCTGCTAGTGTCGACCCTAATAGGAAAAGGGTCTTGTCTACTGATCCATGATGAGCGCACTACCCGCATGTGGGAAGCGAGTATGGGCGCCCCCCTCAATTTGACTCGATTCGCATCTCGTCCAAATCGCCTCATTTAGTTCGGGTTTTCCATTTTCTGCATGCATGATCTTGCGAGCCCTTGGATCCCGGGTGGAACTTTCGTAGTCGGCATATAGGGGGACACGTTCTTAGAGTGCTATGAGGGTCCATTTTCTTCTGGGCTCGATTAGCCGTGCGCCCAAGGTGCTTTGGGCTTGATGCGAAGAAGAGTTGAGTTGTGTAGAGTACCTCGCTTGGTGGGTTTGATCCCCGTCTGGCGGGATATTCTTGCGTGTACGGCTAAATTGGTGCAACCCTGCAGGGATAATCTTCTCGAGAAGCCGTGTTTTCCGCGGTTATGGATTACTTGGTGAAAGTACTGGCTAACAAGTACTCAGGACAACTTAAACCTAATGATTAACAATCTTACACCCAATGATTAACAACTTGACTAGTAATAGGCTTATTGACACAATAATCTGAACCATCATTAATCCAACTGTGTGAGTTATCCTCGGATTGCTTCTTCGGATAAGGGGCGAGATCCAGGATGGGTTTGTTTGGATTTACTTTCAGTTGGTTACAATACTCGATCTTATCTTCTTTCTGTTAGCCGGAAGTTGTAGTATCTCTCTGTAGTTGGTTAGTGCAGCCCGCTGTCGCTTATTTGCAATAACCCCCTTCCTTTTCCGTTGATCCCAAAGTATTGGTATCTTGTGATGACTGGCTACGCCGGTATCTTGTGAGTATGGTTTATCCACTTGCCAGTACTTAACCGTACTGACCCACGAATCTCTTTCGTGGCTGCATATTCAACATTGCAGTCAACAGGTTTGAAGTCTGACGACGTTAGCTTGGGAATCCCTCCGGCTTGGCCTGGGCAGGGATTGGACGCTCTCGGTTATCTTCAGGACTCTTAGTCCAATTTGTATCTTGTCCGTAGACGGACGATATGTTGTTTCTTCCACTGTTATTTGGATCTTTGTATTGTATCAGTTGTATCCCTGGCTCGTCTGAGTCATCTTGTATCTATCTGTTTCTGTTGTAATTGTGGAATATTCGTGAACTGTTGTAATGTTATCACAAGTGGCAACCTGGAATCGGTTATTATGTGGATTTTGGCGGGAATGCTGAAATCTGCATAGTGCCCGATCTCGGGGCGTCACAAACGGTATCAGAGCCTTGGTTCCGATTCCCGAGATTGTTTCGATACGAATGGTTATCGAAGCAACGGGTCCGCAAAGCCTGTAGGATAACCTCGCTAACGGTCGTTGTTTCTAGAGTGTCAAAAACTATTTCTGCTAAACTATTTTGGAAAAACATCTCATTAGGATTCTTGTTTTCTCCTTATCCCTATTCTATTTCCCCTCCCATCTTATTTGTTTTTGGAGTCTACTCTCGTACTCAATCTTTCAAAGTGTTAGGATCCTACGTGGGTGGACGTTTTCTGAGCCTTTAACCTAATAGGTTCGATCATCGGAAGATTCCTGGTGGAAGAACGTCGTCGTCAGCCCGAGCAAGAATCCCTTGTTAGTGGTGTCGAGGAAATCAACTGGAAGCACGAAGAATCGATAGTCGAACTTCTTTCCCCTCCCGGGTTAGCAGGTGGATTGCGAGGGCGCAATCCCTTGTTAGTGGTGTCATCTGTAACACCTGGGGTGTTACCCTAATAGAGAGTTGTTTGTTTTCTTTTTTTTGCTTGCATCATATGCATCACATTGCATTGCACCATGTTTGCATCACAACTGAAAATTCAAAACAATTTAAACTTTCACCCCTTGCTCAAAATTTCCAATTTCAAACTTGTAAACTAAACCACTCATTTGTTTTTCAATAGTTTGAAATTGTTTTAATCAAATTGCCTGTTAATAAAATTTCCCCCTTTTGTTTAAAACCCTAATGGCAATTCAAAAATTCAAAGCAACTCAATCCTATTTATCATATGTCAATATGGGTTTAAATATTAAAATTTTGCAAACCAATTAAATTCAATAGTGTTTGTATAATTGATTGAACTTATTAACTACAATTTGTTTATTTCCCAAAACTCCAACCCAAACACTATTTGAGAATCACCTAACAATTTAATATCACATTAATAATTCAAGTTCTTGAAATTAAATTTAAACTACCTTGTTGTTGTTGTGTTGCAAATTAATAAACTTTAATTATCAAATAAAACCCCAAACTCTATTTGGAAAATTCAACTAACTATTTTAAATCAAATTCAAACTTTCAAACTTGTGAAAAATACTGCTAACCTTTGCTTTCATTTTCTGTTTTGAAAAAGTAATAAATAAAAATATCTAATAAAATAAACCACCCCAAAACCCCAACCTAGCCTTCTCTCTTTCTTTTCTTTTCTACAAGCAAAAAAAAAAGAAGAAGAAGGAAAAAAAAAGAAGAGAGGGGTGGAGAGAGAGGCAGCCCACCCCCCTTTCCCTTTTCTTCCCCCCAAGCCCATCTCTTTCTGGCCCACCCCCTCCTTCCTTGTCGTCTTCCCCTCGATGATGGCGCCACCGGGTACGATCACACCTCCACCCTCTGATCTCTCCCTCCTCCGCTCGATGCTGCTCCGTACCAAGCCCCAATCCCATTAAAACCACCTCCCCCGTCTGCTGCTAGCCCTAGCCACCCTAGTCCCATCATCTAGCGCCGCCAACTCCTCTTCCTCTTCCCCCCGAGTCCTTCTGTTCTTCTGAACCTCGCCACCGAACACCACCGTCAGACCACCGCCACCATCCCGTCGCCTCGGCCGTCCTAGGGCTGAACCCACCACGGGAATGGAACCGTGGTGGTTCACCCTCGCCCCTCGCGCCCTCGACGCTTGCCGGGAGCCCCTAGGGAGGCCGCGGTGTCGACCTCCCTCTCCTCCACCGACTGCTCTTCGACGGCGTCATCGTCGCCTGCACCCCCCCCGATCGTCTGCTTCGACCACACCGTGGTGAGCGCCTACCGTCCCTGCCCCTCTCGTTTTTCCTCCAGCCGCACGCTACGCCCACACCACGCAGTCAACACCGCACGCCGTGGCCGCAGAAATCCTCGCCGGAGATCGCTCTTGTTCCTGTCAGTTTCAGCGACTGCAGTCGAGTTTCAGTTAGCAGTCGCTGCGATACCTTTTCCTCCGTCAGAAATGTTCACCAACACAAACAGCAGTTCACCGCATCGGTTCAGTTCCATCCGCGCAGCGCTAGCGTCCCGGGTTCGAGACCCCGCGGGCGCACACCCCCCCTTTTTGAAATTTCTTCCGCGCGCGAGGGCAGGCCCACCTGCCATGCACTTCGGTAGCCTACGTGGCTCCACCCGCGCCGTGCATACGCCAGCGTGGCCTGGGCCCGCTTGGCAGCGGCCCAGGGTCGCTGTGCCTCGGTGCACTCCGTTTTTTTGGGCGCTGTCTCACAGAGAGGCCCCTGCCCCCTGTTTCCTTCACCTCTAGGCCCCTAACAAATCACAGATTGGTCCCTGCCAGTCAAATGCATCTAATAAATCCATTTAAACTCCAAATTCAAAAAATAAAATATGTACACCAATCAAAATTAAATGCTCTTTTCAAATATGCTTTTTGTTTTCTGTTTTGATTATTTCAAAAACATCCAAATTTCAAATTCAAACAAATCCTCTTAATTTTGATTAATCCATAATTAATTCATACTTAATTCAATTAACCCAAATAAAATATGTTTTTCAGTCCAAATTCTTTGTACTTCCTGTTTATCAACTTTGTTTTGCATTTTGGGCAATTAAAATTAATGTTATTCAATAATCCTTAAATTGGTTAATTAAATGGCATAATTAATAACTTGCAAATGGTTGCTCCAACTTAAATACTCAAAACCTGTTTTTCATCCAAAATCACATGCCACACTTGAATATCAACTTTGTTTTCTGGTTTACAACAATTAATTTGAATAATTGTTTCACCTCTTATTTAATGCAATTTAAATTGCCAAAATTCAAAACTAATTCATTTTAATTCCAAATCAAACAAATAAAATATGTTTTCCAATCAGAAAATTGCAAGGAATATGTTCATGCCATCCATATCTCTTTTTGCATCTTATCTTGTGCATTTTAGATCTTGTTATGCATGTTCACCTATATGACAACATATGGAATGTGTGGGCTAATTATTTCCAGCTGTTGCCCCTTCCATTTAAATTGCCTAACTCATCTATTCCATTGTTGCCATGCTAAATAACAATTAAATTGATGGTTAGCTAAACAACTTGAACCAATTCCTATTTCTCCGGACTCCGGTTCCGATTAAATTGCTTAAGTTGTTTCCCCTGTTGCATCTTGCCATGTCATGCATATAAAATAGGATCATGCTGGATCTTTTGCCGTAGTAGTAATTGTTGCATCCGGTGTTTGTTCGAGGTTCGTTGCTTCTTCCCGGATAGGACGTTGAGATGATGTGAGCAACGACAAGTTCTGCTACCTTGCGGGATCTCAGGCAAGTATACTCACTTGCTGCCATATGGCTGCCTTTCATCACTTGTTACCGATTCTTTCCGTTGTTCTTGTTCTACCCTGTTGATACGATGCTTGTGTCTCGATCCTATTATAGGTTTACCTTGCAGCCATGATATAACCTTTCCTTCCACTTCCTAGTAACTGTTGTTTGTTTACCCTGTTGGCTCTCGTGTCGTAGTTGCATGCTTAGGGTTGCTTTGCTCGAGTCTGTTGTCGGTTACTTCTTTTTCTATTATTATCATTTTGGGGGGATCGATGTTTAATCAATCAATCATGCTAATGTTATTGTTAAATAATAATTTGATGATAAGGCACCGGCAGGAGGCCCTTGTGGTTTTGAGGCCTGCTAGTGTCGACCCTAATAGGAAAAGGGTCTTGTCTACTGATCCATGATGAGCGCACTACCCGCATGTGGGAAGCGAGTATGGGCGCCCCCCTCAATTTGACTCGATTCGCATCTCGTACAAATCGCCTCATTTAGTTCGGGTTTTCCATTTGCTGCATGCATGATCTTGCGAGCCCTTGGATCCCGGGTGGAACTTTCGTAGTCGGCATATAGGGGGACACGTTCTTAGAGTGCTATGAGGGTCCATTTTCTTCTGGGCTCGATTAGCCGTGCGCCCAAGGTGCTTTGGGCTTGATGCGAAGAAGAGTTGAGTTGTGTAGAGTACCTCGCTTGGTGGGTTTGATCCCCGTCTGGCGGGATATTCTTGCGTGTACGGCTAAATTGGTGCAACCCTGCAGGGATAATCTTCTCGAGAAGCCGTGTTTTCCGCGGTTATGGATTACTTGGTGAAAGTACTAGCTAACACGTACTCGGGACAACTTAAACCTAATGATTAACAATCTTACACCCAATGATTAACAACTTGACTAGTAATAGGCTTATTGACACAATAATCTGAACCATCATTAATCCAACTGTGTGAGTTATCCTCGGATTGCTTCTTCGGATAAGGGGCGAGATCCAGGATGGGTTTGTTTGGATTTACTTTCAGTTGGTTACAATACTCGATCTTATCTTCTTTCTGTTAGCCGGAAGTTGTAGTATCTCTCTGTAGTTGGTTAGTGCAGCCCGCTGTCGCTTATTTGCAATAACCCCCTTCCTTTTCCGTTGATCCCAAAGTATTGGTATCTTGTGATGACTGGCTACGCCGGTATCTTGTGAGTATGGTTTATCCACTTGCCAGTACTTAACCGTACTGACCCACGAATCTCTTTCGTGGCTGCATATTCAACATTGCAGTCAACAGGTTTGAAGTCTGACGACGTTAGCTTGGGAATCCCTCCGGCTTGGCCTGGGCAGGGATTGGACGCTCTCGGTTATCTTCAGGACTCTTAGTCCAATTTGTATCTTGTCCGTAGACGGACGATATGTTGTTTCTTCCGCTGTTATTTGGATCTTTGTATTGTATCAGTTGTATCCCTGGCTCGTCTGAGTCATCTTGTATCTATCTGTTTCTGTTGTAATTGTGGAATATTCGTGAACTGTTGTAATGTTATCACAAGTGGCAACCTGGAATCGGTTATTATGTGGATTTTGGCGGGAATGCTGAAATCTGCATAGTGCCCGATCTCGGGGCGTCACACGTGTAAACCGCGACTCGGCGTATGATGCTTGGCACGAATTCATGCTGTTCCCCTTCGCTGTTATTCTCCTCATACCGGTTTTCCAGCAGATCCAGGATGGACTCGGTATCATCCTATCTTTCAACCCGGTCGCGCGGGGTCCATGCCGGTTCCTCCGGCTGTTCCCACTTCGCGATGGGTTCTTCTGTCGGATATGTCGTTCCGACTGATTCTTCTTCATCTGATTGGATAGAAGTGGCCTCCCCTGACACAGAATCAGATCCAAAATTGTCAGGGATCGAACCGGAAGTACATACCATACCAATGAAGACGTTGATCCGGCCGATTGTCACGACGGATCCGGATTCGAGGTGATCCGACTCTGGCCCCCAGCCGGAATCGTCCATCGTCTTTTCTCCTTTGTGGTCGATGTAGATCTCGCTGACGACAAGATTCTCCATGTTCTTCCGAGCTTCTCCCGTGATGTAAACACCTTTGGACGCAGGCCCCACGGTGGGCGCCAACTGCCGTGGGATTATCACGGCAGATGTTACTGGGGGTAACTGATCTTGGGGCAAGACGACACAGGTGTTTCGGAGAGGGTTTAGCTCAGAGAAAAACATCATGGAACTCGATCTGGTAGCCGGCAATCAAGTCGCCGAGTCTCCGATCTCAATGTATTAACTCGATCTTTCGTATACACTGGATGCTCGATATTATTTACGGTACTACTAGGGTTCTTGGATCTCAATCAACTAGACCTGGGGGTCGGTTTATAAAGCACCCGTACCCCCTGGTTTACTCTCCAAGGTGCACCCTGAATCCTACCCGGACACCGCATACGGACTCTAACTTTCCTTCACCGTAACCCACAATCCGGGTTACGAGGCCTACAAACTTGGGCCTTCCAGAAGTTTCTTTATCCTTAGCCGGATCTTGCGCAACGTCCTTTGGGCCGGGTTATGCCTTGGAGTTGGCCTACCGGGTTAGCATACCTCCATCAACAGTCAATCCTTGCTTTATTGGCCTTCAGCCAATCCATACCAAGAATGACATCAATGTCAGAATTGCCAAGCAGTATGAGAGAAGCAAGGAATATGCGTCCTCCAATTAGAATTTGATTTTTGTGACTGATCTTGGAAGTTTGCATAGTTGCTCCTGGGGAGTTTACCACTAGCGGGGAACCCAAACCAACAAAAGGGAGTTTAATTGCTGTCGCAAAGATCTTTGACACGAAAGAATGTGATGCTCCGGTATCAAACAACACTTTAGCTGGATTAGAGTTTACGGGAAATGTACCGAGAACGACGTCAGGAGCTTCCTTAGCTTTGTCGATCTTGACCTGATTCACCCTTGCGGTTCTCCCGACAGGCCTGTTGTTGGAGTTGAAGGCCTTAGGCGGGGGAGCGCGCACCATTGCCTGGTTTGTGTTGGGACAAGGTGGTGGTGGAGGTAGCTGCCTCTGCGTGCACTTGTCAGCGTAGTGCCCCGTCTGCTTGCACTTGTAGCAAGTGACGACACGAGGAGGCCCTGGCCTTGGCTGCCCCATCGAAGCCCTCTGATCATGCATCTGAGCAGGGTTGGGTGGGCGGGGAGCGAAGCCTGGAGAAGCTTGGGCATAAGGAGCCCGAGTGGCATCACCATTTGGTACCCAGATGCGGCGCTTCTGCGGAGGGGTGGTCATGTTGGAGGAGGAACCACCCTCACGCGAGTGCTTGCGAGACTCCTCGAACGCCTTGCGCCCATTTTCTTCATTGAGCGCGGTGTTAACGAGATCCTCGAAGTTGTTGGCCTTGACGTTTGTGAGGGCATACTTGAGTTCCGGGTTAAAACCTCTGCGGAACCTTGCCATATTTTTAGCTTCAGTGGACACCTCATCACCAGCGTAACGAGCGAGGCGGTTGAACTCACTCTGATAGCCGATGACGTCCAACTTGCCCTGCTTGAGTGAGCAAAACTCTTCACGCATCCTTTCCATGAGACCATCTGGAATGTGGTGCTTCAGGAAGGCTTCCTTGAAACAAACCCACGTGATTGGAAAGCCAGCTCTCATGGCCTGGTAGTTTTCCCACCAAGTAGCTGCCTGACCCTTCAGCAGATAGGAGGCATACTTGACCTTGTCTTCTTCAGCTACATGAGCAATCTCCAGAGCCTTAGCTATCTCACGGATCCAGTCATCAGCGTCTAGAGGCTCGCGTGTGGCCACGAAAACTCTCGGACCCAGACTGAGGAACTCCTTGATGCTGACTCGTGGAGCCGTCTGGTTGTTGTGCTGATTAGTCTGAAACTGGGCCATCTGCGCCATGACTTGGGTCATCTGAGTCAACAGCTCCGTGATTGGCGGTGGCTCAGGCGGGTTGTTCCTTGTTGGCGGCATCCTGAATGGAAATGCATTTTAGCACAACAATAGAAAATGATAGACTTGGAAACCGAAAGAGAGATTATTCCGACGCATGAATAGATAACCAACAGGTACATCATCACATGTTCAAATACATCAGAATATCCAACACACCACAAATGGTTCGAAAGCCAAAGGATAACTAAACATAGCTAAGAATGGATACATCGGTACTCCCATGCTCATCACGCAGGACGGCGACTAGGAGTACGGTGAGAGGTACGGTGAGGAGCACGCCCACGAAAGTAGGTGGAACGACGATCCACGTAGATCTGACGTGGTCTGAGAGCGACTCTAGGTGTGGTGAAGTACATAGCGTCGACTCCCTGTGCTCCAAAGCGTGGAATCCTAGTGTAACCAGCACCGAGGTTGAGGAGTGGACCTCTGATCGGCTCGTAACCTCCAGCATCTGGCAGACGATGACCAAATGGCTGATCGAAATGTGCAAAGCGCTCATCTCCAACAAAGTATGTGGTGTACGTCGCCAGACGAGTCAAAGCAAGGTAAAGCTGCTCTCTGACTGAAGCCAACTCCTGAGATAGTGTGCTGGCAACTGCGTCACTGTGCCTCACAAACTGAGCGGTGGTGTGCAGCCTGGAGTTATCATGCTCGTAGACATCCAAGTTGTCGTAGAGAGTGAAGTGAGCTCCCTCCGAAGTGATGTAACCACGGGGGATGTGGCGATAGATAGAATCGTCAAATCCCCAGTAGTCAGCACGAAGGACGGTGAGACTCACATAAGCTGCCTGCTGCACAACCATATCCACTGTGGAACCTACTGCCTCGTAGCGGTGGACTACGTTCATGCCATCATCTGACAGAATGTAGACGATAGCCTGGTAGTAGGTCTGGTCAAACTCTCGCTGCTGCTCGTAGACCTGGTACTCTGGTGCCCAACGGAACCCCAGAAAAGTGACCATGTCTCTCAGCATCTCCGGATAACCGGCAGTGCTCTCGCAACGAGTCATGCGAACCACCTACGGGTAGAACCTGAGATCCATCTGCAGATGATCGGGGAAGATTTGATTAGACGCCGGTAGAAGAACTGAAGTGGCAAACAACAACAAGGTTTCAACGGACGAAAAGGATCTTGAGAAGAACAGAATATCGAAGCAACATCGGGAAACACGAGACCAAACACTCCTGAGGTACTACGGAAAACCCATCCGGGCTTCTAAAGGATAAATATCTACTGCTTAAAGAATAGAGGATCTGCTTCCGGGGCTTACACGACTCCGTTCTCAATCGTGAGTAGGCAACATGATAAATCATGTCACAACCACCTCCATTCCTATGGTCTAGTAGATATAACCATCCTAGAGAAACCAGGATACGTGAAATCCTAACTTGAAAGTTTAGATGAGAAGAGAAAACAACGTTGCACTTCCTTACCAGAAAAGGGAGGGTGGGTGGGGAAAGAAATAAAAGAACAGAATTCCTACTCTCACGTTTCATTTTTCCTATATAGCTACAAAATAGTTTCTAGACTCAACTGCGACCAGTAAAAGGGATCCTACAGGCAGACAGGCTCTGATACCATTTGTCGCACCCGGACTTCTAGAGGATACTCACAGTCCGCTAAACAGTAAAAAAATGGCTTACGGGGCATACCGGCACCCGCATCTCAATATGAGCAGGCCAGCACGTAAACGTGTGACAACCATTCTCTACTATCCATCGTCTGCGTAAACCATCCCATAGAAATCCGACTACTTCCGTTGATGTACTTCATAACATACACACATGGTACGTCAACGGCATTTGAACAAGTGATATCCCAACATATCTCTAAGACACAAAAGATTGAAATAAGTTGCAAATAGCTCTCACTAGAGCAGAGATAGCAAATACAATCATCCAGAGGACACATGTCCCAACAATTCATCATTACATCACATCGGAAACATCCAAAGTGTCTGAGTACAGACAAGATCCAAATAGGCCTAAGAGGCCGGAAACGAAAAGACGGAGCCCATCCACGATGTCTGGGATCCTGCCCGGGTCCGCTATCTACTCGTCAGCAGCCTCGTCATACTCCACGTAGTAGCCACCATGGGGATCCTCGGAAACGTAGTCTGCGGAAACCACAGCCCCAAAGGGGTCAGTACAGACAAGTACTGGCAACCAAGACTCACAAGATACCAAAGTGTACCCGGCAACACCAAGTACAGATGCTTTAGGTTCAACGGAAGAAAGGGTGTTACAAAAGATGCGGCAGTGGGCTGCACTAACCAACTACAGATACAGGCTACAACTTCCGACTAACAGAAATGAGATAAGATAGCGTATCGTAACCAACTATAACTAACCTCAAACAAACCCATCCTGGATCTCGCCCCTTATCCAAAGAAGCAATCCGAGGATAACTCACACAGTTGGATTAATGATGGTTCAAGTTATTGTGTCAATAAGACTATTACTAGTCAAGTTATCATTAGTTAGGTGTAAGTTGTTCTGAGTACTTGTTAGCCAGTACTTTCACCAAGTCATCCATAACCGCGGACAACACGGCTTCTCGAGAAGATTTAACCCTGCAGGGATGCACCAATTTGGCCGTACACGTAAGAATAACCCGCCAGATGGAATGCCTTCCACCAAGCGGGGCACTCAACACAACCCAACTCTTCTTCGCATCAAGCCCAAAGCACCACGTGCTGTGCGTGCGCGGCTAATCGAGCCCCCACGAAGAAAAGGGGGACCCTCATAGCACTGGAAGACCACGCCGCCCTAAATGCCGACTACAAAAGTTCCACCCTGGCCTCGGGTTCGCACCTGCATATGCATGCATCAAATGGAAAGCCCGAACTAAGTGTGGCGATTTGGACGAGATGCGAATCGAATCAAATTGAGGGGGGCGCCCATACACGCTTCCCACATGCGGATAGTGTGCTCATCATGGATCAGTAGACAAGACCCTTTTCCTAATTAGGGTCGACACTAGCAGGCCTCAAAACCATACCCGGCCTCCTGCCGGTGCCTTATCATCAAATTAGCATTACCTCAAACATTAACAGGTTGTTGTTTTAACATCGAGCCCCAGGACATAATAAATATGGTAACAGAAAGTAACGGACAACAGAATCGAGCATAAACAACCCTAAGCATGCTAGTAAGACACAGGCAACAAGCAACAGGGTTATAGGTGTGGAGGTGAGGCTATATCAGGTATACAGGATAACATGTGATAGGATTGAACACAAGCAACGATTCATAAGGCTAGCAGGATAGTCAACAGAAAGTATCGGTATCCAGTGTGGAAAGGAACACAATGGTTCATGTGAGTGAATACTTGCGTGCAAACTCAGCAGCCTGGTACTGAGCTAACTCCTCAGAAGTAGTGTCGTAAACCTCGTCTGTCTCAATGTCGTCGTCTATTCGAGAAGAAGCAAACAAACAACGCAGAGAGACAAACAATCAATAACATGGCTTAATGTACAATCATGGGATGATGCATGACAATTTAATTGATGCATCAAGATAAGATAGCTGACATGGTAACATAATTAAATGGACCCATATGCAATTTGGATTGCATATGGAAAGCCCATGAATTAAGGTTGGTTTAGATGATCTACAAGTAAACAACATGTGAAAGTGGATTAGCATGATGCATGGATGAGGAAAACAGAAAGAAAACAACAATAGCTTCAATTTGAAATGAAGTTTACCAAGTTTGGAATTTTATTTATTAAGTTATGAAAATTTGCTTCTTAAAGGAGTTACACAAGCATTTGTTGTTTTCAACAATTTTAATTGTAAAAAATAGACAACAAATTTCATATGTGGAAAGAACACAAAATTTTAGGTGGAATACATGTTTCATTTGTTGAAAAAGGAATTAGAATGAATTAGTTATGAATTAAACAAGTTTAAACAAGATTTAAATGAATTTAATTCAATTATGAATTTATTTGAATTTTATTTGTTCAAAACATTAATTAACATTCATATTTGAAAAGATCATAATTTTCTGGTTTGAAAACATATTTTATATGTTCAAAAAGAATTTAAATTGACCAAGTTATGAATTTAGCAATTTTTTAAATGATTTAAACAAGGTTTAAATTATTTAACCAATTTTAATTATTCAAAACATGAAACAAAGTTTATATTTGAAATGGTGGTTTAATTTTGCATGGAAAACATATTTTATATGTGACATTTGAATTAACTTTGAATTAGTTATGAAATTAACCAAATTTGAAATGAGTTGTTTGAATTTGAAATTTGAAAACATTTGAAATGTTCAAAACAGAAAACAAATGATTTAAACAGGTGGAGAATTAAATTTGGTACAGAATACATATTTTATTTATGTTATTTGGATTTGATTTGCAAAAGATATTCAAATTTTAAATTCAGGGGCTATTTTGCAATTTTAAAACATACAGATTTGGTCCAGGGGCTTAACTGCGAAAAAGAAATCACAGAACGGCCCCTGGAAACGTTTTCTACGCAGCAGACCGACCCCTGGGTCACTGGCCTGCGGGCCCGTGCCCAGCTGGCGCTGCGCTGGAAGCTGGCGTGGCCTCCGCGGTCGATGGCAGGTGGGCCCTGCACTCCCGCGTGGCAAAGATGCAAAAATGGTTTTATTCTGCGCAGGGGGGGATCGAACCCGCGACGCGGGCGTTGCGCGCCGTTGGATGCAACCACTACGGTGTGGATCGACTGGTGATAGCAGATGCGCGCGTGTGGTTTTGAGGTTGCGCCTCGACAGTTAACTGAAACTTTCGAAAAGGTTCAGGCTTTCTGAACCTTGACGGTGATGCGGTGGTCGCCGGCGGTGATCTACGCGCTGCTGCTGCCCGTGGTGCGTGCTAGGGTGCTGTGGACGTGCGCGTGGTCGACAAGAGGAAGCAGAGGGGGAATAGAAGGGAGCGCCGCTCACCGTGGGGAAGGAAGAAGGCGTTCGAGCTCGCGGAAGGTGGACGACGACGACGACAGAGAACCGGACGGCGACGATGATCTGATGCCTCCCAGGCACCCTCGATGAAGCGTAGAGGGAGAGGAGTGGTCCACGATCTCGTCCCCGTGCTCGCAGAAGCTCGTCGATGAACACAACCTTCACAACCACCCCCTCACTCTCCGGCCATGGCAGCTCACCGAAAAAATTCAGAAGATTCAGAAACAAATTGGAGGAGATCTGAGGAGGAGGAGAGGAACTGGGGGCGGCAGGGTGGAAGAAGAAAGCTAGGGCTAGGGTTTGGGGTGCTCGGGGCTAGAAATAGGGGAGGAAAAGTAGGGAGGGAGCAGGTGGAGCTGCTCTGCTGCGTGCGCGCTGGCGTCAGCTGACGCCAGCCGTACGGAGGAGGGAGAAGGGGGCCGCGGGCCAGCTGCGCGCGCGCGCTGGGGTTAGGTGGGCTGGGCTTGGCCCAGTCTGCCTTCCCCAGCCGATTTCTTTTATTTTTTTCTTTCTGTTTGTTTTTTCTTTTTTGCTGAAAAGGAAAAGGGAGAAAAAGGAAGGGTTTTGGAGTTGGAAAAATTTAGGAAAAATTTGTATAGGTTATTTATTGTAACAGCAACATTGTGCAACTTTTGTTTTTCAAATTTTTTGAAATTAGTTGCTGTTTGTAATTTTATTTGAATTTGAGTGAAATTTGAATTAATTGAATAATTAACTTTAGCAAGTTAATGGTTTGAACTTCCAACTTTAATGGAAACAAATTGATGTTTGGGTTTGAAATTTTCATTTGAAAATTTGTAACAGAACAAGTATGAAACAAAATTTGAAATTTGGTTTGAAATTCAAATAGAAAACAAGGGAAAACAAAGGAAAACAAAGGAAAACAATTGGAAAACAAATGCAAAACTTAAGATGCCATGAGGCAAAACATAAAATAACAAAGAGCAAACATTCTAAAGGTTGTTTTTCATACTTGGGATGTTACACTAACTTAATTTGGAGTTGCCCTTTTTCTGACTCCCGTGGGAGTACCCCTTTTTTCGACTCTCATGATCACCGAAGTGTTGGTCTACATTGGAAAATGGAAGAAAGTAAAAAATATCCCTTTAGCCGACTCCCATGACCAGCGAAGTCAGATAGTGTTCCATGAATAATGTTCCCCACATAAATAGGAAATAAATATTAGTTGGAAAAGCAGTTGGATCAAATATTTTTTCATGCACTAAATACCGATGCGATCTACTCGACTAACTCAATAACAAAGTAGGTCTATTTCTAAAAAAACATCATCAACATAAGCTTAATAATGATCGTAAGAGAACTATTACTTTGCCAATTTTCAGATAAAAGGAGTCTCCCCCCGGATTTCATTGAAATCATCGAGCCAACAACAACGAGTTCCACGGGGCCAAAGGCCTTACAAGACAGGAATAGCTAAAAAGCAGTCTCTCACAGACACAACAAGACATCAACTGAAGCGTAAGGAACACGACTGTAACATCCCAGTGTTTGGGAGGTTATAAGGATCTAAATATAATATGTGCATTTGCAAATTATGCATCTAAAAATACGGGAAATTTTGGCGCGAAAGTTTAAACGAATCAAAGAGACCAATGTTTCACGTGAGATGATGAATTAGGTTTAGATCATCTGATCAATAGTACATTTGCTGTGATCTTTATAACATGGCATCTCTACAAACCAAATCACTTTATTACACAAACCATCATTGGTTGTGACCAACACAAACTCTCAACAACCTTAACCACGAGTCTTTAAGTGACTTGGGATAACTAATTAGGTATCTACAACCCAAAGAGGGGTGAGTACCCAAATCACACAACTGATAATCATACTTCCACCAATGAGTCATCAACAAAGAGGTTATCTCCTATACACAACAACTCTGTAAGTAATCAACCCTTCACACACCATCTTTATAAATTATCTCATAACTACTAAGTGCACCTTCACAATCAAAGAACAAAGGTTCAATAGAACACATAAGATAAAAAAAGTGTTAACTCAAAACCCACAAGTGGGAGATGACATAATAATTTTATTAACATATTTATCGAATATGTACATATCTCATCAACCATAAAAGAAGTACCTAAAAGAAGAAATAAATCTTCTTAAACTACTGTTAAACCTTGATCATTACATATGTTATTCCCAAACCTCTATATCTGCATTATGAATGAGAAAGTTAATAAAGAGAAGAATATAAAGTATCAACATGACACCTGAGAAAAACAACTAACAACTTTGATTTAGATCATTAAACTCCAATAACCTTCATATGCTCATTATCTCAATCATCTTATACAAGTGAGTATAGGAAATCTCAACACATAAATGAACCATTTGATCAACTTACTATAAAGTCATCATTCCACAAACACTCCACATCAATATTCAACAACCAAAGTATCTCTAGATACAACTAATGGATAACAACAAGTTATAACCTCTATTATAGGAATTGAATTGAAAGCTAAGTAAAACCAATCATGTATGAGACAAGTACATATCTTATGGGAAACAAAATGAGAAGCATATGGACAGATGATAAAAGCATGAACTAACTCTTAATCTAGATCTTTCTACCTTATCTAGACTATCCTATTATTTTGTCTAGATTATTTATTTTCTTGTTTCCCAATCCTCTCTAAGTCATTCTGCAAGAGAAGCCACCACAAGAAAAGAGGAACTACCAAAAGAAGATCTTGAGAATGATTCTGTAGAGTATTCTAGAAGTGCTATTCCAATTTATCATAAGAGTATTTTGGAACTCTAATACCTTAATCTGATCTTATAAAGTACTCATGAAATAGTGTGATATTCCAATGTTAGTGTTATATAGAAGTAGTTTGGTAACAAGCTTGTACACCTTGTTAACATATCACTTTTGTATACTGAGTGTTATACACAAACAAACAGAAGGTGAGATAACTTGGTACATCTCAGCCAATTGTATATGATTAGTAATTTGGAGGCAAGTCTGGCCCACTTGTCAACAAATTCTTCTTATATGCATATGGCAACTTGATGTCATAAAACAAACTTATATAATTTTATAATCATCTAAGTAAAACCTTTTCTTGGATAACTGGTTGTTTTCACCACAAGGGTGAGATAGTTGAAGATGGAATCCAAGAGTTAATCTTATTTGCAAGTGACAAAGGCAGTACCTGAAGACAAGTGGCAACTAGCGACAAGGATATTGCAGCCAACAGAAGACCACAAGAAGCAACACTGCATCAGTAAGGGAGCATAAGAAATTATTCAGTGAATCATTAGGAAATATTAGAGAACCAATAAACTCTTCCAAGATCATCAGAGATGAGGAGCTCATAATAAGATCTTTTATGGAAAAAATTATCAAATATGAAATAATAACCATCCCTAGCATCCACATGCCTTTTGATATGTGGAGGTTAATGGTAACAAGCTTAATACCTTGTTTTCCACATCAGTTTCATACATAAGACTAAAAGATAACAACATAAATACATCTGCACATCACCATGCCAATGATCCCCTGTTTCTAAAACAAACATGGGATAACATCCAAAGTGGAACCTATGTGGAAAACAAACAAATGAGATGCCAAAGCCACACATGTTTCCATTCAATATAGTACTAAAAACAGCAACCCTGGCTTGCACACACCTAAGTAAAAGGTCAACCAAAAATTGCTAAAACTTCCAACTTTGAAAGATGGCATGGTATCATACAAGAAAACAAGTTCATTCACCCATTAAAACTATTTAGTTTGACATGGAATAAAATTCCCTATTAAATGATTTTCATAACAATGCATAGAACCATTACCAAGTAGTTTTACCAAATTACTTTCTATAAGAAATTATAGCTAAAATTGTCCAACTATGATACCCCACCTTGTTAACCACTTGGTTGTTGTGTCTAGTCATAATAAACATGCCTAAAAATAATCTAATAGTCATTTAAAATTAAATAAAGAGAAAATAACAAAAAAGTGAAAAACTACTTAATTTAGCACCCCAGGGCAAATGGACAAATATTGTTCAATTTCACCAAAAAAAAAACTTTGTGAGGTTGCAAATTTGATATGGAATTCAAAACTAATTTTGAATAAATTTTCTCTTTGCAAAAATGCCCTGAAAACAAAGGTTTTCTTTACAGTTTTAAGACCAGAAGGACCTACTTGTAAATTCCGAAACTTGTAGGGGGTTATCGAAATTTCGCGAGTTCTTTTACTTTCTTCTTCCTCTGCCAGAAGGCAGAGGAGAAGGTCGTGCTGTCCTCCTCGCTGCTGCCACCTCCTGCTGCCGCCGGATCGCAAGGATAAGAACCCCAAGGAGCCGTCTACATCGAGCTCTCTCTCACTCTCTCGCCTCACTGCCTCTCTTCCTCTGTGGCGAACACAAACCCTAACCCTAACCACTTAATGCCGCCGCTCGTCCCCGTCGTCTTCGAATGTCCCCGGAGAATCTGAGACCACCCCGAGATCCGCATTGAAGTCCTCTACCCCTCCGCTGAATCTCGTTTGCTGGGAAGCCCGGGGCGGGCCGAATCGAGTCCCTTCTTCAACTCCGGCCGTTGGGGAATTCCTCACACCGCCTTCGATTGATACCACGCTGCGCGCCCTCGACAACTTCGTCATGCTCCTGGTGAGCTCACGCATCCGGGGGTGTCCTCCGTTTCCTTCATCCCTCTCCCTAGCGCCATAGCGCCGTCGGCCATTGCAGCCGCCGCCAAAATTGCTCACCGACGGGAACTCCGGTGACCATAAGGTTGTCAGCCGCCACCCCTAGGCTCGTCTCAATCTTCTATACGCCGTGGTCTAGTTTAATTTGGCAAATTAGGATCCGGTTGATTGAATTCATGATGAACAGAAGATCATCTCGTGTGCTGACATCATCCTGACATCAGCATGACTTCAAGAGAGATTTTCATTTTCTTTTCTTTTTAATTAAGTCGTATATGACAGGTGGGTCCCACCTGTCATTTTTTTTAAAAGGGGCAAAATAATTCTTAAATTCATTAATTCAATAACTATTAAAATAATTATCACAAAAATATGAAAACAATATGGAAATGTTTAGAAAAACATAATCTAAATGTTTATAAACTTTTAAAAAATGTTTGATAAAGTTTAAAATTAAATATTTTCTTTAATTAAATTAAATCATTTAAAATGAAACTCATCTATGATGTTTTCATAGTCATTTTACCAAGTTTTGATGTGTACAATATTTTTCCTAACCATTTAATTCATTTAAAATTAATAAATTTATAACTTATTCAAATATTTTCAGAAAACATCAAATGATATACCAAATTAAAGAGAAAATCATTTTCAACTCAAATATGTCAAACACAAAATATTTTGTTGAACTTACAAAATTGTTTATAAAGGTATAATGAAATTCTATAATATTCCATTATAACCAGAAATAGCTACCACACCATTATTTTCCTTATTAATAAAACCCTCATGTTTTCACACCTAATAAACCTATCATCACAAGTCAATAGAAAGTTGTGTGATGATAGAGTTAGTTTTATTAAATCATCATTTTTCAATTAAACTCGTTATCATTAGCTCTACACTTTTGAACATAAAATCAAACATGTGTATTATCTTTTCAATAGTTGTTTTCCATATGTTATTGTTTTCTCGTTCAATCATGTGATAACACTTCTACTTAAACATTATAAAAATTGTTTGCTAAGTAAAAGTGAAACACATGTAAAGTCTAAAAGAAGTAATAACCACATCACCACAAGTAATGAAACATTTCACCTAAAACCTATGTGATTAAGTTGTCGTATCAAACGTAGCTTACACTTGCAAGCTGGGGTGTTTTGTAGGGTAATTCACGATGCTAATCATTACTAAGCATGTATCATCTTGCCGGTTGTCGCACCCGGACTTCTAGAGGATACTCATAGTCCGCTAAACAGTAGAGCAACCGGCTTACGGGGCATACCGGCACCCGCATCTCAATATGAGCAGGCCAACACGTAAACGTGTGACAACCATTCTCTACAATCCATCGTCTGCGTAAACCATCCCATAGAAATCAGGACACTTCCGTTGACGTACTTCATAGCATACACACATGGTACGTCAACGGCATTAGAACAACTGATATCACAACATATCTCTAAGACACAAAAGATTGAAATAAGTTGCAAATAGCTCTCACTAGAGCAGAGATAGCAAATACAATCATCCAGAGGACACATGTCCCAACAATTCATCATTACATCACAGCGGAAGCATCCAAAGTGTCTGAGTACAGAAAAGACGGAGCCCATCCACGATGTCTCGGATCCTGCCCGGGTCCGCTATCTACTCGTCAGCAGCCTCGTCATACTCCACGTAGTAGCCTCCATGGGGATCCTCGGAAACGTAGTCTGCGGAAACCACAGACCCAAAGGGGTCAGTACATAAACGTACTGGCAAGCAAGACTCACAAGATACCATAGTGTACCCGGCAACACTAAGTACAAATGCTCTGGGTTCAACGGAAGAAATAGGTGATACAAAAGTGCGGCAGCAGGCTGCTCTAATCAACTACAGCAACACGCTACAACTTCCGGCTAAGAGAGAGGGATAAGATAGCGTATCGTAACCAACTATAACTAACCTCAAACAAACCCATCCTGGATCTCGCCCTTATCCAAAGAAGCAATCCGAGGATAACTCACACGGTTGGATTAATGATGATTCAAGTTATTGTGTCAATAGGACTATTACTAGTCAAGTTATCATTAGTTAGGTGTAAGTTGTTCTGAGTACTTGTTAGCCAGTACATTCACCAAGTCATCCATAACCGCGGAAAACACGGCTTCTCGAGAAGATTTAACCCTGCAGGGGTGCACCAATTTGGCCGTACACGTAAGAATACCCCGCCAGGATGGAAATGCACTTCCACCAAGCGAGGCACTCAACACAACTCAACTCTTCTTCGCATCAAGCCCAAAGCACCACGTGCTGTGCGTGCGCGGCTAATCGAGCCCCCACGAAGAAAAGGGGGACCCTCATAGCACTTGAAGACGACGCCGCCCTAAATGCTGACTACAAAAGTTCCGCCCTGGCCTCGGGTTCGTACCTGCATATGCGTGCATCAAATGGAAAGCCCGAACTAAGTGTGGCGATTTGGACGAGATGCGAATCGAATCAAATTGAGGGGGGCGCCCATACACGCTTCCCACATGCGGATAGTGCGCTCATCATGGATCAGTAGACAAGACCCTTTTCCTAATTAGGGTCGACACTAGTAGGCCTCAAAACCACGTCGGGCCTCCTGCCGGTGCCTTAACATCAAATTAGCATTACCTCAAACATTAACAAGTTGATTGTTTAAACATCGAGCCCCAGAACATAATAAATATGGTAACAGAAATAACGGACAGCAGACTCGAGCGTAAACAACCCTAAGCATGCTAGTAAGACACGGGCAACAAGCAACGGGGTTTTAGGTGTGGAGGTGAGGCTATATCAGGGTTAAAGGATAACATGTGATAGGATCGAACACAAGCAAAGATTCATAAGGCTAGCAGAATAGACAACGGAAAGTATCGGTATCCAGTGTGGAAGGGAACACAATGGTTCATGTGAGTGAATACTTGCCTGCAAACTCAGTAGCCTGGTACTGGGCTAACTCTTCAGAAGTAGTGTCGTAAACCTCGTCTGTCTCAACGTCGTCGTCTATTCGAGAAGAAGCAAACAAACAACGCAGAGGGACAACAATCAATAACATGGCATAATGCACAATCATGGGATGATGCATGACAATTTAATTGACGCATTAAAATAAGCTAGTTGACATGGTAACATGTTTAAATGGACCCATATGCAATTTGGATTGCATATGGAAAGCCCATGAATTAAGGTTGAAATAATTGTTCTACAACTAATCAACAGGTGAAAGTGGATTAGCATGATGCATGGATGAGGAAAACAATGAGAAAACAACAATAGATTCAATTTGATATGTGGTTTACCAAGTTTGGAATTTTATTTATTAAGTTATGAAAATTTGCTTCTTAAAGGAGTTACGCCAGCATTTGTTGTTTTCACCAATTTTAATTGTTCAAAATAAATAACAAAATTCATATTTACAAAGAACACAAAATTTTAGGTGGAATAAATGTTTCACTTGTTGAAAAAGGATTTAGAATAAATTAATTATGAATTAAACAAGTTTAAACAAGATTTAAATGAATTTAATGCAATTATGAATTTATTTGAATTTTTTATTTGTTCAAAACATTAATTAAAATTCATATTTGAAAAGATTATAATTTTCTGCTTTGAAAACATATTTTATATGTTCAAAAAAGAATTTAATTTGACCAAGTTATGAATTTAGCAAATTTAAATGATTTAAACAAGGTTTAAATTATTTAACTAATTTTAATTATTCAAAACATGATACAAAGTTTATATTTGAAATGGTGGTTTAATTTGACATGGAAAACATATTTTATATGTGACATTTGAAATAATATTGAAATAGTTATGAAATTAACCAAATTGGAAAAGAGTTGTTTGAATTTGAAATTTGAAAACATTTGAAATGTTCAAAACAGAAAACAAAAGATTTAAAAAGCTAGAGAATTAAATTTGGTTCAGATTACATATTTTATTTGTATTATTTGGATGTGTTATGCAATTTTTATAAAGGTTTGAAATTTAGGGATTAATCTGTAAATAAAAGGACTTAAATTAAAAGAAAAAGGCCAGAAATTACTTTACACCTCGCAGTGGCCTAGCCTGGGCCACTGACGAGGGGGCCCTGCGCCACAGGGACCCGCGTGTGTGCGCGTGGCAGCAGAGCCACTGACAGGGAGGCCCACCTGTCAGCGCTCGCGGTGCAAAAATTGGTGGTTTATTCCGCAAAGGGAAGGGATCGAACCCTCGACCCCGTGAGCGAGAGCGCAGTGCGCTGCCACTGCGGTACTGATTCGTTGCTTGTCAGTATAGGGTGCGTGGGGAGTATAAGGTTCAGATGTGCGTCAGTTAACTGAATTTCGCAGGTTCAGTTACTGAACCTTGGCCGCGCTCGACGCTCGCCGGTGACGTGCTGCGATGCACCAGCTGTTGCTCGTGCTAGGGTGCTGGGTGGTGTCATGTGCTTGCGTGTGCAGGGAGGAACAGAGAGAGGGAGGTGGACGTCGTGGTGCTCACCGGCGTTGCAGGTGAAGCAGAGGCTCGGGGAAGGTGGACCTCGCCGGCGACAGAGGCACGGACGGCGGCGTCGATGCAGTGGCCCTCCGTGTTCGCTGTGGTGTCGAGGGGGTAGAGGAAACCGTGGGGAGGAGATTCCCACTGCTAGTCAGGCCTGAGGTGGACCATCGCGGCGGCGATCGCCGGAGTTCAGAGGTGGTGGTGCTCGGAATTCAGAGGCAGAGAGGGAGAGAGGAGGGAGGACCTAGGGCTAGGGCAGAGGGAGGCTAGCTAGGTTTATAAGGAGGAGGGGGAGGAGCTGTGGCCGTCCCCTGCTCGCTGCTGTCGACGTGGGTGCTGCGGATGGGCAGCCGTATGAAGGTGGAAGAAACGGGGGGGGGGGGGGTAGCAGGCCGTGGGGGGAGAGGTTTGGTGGGCTGGGCTCAGCCCACTGCCTGCCCTCTCCCTCTACGTTATTTTTTTTGTTTTTCCTTTTTCTGTTTTTTTGTAGATTTGAAAAAGGAAGAAAAAGAATAGGTGTTTGGGGTTTTAAAATTTTTTGTTAACTTTTTATAGTTTGTTATTGCAACAGCACAAATGTGCAACTTTTGTTTTTTCAAAAATTGAACTTAGTTGCTGTTAGGAATTTTAATTGAATTTAAGTGAATATTTGAATTAAATGATTAATTGAAACTTAAGCAATTTAAAAGCTTTAAAATTCAAGTTTATTTGAAACAATGATTGGAGTGATTTGTAATTTCCATACTTTCAAAATGGTTGCTGTTTGTATTTTATTTGAATTTGAATAATGTTTTGGTATTAACTGAATTACTGAAAGAAACAAATCAATAGTTTGAACTTACAACTTTAATGGAAACAATTGATTGCTTTGATTTGAATATTTCATTTGGAAAATTGTAACATAACAAGTATGAAACAAAGATTTGAATTTTTGGTTTGAAATTCATATTGAAAAACAATGGAAAACAAAAGAAAACAAAGGAAAACAAATGCAAAACAAAACAATGGTTATGATGACATGATGCAAAACATAAATTAACAAGAAATAAAACATTCTAAATGGGAGTTTTCATACTTGGGATGTTACAAAACGCCCCCCTTGAAGGAATCGCGCCCCGAGATTCCTACTGAGAAGAGAAAAGGTTCAGATACTTCTTGCGAAGATCCTCTTCGGTCTCCCACGTTGCCTCTTTATCGGAATGATGCGACCACTGCACTTTCAAGAACTTGGTGCTCTTGTTGCGAGTTTTGCGCTCGGTCTCATCGAGAATTCGAATAGGGTTCTCCTCATAAGAGAGATCTTCTTGCAGTTCAATTGAATCATGATCAACTGCACGATCTGGATCTTTGAAGCACCTCTTGAGCTGTGACACGTGAAACACATCGTGCACCTTGGATAGCTTTTCTGGAAGTTCAAGACGATAGGCATTTTCTGCACGCCTTGAGAGAATGTTGAAAGGACCAATATATCTTGGTTCAAGTTTTCCTTTTACACCAAAACGATGAGTGCCTCTGAGGGGAGTTACACGGAGATATGCTTTGTCACTAGGTGCATAGATCATATCCTTGTGCTTGCTGTCATAGTAGCTTTTCTGACGAGACTGAGCAATCTTGAGATTGTCACGAATGATGCGAACTTTCTCTTCGGCTTCCTTAACAATGTCAGGGCCTAAGAGTGAACGTTCACCAGCTCCAGACCAATTGATTGGACTCCTGCATCTGCGGCCATAGAGAGCTTCAAATGGTGCCATGCCTAGGCTTGCCTGGAAGCTGTTGTTGTAGGAGAATTCAGCATATGGAAGACATTCCTCCCATTTCATGCCAAAAGAGATACCACATGCTCTGAGCATATCCTCGATAATCTGATTGACTCTTTCGACTTGCCCTTGAGACTGAGGATGGTAGGCTGTGCTGAACAGCAGTTTGGTGCCCAATGCTTCTTGAAAGCTTTTCCAGAAATGAGAAGTGAATATGCTTCCACGGTCTGAGCTTATTTCCAATGGAACACCATGAAGAGGAACAATCTTTGCTGTGTAGAGCTCTGCTAACTGGCTAGCTGAGATTGTTTCTTTGACAGCAAAGAAGTGAGCTACTTTAGTGAGACGATCAATGACAACGAAGATTGCATCGTTGCCCCTCTTGGACTTTGGAAAACCAGTGACGAAGTCCATTTCAATCATGTCCCACTTCCACTCAGGGATTTTCAGAGGTTGGAGGAGACCGGCTGTTTTCTGATGAACTGCCTTAACACATTGACAAACGTCGCATTCAGAAACGTATTGAGCAATTTCACGTTTCATGCCAGGCCACCAATACAGTGTCTTGAGATCCTGGTACATCTTTGTACTTCCAGGGTGTATGGAGAGAGGAGTTTCATGAGCCTCCTTGAGAATGACATCTTTGAGACTTTGAACTTGAGGAACTGCAATGCGTCCTTCGAAGAACACAGTTCCCTTGTCATCGATTGAGAAGGACTTAAATTTCTCCTTGCCTTCTTTGATGTGTTCTACCATCTTCTTGATTTCAGCATCACGAAGTTGTTCAGAACGAATCTTGTCCTCGAGAGTTGGACTTGCTGTCAAGTTTGCAAGATAGCCTTGAGGAACAAGAACAAGGTTCAGCTTCTGGAATTCTTCATGAAGAGGAGGTTGGCTTTCCATGATCATGAGATTATTGCAATACGACTTGCGACTGAGAGCATCGGCCATAACATTAGCCTTGCCTAGAGTGTAAGAAATGGTAAGATCAAAGTCTTTGATCTTTTCAATCCATCTCCTTTGCCTGAGGTTTAGATCTGGTTGAGTGAAGATGTATTTCAGACTCTTATGATCGGAAAAGATTTCAGTGCGATTACCCAACAAGTATTGTCTCCATTTCTTGAGGGCAAACACAACTGCTGCAAGTTCAAGGTCATGAGTGGGATAATTGAGCTCATGTGCGTTCAACTGACGTGAAACATAAGCCACAACTTGACGTTCTTGCATAAGAACTGCACCTAGACCTTGGAGAGAAGCGTCACAGAATATCTGGAAAGGTTTGGTAGGATCTGGGCCAACCAGAACTGGTGTAGAAGTGAGTTTAGTCTTCAGGAGATTGAAACTTTCATCACATTGTGGAGACCAAACGAACTTCTTGTCCTTCTTTGTGAGATCAGTGAGAGGTTTGGCAATCTTGGAAATGTTTTGGACGAAACGACGGCAATAGCTAGCCAAGCCAAGAAAACTTCTTACTTGCTTCACGTCTTTGGAGGTTTCCAATCAACAATTGCTTTAACCTTTTCTGGATCGATGGCTATGCCCTTGGCTGAGATGACATGACCAAGGTAAGCAACTTCTGGAATGCAGAACTCACATTTGGAGAATTTGGCATATAGACGATGCTCGCGAAGCTTCATGAGAGTGAGACGAAGATGTTCTTCATGCTCTTCCTCGGATTTTGAGTAGACCAGAATGTCATCAAGATATACCACAACGAACTTGTCGAGGTATTCATGGAAGACAGAATTCATGAGTCGAGAGAAAGTCGCCGGTGCATTGGTGAGACCAAAGGACATGACGGTGAATTCATATAGACCGTAGCGAGTGGTGAAGGCTGTCTTTGGAATATCCTATTTTCTGATCTTTATTTGATGGTAACCCATTCTCAAGTCTAACTTGGAGAATATTGAGGCTCCAGAAAGTTGATCAAAAAGATCATCGATACGAGGAATTGGATATTTGTTTTTGATGGTTTTCTCGTTAAGAGGACGATAGTCAACAACGAGTCTCTTTGTGTGATCCTTCTTCGCAACGAACAGAGTTGGGCAACCCCAAGCCGAGGAACTAGGTTGAATGTAACCTTTTTCCATGTACATATCGATTTGTTCCTTTAACAACTTCAGCTCGGGAGTTCCTATCTTGTAGGGATGCTTAGAGATTGGAGCAGTACCTGGCTCAAGCTCGATCACGAACTCAACAGCTCTGTCTAGAGGCATCCCTGGCAACTCTTCTGGAAAGACATCAGGGAATTTGCAAACCACCGGAACATTTTCAAGTGAAGGAAGAGGTTTTGCATCGAGGTTGCATAGCTGAAAGGAACTTGATTCATTTGGAGAATAGGCTATCTGGCTAGAGGGGTGGAACAGAGTTATTGACTTCTGAGCACAGTCAATCCTTGCTATATTGGCTTTCAGCCAATCCATACCAAGAATGACATCAATGTCAGAATTGCCAAGCAGTATGAGAGAAGCAAGGAATATGTGGCCTCCAATTAGGATTTGATTTTTGTGACTGATCTTGGACGTTTGCATAGTTGCTCCAGGGGAGTTTACTACTAGCGGGGAACCCAAACCAACAAAAGGGAGTTTAATTGCTGTCGCAAAGATCTTTGACACGAAGGAATGTGATGCTCCGGTATCAAACAACACTTTAGCTGGAATAGAGTTTACGGGAAATGTACCGAGAACAACGTCAGGAGCTTCCTCAGCTTTGTCGATCTTGACATGATTCACCCTTGCGGTCCTCCCGACAGGCCTGTTGTTGGAGTTGAAGGCCTTAGGCGGGGGAGCGCGCACCATTGCCTGGTTTGTGTTGGGACGAGGTGGTGGTGGAGGTAGCTGCCTCTGCGTGCACTTGTCAGCGTAGTGCCCCGTCTGCTTGCACTTGTAGCAAGTGACAACACGAGGAGGCCCTGGCCTTGGCTGCCCCATCGAAGCCCTCTGATCATGCATCTGAGCAGGGTTGGGTGGGCGGGGAGCGAAGCCTGGAGAAGCTTGGGCATATGGAGCCCGAGTGACAGCACCATTTGGCACCCAGATGCGGCGCTTCTGCGGAGGGGTGGTCATTTTGGAGGAGGAACCACCCTCACGCGAGTGCTTGCGAGACTCCTCGAACGCCTTGCGCCCATTTTCTTCATTGAGCGCGGTGTTAACGAGCTCCTCAAAGTTGTTGGCCTTGATATTGGTGAGGGCGTACTTGAGTTCCGGGTTAAAACCTCTGCGGAACCTTGCCATCTTCTTAGCCTCAGTGGACACCTCATCACCAGCGTAACGAGCGAGGCGATTGAACTCACTCTGATAGCCAATGACGTCCAGCTTGCCCTGCTTGAGTGAGAAAAACTCTTCACGTATCCTTTCCATGAGACCATCTGGAATGTGGTGCTTCAGGAAAGCTTCCTTGAAACAATTCCCGTTGATTGGATAGCCAGCTCTCATGGTCTGGTAGTTTTCCCACCAAGTAGCTGCCTGACCCTTCAGCAGATAGGAGGCATACTTGACCTTGTCTTCCACAGCAACGTGAGCAATCTCCAGAGCCTTAGCTATCTCACGGATCCAGTCATCAGCATCCAGAGGCTCGCGTGTGGCCACGAAAGCTCTCGGACCCAGACTGAGGAACTCCTTGATGCTGACTCGTGGAGCCGTCTGGTTGTTGTGCTGATTAGTCTGAAACTGGGCCATCTGTGCCATGACTTGGTTCATCTGAGTCAACAGCTCCGTGATTGGCGGTGGCTCAGGCGGGTTGTTCCTTGTTGGCGGCAACCTGAATGGAAATGCATTTTAGCACAACAACAGAAAAGGATAGACTTGGAAACCGAAAGAGAGATTATTTCGACGCATGAATAGATAACCAACAGGTACATCATCACATGTTCAAATACATCAGAATATCCAACACACCATAAATTTTTCAAATGCCAAAGGATAACTAAACATAGCCAAGAATGGATACATCGGTACTCCCATGCTCATCACGCAGGACGGCGGCTAGGAGTACGGCGAGAGGTACGGTGAGGAGCACGCCCACGAAAGTAGGTAGAACGACGATCCACGTAGATCTGACGTGGTCTGAGAGCGACTCTAGGTGTGGTGAAGTACATAGCGTCGACTCCCTGTGCTCCAAAGCGTGGAATCCTAGTGTAACCAGCACCGAGGTTGAGGAGTGGACCTCTGATCGGCTCGTAACCTCCAGCATCTGGCAGACGACGACCCACTGGCTGATCGAAACGTGCAAAGCGCTCGTCTCCAATAAAATCTGTGGTGTAAGTCGCCAGACGAGTCAAAGCAAGGTAGAGCTGCTCTCTGACTGAAGCCAACTCCTGAGATAGTGTGCTGGCAACTGCGTCACTGTGCCTCACAAACTGAGCGGTGGTGTGCAGCCTGGAGTTATCATGCTCGTAGACATCCAAGTTGTCGTAGAGAGTGAAGTGAGCTCCCTCCGAAGTGATGTAACCACGGGGGATGTGGCGATAGATAGAATCGTCAAATCCCCAGTAGTCAGCACGAAGGACGGTGAGACTCACATAAGCTGTCTGCTGCACAGCCATATCCACTGTGGAACCTACTGCCTCGTAGCGGTGGACTACGTCCATGCCATCATCTGACAGAATGTAGACAATAGCCTGGTAGTAGGTCTGGTCAAACTCTCGCTGCTGCTCGTAGACATGGTACTCTGGTGCCCAACGGAACCCTAGAAAAGTGACCATGTCTCTCAGCATCTCCGGATAACCGGCAGTGCTCTCGCGACGAGTCATACGAACCACCTGCGGGTAGAACCTGAGATCCATCTGCAGATGATCGGGGAAGTTTTGATTAGACGCCGGTAGAAGAACTGAAGTGGAAAGCAACAACAAGGTTTCAACGGAAGAAAAGGATGTTGAGAAGAACAGGATATCGAAGCAACATTGGGGAAACATGAGACCAAACACTCCTGAGGTACTACGGAAAACCCATCCGGGCTTCTAAAGGATAAATATCTACTGCTTAAGGAATAGAGGATCTGCTTCCGGGGCTTACACGCCTCCGTTCTCAATCGTGAGTAGGCAACATGATAAATCATGTCACAACCACCTCCATTCCTATGGTCTAGTAGATATAACTATCCTAGAGAAACCAGGATACGTGAAATCCTAACTTGAAAGTTTAGATGAGAAGAGAAAACAACGTTGCACTTCCTTACCAGAAAAGGGAGGGTGGGTGGGGAAAGAAATAAAAGAACCGAATTCCTACTCTCACGTTTCATTTTTACTACATAGCTACAAAATAGTTTCTAGACTCAACTGCGACCAGTAAAAGGGATCCTACAGGCAGACAGGCTCTGATACCATTTGTCGCACCCGGACTCCTAGAGGATACTCACAGTCCGCTAAACAGTAGAGCAACTGGCTTACGGGGCATACCGGCACCCGCATCTCAATATGAGCAGGCCAACACGTAAACGTGTGACAACCATTCTCTACTATCCATCGTCTGCGTAAACCATCCCATAGAAATCAGGACACTTCCGTTGACGTACTTCATAGCATACACACATGGTACGTCAACGGCATTTGAACAAGTGATATCCCAACATATCTCTAAGACACAAAAGATTGAAATAAGTTGCAAATAGCTCTCACTAGAGCAGAGATAGCAAATACAATCATCCAGAGGACACATGTCCCAACAATTCATCATTACATCACAGCGGAAGCATCCAAAGTGTCTGAGTACAGACAAGATCCAAATAGGCCTAAGAGGCCGGAAACGAAAAGACGGAGCCCATCCACGATGTCTCGGATCCTGCCCGGGTCCGCTATCTACTCGTCAGCAGCCTCGTCATACTCCACGTAGTAGCCTCCATGGGGATCCTCGGAAACGTAGTCTGCGGAAACCACAGCCCCAAAGGGGTCAGTACATAAACGTACTGGCAAGCAAGACTCACAAGATACCATAGTGTACCCGGCAACACCAAGTACAAATGCTCTGGGTTCAACGGAAGAAATAGGTGATACAAAAGTGCGGCAGCAGGCTGCTCTAATCAACTACAGCAACACGCTACAACTTCCGGCTAAGAGAGAGGGATAAGATAGCGTATCGTAACCAACTATAACTAACCTCAAACAAACCCATCCTGGATCTCGCCCCTTATCCAAAGAAGCAATCCGAGGATAACTCACACGGTTGGATTAATGATGATTCAAGTTATTGTGTCAATAGGACTATTACTAGTCAAGTTATCATTAGTTAGGTGTAAGTTGTTCAGAGTACTTGTTAGCCAGTACTTTCACCAAGTCATCCATAACCGCGGAAAACACGGCTTCTCGAGAAGATTTAACCCTGCAGGGGTGCACCAATTTGGCCGTACACGTAAGAATACCCCGCCAGCATGGAAATGCACTTCCACCAAGCGAGGCACTCAACACAACTCAACTCTTCTTCGCATCAAGCCCAAAGCACCATGTGCTGTGCGTGCGCGGCTAATCGAGGCCCCACGAAGAAAAGGGGACCCTCATAGCACTGGAAGACCACGCCGCCCTAAATGCCGACTACAAAAGTTCCGCCCTGGCCTCGGGTTCGTACCTGCATATGCGTGCATCAAATGGAAAGCCCGAACTAAGTGTGGCGATTTGGACGAGATGCGAATCGAATCAAATTGAGGGGGGAGCCCATACACGCTTCCCACATGCGGATAGTGCGCTCATCATGGATCAGTAGACAAGACCCTTTTCCTAATTAGGGTCGACACTAGCAGGCCTCAAAACCACGCCGGGCCTCCTGCCGGTGCCTTAACATCAAATTAGCATTACCTCAAACATTAACAGGTTGATTGTTTAAACATCGAGCCCCATAACATAATAAATATGGTAACAGAAATAACGGACAGCAGACTCGAGCGTAAACAACCCTAAGCAAGCTAGTAACACACGGGCAACAAGCAACAGGGTTTTAGGTGTGGAGGTGAGGCTATATCAGGGTTAAAGGATAACATGTGATAGGTTCGAACACAAGCAACGATTCATAAGGCTAGGAGAATAGACAACGGAAAGTATCGGTATCCAGTGTGGAAAGGAACACAATGGTTCATGTGAGTGAATACTTGCCTGCAAACTCAGTAGCCTGGTACTGGGCTAACTCCTCAGAAGTAGTGTCGTAAACCTCGTCTGTCTCAACGTCGTCGTCTATTCGAGAAGAAGCAAACAAACAACGCAGAGGGACAACAATCAATAACATGGCATAATGCACAATCATGGGATGATGCATGAAAATTTAATTGACGCATTAAAATAAGCTAGTTGACATGGTAACATGTTTAAATGGACCCATATGCAATTTGGATTGCATATGGAAAGCCCATGAATTAAGGTTGAAATAATTGTTCTACAACTAATCAACAGGTGAAAGTGGATTAGCATGATGCATGGATGAGGAAAACAATGAGAAAACAACAATAGATTCAATTTGATATGTGGTTTACCAAGTTTGGAATTTTATTTATTAAGTTATGAAAATTTGCTTCTTAAAGGAGTTACACCAGCATTTGTTGTTTTCACCAATTTTAATTGTTCAAAATAAATAACAAAATTCATATTTAGAAAGAACACAAAATTTTAGGTGGAATACATGTTTCACTTGTTGAAAAAGGATTTAGAATAAATTAATTATGAATTAAACAAGTTTAAACAAGATTTAAATGAATTTAATGCAATTATGAATTTATTTGAATTTTTTATTTGTTCAAAACATTAATTAAAATTCATATTTGAAAAGATTATAATTTTCTGCTTTGAAAACATATTTTATATGTTCAAAAAGAATTTAATTTGACCAAGTTATGAATTTAGCAATTTTAAATGATTTAAACAAGGTTTAAATTATTTAACTAATTTTAATTATTCAAAACATGAAACAAAGTTTATATTTTAAATGGTGGTTTAATTTGACATGGAAAACATATTTTATATGTGACATTTGAAATAATATTGAAATAGTTATGAAATTAACCAAATTGGAAAAGAGTTGTTTGAATTTGAAATTTGAAAACATTTGAAATGTTCAAAACAGAAAACAAAAGATTTAAAAAGGTAGAGAATTAAATTTGGTTCAGATTACATATTTTATTTGTATTATTTGGATTTGTTATGCAATTTTTATAAAGGTTTGAAATTTAGGGATTAATCTGTAAATAAAAGGACTTAAATTAAAAGAAAAAGGCCAGAAATTACTTTACACCTCGCAGTGGCCTAGCCTGGGCCACTGACGAGGGGGCCCTGGGCCACAGGGACCCGCGTGTGTGCGCGTGGCAGCAGAGCCGCTGACAGGGAGGCCCACCTGTCAGCGCTCGCGGTGCAAAAATTGGTGGTTTATTCCGCAAAGGGAAGGGATCGAACCCTCGACCCCGTGAGCGAGAGCGCAGCGCGCTGCCACTGCGGTACTGATTCGTTGCTTGTCAGTATAGGGTGCGTGGGGAGGATAAGGTTCAGATGTGCGTTAGTTAACTGAATTTCGCAGGTTCAGTTACTGAACCTTAGCCGCGCTCGACGCTCGCCGGTGACGTGCTGCGATGCAGCAGCTGCTGCTCGTGCTAGGGTGCTGGGTGGTGTCGTGTGCTTGCGTGTGCAGGGAGGAACAGAGAGAGGGAGGTGGACGTCGTGGTGCTCACCGGCGTTGCAGGTGAAGCAGAGGCTCGGGGAAGGTGGACCTCGCCGGCGACAGAGGCACGGACGGCGGCGTCGATGCAGTGGCCCTCCGTGTTCGCTGTGGTGTCGAGGGGGTAGAGGAAACCGTGGGGAGGCGATTCCCGCTGCTAGTCAGGCCTGAGGTGGACCATCGCGGCGGCGATCGCCGGAGTTCAGAGGTGGTGGTGCTCGGAATTCAGAGGCAGAGAGGGAGAGAGGAGGGAGGACCTAGGGCTAGGGCAGAGGGAGGCTAGCTAGGTTTATAAGGAGGAGGGGGAGGAGCTGTGGCCGTCCCCTACTCGCTGCTGTCGACGTGGGTGCTGCGGATGGGCAGCCGTATGAAGGTGGAAGAAACGGGGGGGGGGGGGGGGGGGGTAGCAGGCCGTGGGGGGAGAGGTTTGGTGGGCTGGGATCAGCCCACTGCCTGCCCTCTCCCTCTGCGTTATTTTTTTGTTTTTCCTTTTTCTGTTTTTTTTTTGTAGATTTGAAAAAGGAAGAAAAAGAATAGGTGTTTGGGGTTTTAAAATTTGGTGTTAACTTTTTATAGTTTGTTATTGCAACAGCACAAATGTGCAACTTTTGTTTTTAAAAAAATTGAACTTAGTTGCTGTTAGGAATTTTAATTGAATTTAAGTGAATATTTGAATTAAATGATTAATTGAAACTTAAGCAATTTAAAAGCTTTAAAATTCAAGTTTATTTGAAACAATGATTGGAGTGATTTGTAATTTCCATACTTTCAAAATGGTTGCTGTTTGTATTTTATTTGAATTTGAATAATGTTTTGGTATTAACTGAATTACTGAAAGAAACAAATCAATAGTTTGAACTTACAACTTTAATGGAAACAATTGATTGCTTTGATTTGAATATTTCATTTGGAAAATTGTAACATAACAAGTATTAAACAAAGATTTGAATTTTTGGTTTGAAATTCATATTGAAAAACAATGGAAAACAAAAGAAAACAAAGGAAAACAAATGCAAAACAAAACAATGGTTATGATGACATGATGCAAAACATAAATTAACAAGAAATAAAACATTCTAAATGGGAGTTTTCATACTTGGGATGTTACAAAACGCCCCCCTTGAAGGAATCGCGCCCCGAGATTCCTACTGAGAAGAGAAAAGGTCCGGATACTTCTTGCGAAGATCCTCTTCGGTCTCCCATGTTGCCTCTTTATCGGAATGATGCGACCACTGCACTTTCAAGAACTTGGTGCTCTTGTGGCGAGTTTTGCGCTCGGTCTCATCGAGAATTCGAATAGGGTGCTCCTCATAAGAGAGATCTTCTTGCAGTTCAATTGAATCATGATCAACTGCACGATCTGGATCTTTGAAGCACCTCTTGAGCTGTGACACGTGAAACACATCGTGCACCTTGGATAGCTTTTCTAGAAGTTCAAGACGATAGGCATTTTCTGCACGCCTTGAGAGAATGTTGAAAGGACCAATATATCTTGGTGCAAGTTTTCCTTTTACACCAAAACGATGAGTGCCTCTGAGGGGAGTTACACGGAGATATGCTTTGTCACTAGGTGCATAGATCATATCCCTGTGCTTGCTGTCATAGTAGCTTTTCTGACGAGACTGAGCAATCTTGAGATTGTCACGAATGATGAACTTTCTCTTCGGCTTCCTTAACAATGTCAGGGCCTAAGAGTGAACGTTCACCAGCTCCAGACCAATTGATTGGACTCCTGCATCTGCGGCCATAGAGAGCTTCAAATGGTGCCATGCCTAGGCTTGCCTGGAAGCTGTTGTTGTAGGAGAATTCAGCATATGGAAGACATTCCTCCCATTTCATGCCAAAAGAGATACCACATGCTCTGAGCATATCCTCGAGAATCTGATTGACTCTTTCGACTTGCCCTTGAGACTGAGGATGGTAAGCTGTGCTGAACAGCAGTTTGGTGCCCAATGCTTCTTGAAAGCTTTTCCAGAAATGAGAAGTGAATATGCTTCCACGGTCTGAGCTTATTTCCAATGGAACACCATGAAGAGGAACAATCTTTGCTGTGTAGAGCTCTGCTAACTGGCTAGCTGAGATTGTTTCTTTGACAGCAAAGAAGTGAGCTACTTTAGTGAGACGATCAATGACAACGAAGATTGCATCGTTGCCCCTCTTGGACTTTGGAAAACCAGTGACGAAGTCCATTTCAATCATGTCCCACTTCCACTCAGGGATTTTCAGAGGTTGGAGGAGACCGCCTGTTTTCTGATGAACTGCCTTAACACGTTGACAAACGTCGCATTCAGAAACGTATTGAGCAATTTCACGTTTCATGCCAGGCCACCAATACAGTGTCTTGAGATCCTGGTACATCTTTGTACTTCCAGGGTGTATGGAGAGAGGAGTTTCATGACCCTCCTTGAGAATGACATCTTTGAGACTTTGAACTTGAGGAACTGCAATGCGTCCTTCGAAGAACACAGTTCCCTTGTCATCGATTGAGAAGGACTTAAATTTCTCCTTGCCTTCTTTGATATGTTCTACCATCTTCTTGATTTCAGCATCACGAAGTTGTTTAGAACGAATCTTGTCCTCGAGAGTTGGACTTGCTGTCAAGTTTGCAAGATAGCCTTGAGGAACAAGACCAAGGTTCAGCTTCTGGAATTCTTCATGAAGAGGAGGTTGGCTTTCCATGATCATGAGATTATTGCAATACGACTTGCGACTGAGAGCATCGGCCATAACATTAGCCTTGCCTAGAGTGTAAGAAATGGTAAGATCAAAGTCTTTGATCTTTTCAATCCATCTCCTTTGCCTGAGGTTTAGATCTGGTTGAGTGAAGATGTATTTCAGACTCTTATGATCGGAAAAGATTTCAGTGCGATTACCCAACAAGTATTGTCTCCATTTCTTGAGGGCAAACACAACTGTTGCAAGTTCAAGGTCATGAGTGGGATAATTGAGCTCATGTGCGTTCAACTGACGTGAAGCATAAGCCACAACTTGACGTTCTTGCATAAGAACTGCACCTAGACCTTGGAGAGAAGCGTCACAGAATATCTGGAAAGGTTTGGTAGGATCTGGGCCAACCAGAACTGGTGTAGAAGTGAGTTTAGTCTTCAGGAGATTGAAACTTTCATCACATTGTGGAGACCAAACGAACTTCTTGTCCTTCTTTGTGAGATCAGTGAGAGGTTTGGCAATCTTGGAAAAGTTTTGTACGAAACGACGGCAATATCTAGCCAAGCCAAGAAAACTTCTTACTTGCTTCACCGTCTTTGGAGGTTTCCAATCAATAATTGCTTTAACCTTTTCTGGATCGATGGCTATGCCCTTGGCTGAGATGACATGACCAAGGTAAGCAACTTCTGGAATCCAGAACTCACATTTGGATAATTTGGCAGATAGACGATGCTCGCGAAGCTTCATGAGAGTGAGACGAAGATGTTCTTCATGCTCTTCCTCGGATTTTGAGTAGACCAGAATGTCATCAAGATATACCACAACGAACTTGTCGAGGTATTCATGGAAGACATAATTCATGAGTCGAGAGAAAGTCACCGGTGCATTGGTGAGACCAAAGGACATGACGGTGAATTCATATAGACCGTAGCGAGTGGTGAAGGCTGTCTTTGGAATATCCTCTCTTCTGATCTTTATTTGATGGTAACCCATTCTCAAGTCTAACTTGGAGAATATTGAGGCTCCAGCAAGTTGATCAAAAAGATCATCGATACGAGGAATTGGGTACTTGTTTTTGATGGTTTTCTCGTTAAGAGGACGATAGTCAACAACGAGTCTCTTTGTGTGATCCTTCTTCGCAACGAACAGAGTTGGGCAACCCCAAGCCGAGGAACTAGGTTGAATGTAACCTTTTTCCATGTACATATCGATTTGTTCCTTTAACAACTTCAGCTCGGGAGTTCCTATCTTGTAGGGATGCTTAGAGATTGGAGCAGTACCTGGCTCAAGCTCGATCACGAACTCAACAGCTCTGTCCAGAGGCATCCCTGGCAACTCTTCTGGAAAGACATCAGGGAATTCGCAAACCACCGGAACATTTTCAAGTGAAGGAAGAGGTTTTGCATCGAGGTTGCATAGCTGAAAGGAACTTGATTCATTTGGAGAATAGGCTATCTGGCCAGAGGGGTGGAACAGAGTTATTGACTTCTGAGCACAATCAATCCTTGCTTTATTGGCTTTCAGCCAATCCATACCAAGAATGACATCAATGTCAGAATTGCCAAGCAGTATGAGAGAAGCAAGGAATATGTGGCCTCCAATTAGGATTTGATTTTTGTGACTGATCTTGGACGTTTGCATAGTTTCTCCGGGGGAGTTTACTACTAGCGGGGAACCCAAACCAACAAAAGGGAGTTTAATTGCTATCGCAAAGATCTTTGACACGAAGGAATGTGATGCTCCGGTATCAAACAACACTTTAGCTGGAATAGAGTTTACGGGAAATGTACCGAGAACGACGTCAGGCGCTTCCTCAGCTTTGTCGATCTTGACATGATTCACCCTTGCGGTCCTCCCGACAGGCCTGTTGTTGGAGTTGAAGGCCTTAGGCGGGGGAGCGCGCACCATTGCCTTGTTTGTGTTGGGACGAGGTGGTGGTGGAGGTAGCTGCCTCTGCGTGCACTTGTCAGCGTAGTGCCCCGTCTGCTTGCACTTGTAGCAAGTGACGACATGAGGAGGCCCTGGCCTTGGCTGCCCCATCGAAGCCCTCTGATCATGCATCTGAGCAGGGTTGGGTGGGCGGGGAGCGAAGCCTGGAGAAGCTTGGGCATATGGAGCCCGACTGACAGCACCATTTGGCACCCAGATGCGGCGCTTCTGCGGAGGGGTGGTCATGTTGGAGGAGGAACCACCCTCACGCGAGTGCTTGCGAGACTCCTCGAACGCCTTGCGCCCATTTTCTTCATTGAGCGCGGTGTTAACGAGCTCCTCGAAGTTGTTGGCCTTGATATTGGTGAGGGCGTACTTGAGTTCCGGGTTAAAACCTCTGCGGAACCTTGCCATCTTCTTAGCCTCAGTGGACACCTCATCACCAGCATAACAAGCGAGGCGATTGAACTCACTCTGATAGCCAATGACGTCCAGCTTGCCCTGCTTGAGTAAGAAAAACTCTTCACGCATCCTTTCCATGAGACCATCTGGAATGTGGTGCTTCAGGAAAGCTTCCTTGAAACAATTCCAGTTGATTGGATAGCCAGCTCTCATGGTCTGGTAGTTTTCCCACCAAGTAGTTGCCTGACCCTTCAGCAAATAGGAGGCATACTTGACCTTGTCTTCCTCAGCAACGTGAGCAATCTCCAGAGCCTTAGCTATCTCACGGATCCAGTCATCAGCATCCAGAGGCTCGCGTGTGGCCACGAAAGCTCTCGGACCCAGACTGAGGAACTCCTTGATGCTGACTCGTGGAGCCGTCTAGTTGTTGTGCTGATTAGTCTGAAACTGGGCCATCTGTGCCATGACTTGGGCCATCTGAGTCAACAGCTCCGTGATTGGCGGTGGCTCAGGCGGGTTGTTCCTCGTTGGCGGCATCCTGAATGGAAATGCATTTTAGCACAACAACAGAAAAGGATAGACTTGGAAACCGAAAGAGAGATTATTCCGACGCATGAATAGATAACCAACAGGTACATCATCACATGTTCAAATACATCAGAATATCCAACACACCATAAATGGTTCAAATGCCAAAGGATAACTAAACATAGCCAAGAATGGATACATCGGTACTCCCATGCTCATCACGCAGGACGGCGGCTAGGAGTACGGCGAGAGGTACGGTGAGGAGCACGCCCACGAAAGTAGGTAGAACGACGATCCACGTAGATCTGACGTGGTCTGAGAGCGACTCTAGGTGTGTTGAAGTACATAGCGTCGACTCCCTGTGCTCCAAAGCGTGGAATCCCAGTGTAACCAGCACCGAGGTTGAGGAGTGGACCTCTGATCGGCTCGTAACCTCCAGCATCTGGCAGACGACGACCCACTGGCTGATCGAAACGTGCAAAGCGCTCGTCTCCAACAAAATCTGTGGTGTAAGTCGCCAGACGAGTCAAAGCAAGGTAGAGCTGCTCTCTGACTGAAGCCAACTCCTGAGATAGTGTGCTGGCAACTGCGTCACTGTGCCTCACAAACTGAGCGGTGGTGTGCAGCCTGGAGTTATCATGCTCGTAGACATCCAAGTTGTCGTAGAGAGTGAAGTGAGCTCCCTCTGAAGTGATGTAACCACGGGGGATGTGGCGATAGATAGAATCGTCAAATCCCCAGTAGTCAGCACGAAGGACGGTGAGACTTACATAAGCTGCCTGCTGCACAGCCATATCCACTATGGAACCTACTGCCTCGTAGCGGTGGACTACGCCCATGCCATCATCTGACAGAATGTAGACGATAGCCTGGTAGAAGGTCTGGTCAAACTCTCGCTGCTGCTCGTAGACCTGGTACTCTGGTGCCCAACGGAACCCCAGAAAAGTGACCATGTCTCTCAGCATCTCCGGATAACCGGCAGTGCTCTCGCAACGAGTCATACGAACCACCTGCGGGTAGAACCTGAGATCCATCTGCAGATGATCGGGGAAGTTTTGATTAGACGCCGGTAGAAGAACTGAAGTGGAAAGCAACAACAAGGTTTCAACGGACGAAAAGGATGTTGAGAAGAACAGGATATCGAAGCAACATTGGGGAAACACGAGACCAAACACTCCTGAGGTACTACGGAAAACCCATCCGGGCTTCTAAAGGATAAATATCTACTGCTTAAGGAATAGAGGATCTGCTTCCGGGGCTTACACGCCTCCGTTCTCAATCGTGAGTAGGCAACATGATAAATCATGTCACAACCACCTCCATTCCTATGGTCTAGTAGATATTACTATCCTAGAGAAACTAGGATGCGTGAAATCCTAACTTGAAAGTTTAGATGAGAAGAGAAAACAACGTTGCACTTCCTTACCAGAAAAGGGAGGGTGGGTGGGGAAAGAAATAAAAGAACAGAATTCCTACTCTCACGTTTCATTTTTACTACATAGCTACAAAATAGTTTCTAGACTCAACTGCGACCAGTAAAAGGGATCCTACAGGCAGACAGGCTCTGATACCATTTGTCGCACCCGGACTTCTAGAGGATACTCACAGTCCGCTAAACAGTAGAGCAACTGGCTTACGGGGCATACCGGCACCCGCATCTCAATATGAGCAGGCCAACAGGTAAACGTGTGACAACCATTCTCTACTATCCATCGTCTGCGTAAACCATCCCATAGAAATCAGGACACTTCCGTTGACGTACTTCATAGCATACACACATGGTACGTCAACGGCATTTGAACAAGTGATATCCCAACATATCTCTAAGACACAAAAGATTGAAATAAGTTGCAAATAGCTCTCACTAGAGCAGAGATAGCAAATACAATCATCCAGAGGACACATGTCCCAACAATTCATCATTACATCACAGCGGAAGCATCCAAAGTGTCTGAGTACAGACAAGATCCAAATAGGCCTAAGAGGCCGGAAACGAAAAGACGGAGCCCATCCACGATGTCTCGGATCCTGCCCGGGTCCGCTATCTACTCGTCAGCAGCCTCGTCATACTCCACGTAGTAGCCTCCATGGGGATCCTCGGAAACATAGTCTGCGGAAACCACAGCCCCAAAGGGGTCAGTACATAAACGTACTGGCAAGCAAGACTCACAAGATACCATAGTGTACCCGGCAACACTAAGTACAAATGCTCTTGGTTCAACGGAAGAAATAGGTGATACAAAAGTGCGGCAGCAGGCTGCTCTAATCAACTACAGCAACACGCTACAACTTCCGGCTAAGAGAGAGGGATAAGATAGCGTATCGTAACCAACTATAACTAACCTCAAACAAACCCATCCTGGATCTCGCCCCTTATCCAAAGAAGCAATCCGAGGATAACTCACACGGTTGGATTAATGATGATTCAAGTTATTGTGTCAATAGGAATATTACTAGTCAAGTTATCATTAGTTAGGTGTAAGTTGTTCTGAGTACTTGTTAGCCAGTACTTTCACCAAGTCATCCATAACCGCGGAAAACACGGCTTCTCGAGAAGATTTCACTAGTAGAGAAATGCCATTCTATGGAATGGCATCTGTGGCGCACCAAGATGGCGTGCGCCATAGAAATAAACTTTTGTGGCGCATGGCCACAGGTGCGCCACAGAAATTTCTAATTCTGTGGCGCATGTCTGGCTAGTGCGCCATAGAAATCCAGTGGGGCCCACCCCAATCATTGCTCTGGCTGTCAGTACACCTATTTTTATGGCGCAGGCTCCCTGGTGCGCCACAGAATATGGTATTTCTGTGGCGCACGACTGTGATGCGCCACAGAAAACCCATATTCTGTGGCGCATGTATGTTGGTGCGCCACAGAAGGTGGCTTTTCTGTGGCGCAGCACGACAGTGCGCCACAGAATGTTGTCCCGGTGCGCCACAGAAATTTGCGCACTGTGCACATAAAGGTGGCAGCCCCCTCTCTCCCCCCCCACTCACTTCATTGCAAGTGGATGTTGCTCACTCGCCCCCCCTTCTCTCCACTCTATTTTTACACATTTAGTTCTCCTTTTTAGGTAGGTGAACCTATTTATTCGATGTATAATTGTTGGTGAAGTTTGTTGTTGTTGGGGGGGCCTAATTACCTTGCATCTATACTCCGGTGCCTCCCTCTCCCTCGCTCTTTTCGCGTGTCGGTATCGAATCTACTCGGTGAGTATAGTTGGAGGTTCATATGTCTTGTGTGGCCATCGATCGATGTGTATGGGTGTTTGTCATGCATGTGCAGGTGGACCGATCGATTGTCGCGCGTGCGGGCGCGGTGGTGTATGGATGTTTGCCGAAATGTTGATTCACTTCCATTTCGGCAAACTTTTGCACCCCATATGTCCTACTTATAGGAGAGGTCATGCCGAATTTTTCCGGCGACTATGCATGCATGTTGTGGTTCTAATTTTCTGCTCTCTATGTGTCTGTGCAGGCAGCCATGGTACTAGAAATGAGCTCTGCTCGAATCGCTAGATACAAAAAAGACGCGAAGGCGGACATGATTCGGTGCAACAGGCGGCAGATAAGATGCCCGTGTCGATCATGCAAACTCGTGCGCTGGATTGACCCTGATTCCGGACAATTGGAGGAGCACCTTCTCAGACGCGGTTTCTTTGACGACCGCAACCACGTGGCACCGCCGGCAGCAAAAGTTGTGCACGAAGAGGAGGGCGAGCGAGGATATGACGGCGAACAAGATCATCATGAAGAAGGATATGTCGGCGGAGAAGATCGACATGACGATGAAGGCGAGAACACGGAGACCCCGCTAATTTCGGCCTTGCGGGACTCTCATGTTCAGGATCTGCTGCTTAAGGAGACGAGCAACGACATAGCTGCAGCTAGGGAGAAAGCCAAACTGGCGCAAATGGAGATAGACGGGGTGACTCCGTTGTTTCCTGGGTGCCGCCCCGAGGATACGCGGTTGCATGTAACGCTTGCTGCTCTGAAGATGAAGACGCAAAACAAATGGACCGACTCGAGCTTCAACAAGAACTTGAAATTCTGGCACGATCGCCTTCCCGAGGGGAACACATTGCCAAGCAGTATCAACGAGGCTAAGAAAGTCGTGTGCCCTCTTGACCTACCTCACGAAAAATTTCACGCCTGCATCAATGATTGTGTAATTTATCGGGGGGAGTACAAGGACACAATCGCATGTCCGAAGTGCGGCCACGGACGATACAAGTGTGGAACCAACAACAAGAAAATTCCTCGAAAAGTGGTATGGTACTTTCCTATCACTCCCCGTCTTCAACGGTACTACGTGGACCCTAAGGAAGCAAAGCTCATGCAATGGCACGCAAAAAGGGAGAAGCCGGAAGAAGATCCGGAGAAGGGCTATATCATGACACATCCTGCAGACGCTGCCCAGTGGGAAGCATTGGACATAGCTTTCCCGAGTTTTGGGGGCGACGCGAGGAACGTCAGGCTGGGTATGAGCACCGATGGACTCAATCCGTTCGGCAACCAGAGTAGCACACATAGCAGCTGGCCCGTGTTTGTATGGCCTTACAACCTACCCCCGTGGCTGTGCACCAAGCAAAAGTACATACACTTGAGTATTCTCATCCAGGGGCCAAAACAACCAGGTGTCGACATGCATTTGTATCTCGGGCTGCTGAAAGACGAGTTAGACACGTTGTGGAAGACGCCACCCCGTACGTGGGACGCGTACACTAGAGATTATTTTCATATGAGAGCCGCGTTGCTGACGACGGTCACAGACTATCCTGGTTACGCGTATGTATCTGCCAGGGTCGGCCACGGATTCTGCGGCTGCGTGAAGTGCATGGACGGGACCCCGCATCTCCAGCTACCAAGGGATCCTGGGTCTTCGAAAACCGTGTACCCAGGGGCTCGAAGGTGGCTTCGCCTGGATCACCCATGGAGAAAACGCGGTGAGTTGTTCAATGGTAAAGACGAGCCCGATGGAGCCCCACGCACGAGGAGCGGCGAAGAAATCGACGAGCTTCTGAAAAATTGGGACGAGTGCGCTTCGCCGGGAAAGAAACGACCCAAGCCAGAGCCGCTGCTGGGTGTATGGAAAGCGAGGTCTGTTTTCCACGACTTGGAGTACTGGCCGGTCCTCCACGCGCCTCATAGCCTTGATGTGATGCACATTACGAAGAACGTTACGGAGAGTCTGCTTGGCACTATTTGCAATTCGGAGAAGTCCAAGGATGGGCCGAAAGCAAGATTCGATCTAAAACATTTTGGCATTAGGAAAACTCTACAGGTCCCCGCCGATAGTGATGATGATGATGACGATGAGGATAAGACGGAAGGTCCTCCCCGCAAAAAGGCTAAGAAGAACACCGTGGTGCTTCCCGCTGCCTGCTTCACATTGAGTCCGCCGGAGCTTGAGCAGTTTTTCAGGTGCCTCGTAGAAGTCAAAGTTCCTCACGGATACTCAGGGAGTATAAGAAGATATCTGGACTTAGCGAAGAAGAGGTTCACCGGGATGAAGTCTCACGATTGTCATGTGCTCATGACGCAGATACTTCCTGTTGCGATCCGAGGGATAATGGACGAGCATGTCCGTGATAAGTTGTTTGGCCTTTGCAGCTTTTTCGACGTTATCACCCGGAAATCGATCGGCGTGAGGCAGCTCAAGATGCTACAGGATGAGATCGTGGTGATACTATGCGAGCTCGAGATTTACTTCCCGCCGGCATTCTGTGATATATGTGTACATCTCCTTCTCCATGTCGTTGATGACATCAGGCATCTCGGCCCGACGTTTCTGCACTACATGATGCCGATGGAAAGGCAGAATGGTGTCCTGAAAGGATACGTTCGCAATAGGGCCCGTCCAGACGCAAGCATGGCCAAAGGATTTCTAACCAACGAGTGCATCTCTTTCTGCGACAATTACCTAAGCACCGAAGACGATCAGGATGTCGGTTTGTCCACCAGGACGCACCGTGGCAGACTCAACGGAGTCGGTCACCGCGAGGGCTGCCGCGACGTCCATGTCGGCATTCAAAAACGACGCGACGACTTTGATAGGGCTCACCGGGTCGCGCTACAACACTTAAAGTTGATCGAGCCTTTCGTGGAAGAGCACAAAAGCTTAATCAATCAGAATTATATTGAAATGGGCGGGCCAAGGAAGATGGGAGACGTAACCAAAGAGCACAACTCCGGCTTCACGCGTTGGTTCAAGCAAAGTCAACTGATTGAAGCACGGAGAAAAATGCCTTCTACGGAAGATGAAAAACTCATATGCATCTTATCACAGGGCCCCGGGCAGAACGTAAGGACCTATCAGGGGTACGACATCTCCGGTTACAGATTCTCCACCGAGGACAAGGACATGAGTAGCGAAAATCAAAACTCAGGAGTAACTATGCTATCATATGGCGATGCCGAGACTAATGTGGAAGAAAGATACTTTGGAAAGATCGAGGAGATATGGGAGCTCAACTACTGCGGAGAGACGGTGGTGCCAATGTTCCGTGTGAGATGGGCCAAGAATGTCAAGAAAGAAGGACGGTATTTCACCACAATGGTTATACCCAATGCCAAATCGAAGAACGCATCCGCGAAAAATGAGCCATGGGTACTCGCTAGCCAAGTTGACCAATGCTTCTTCATCACCGACCCGTCAAGGCCTAGCCGTGTTGTCGTGAGGAGGGGCAAGAGGAGCATCATCGGAATGGAAGGAGACGCCAACGAGGAAGACTTCAACAAGAACGGTGATCCGAAGATCGAGGAGGAGTTCGACAAGCACTTCGACATGCCTACTACTGGTAAAGTAAGAAGGAAGACATCCCTACCTACACACGGTTGTCCGTTCACGCGAAGAAATCTCAAGGTGGCCGGTATAAAGTATCCAGTCGCCAACAAAAAGGGAAAGAGACGCTAATTAAGCTAGATCGGAACAGATCGAGACAAATTAAGAAGATTTTTGTGTGTATATACGTGCATGTGTATGTGTATGTGTATGTGAGACAAGCACTTTTTTCTATATATATGTATGTGAGACAAGCACTTTTTTCTATATATATGTATGTGAGACAAGCACTTCTTTATATATGTGCATGTATGTATGTTATTCTTTATATATGTGCATGTATGTATGTATGTGTATGTGATTCTTTCTTTCTTTATAATTAAATAAAATATTAAAAAATGTGGGGCACCCAGGATTCGAACCCAGGCCATTAGGCTTAAGTACCTCACAGCTAAACCAACTGGGCTAGTAATAGATAGTTATCACATATACAACGTTTCGTTTTTTATTTATTTACCGACCCAATTCTGTGGCGCACCATTGGAAAGATGCGCCATAGAAATCTCGTTGACTCAATGACATGTGGCCCCGCGCATCGTGGCCACAGAATAGGCCCAGGAAATTCTGTGGCGCACTCCTTAGAGGATGCGCCATAGAATTCTTACAATTCTGTGGCGCACGGGGTCTTGGTGCGCCACAGAATCGTCCTCTCAGCCAATGACATGTGGCCCCCATCTCCATCTTCCACACTTAGCCAATTCGCAGTTCATCCATCTCTCTCAAGCGCGCGACGACGAACCTCGATCTGGATCCCCTTCTCTTCTCCCTCGCGCTCGCCACCGTGGAGAATTCGTGTGGAGGTGAAGGAGCATCGAGGAGGTGCAGGACCTAGCTAGGAGGAGGAGCGCGCGCCGTGACCTAGCCTAGGATCGAGAGGAGCCGTGCCGTTGCCGTCTCATCGACCGCGGCCGCTCGACACCGCCGTCTTCCTCGACACCGCCGTTCGCCCCACCGAGGTTCCTCGCCCCGCGCCCACCCAGGTCAGTTCGCTGCTCGCCCCGCCCCGTTGCCCTATAAGGAGTACGATTTCTTGTCAGTTCTTGAAAAAGTATTTATGAGGATCTTAAGAGTAGTAAAGAAATCATGCAGCCCTGCACGAAACTCACATGTGCACACACACCTTTTGGACATTTTCTCTGAAGTTATGCAACCCAACACGAAATGAACACACCTTTTAAAAACTTCTTTCTCTGATGTCTGAAGCTATCCTCTGTCGGTCCTTTTGTTTCACCAAAAATAATATAATTTGGGCGTGGTACTGCACTATACTAGTATAAATTTATCACACAGCCCAATTGCACCTGCTAAGTTTTTACTAGCATAGGAAAAATCTGCACTCTGCATCCATCTAAACCCTAAGGAACGAAAAAGAAAAGGAAAAAAATGTGTCTTTTCAAGAGCATGCATGTATATGGAAAGTTGATAGCACTTGCCTTTCCCATCAGCCAAAAGCATGCACCATTTCCGTTGCAACCTGCCTGCTAAGCACAATAACATACTGACACTCATGATGTTCATGCTAGCATTCACAAATCTCAGGTCTGGGCATTATGAAACCAGCAGCAACTCTGCATAACACAGGTACACCTAGGGGGGTGGATATGTGATATCCAACAGTTTCACCAAAACAGACCAGACGCCCACATAGTAAGTCAGCAGCTTACAACAACCACCATCCTCTGTTGTCCAACATTGCAGCAGCTTGCCAGTCCTTTTGTTTTCTGTAGTCAGGACTACAGCTTAGATTATGCAGGTGATTGCGACAAGTTTTCTACATGTGGCTGTTATCTTACTCAAGCCTGTTACAGCAGCAGCCGTAGAGGCCACAGTTGAGAATGTACATGTTTTTGTGCAGGTTTTTCTTTTTGAGATGCCAATGTTTTGCGAGGAAGTTGATTCATTTCCTTCCGAGCAAATTTCTGGCACTCTTAGACATAGGAAAATTAGCAAAGGTCATGCCAAATTTTTCTATGAATTTTTTTATACTTAGTAGTTTCACTTCTAGTTTCCTGGTGGTCAATAGCTCAGTTCAACTGTAACTGCTAGATGCAAAACCAATTTACATCTTTGGTTTTTGAATTATCCATGAGCTAGTTGTGTTAGACTTGAAAACAACCAATAATGCTTGCTTCAGTCAAAAATGCACACACACATACAGAGAAAAGAAGACAAAAATGCTAGCTCATTTGTTTCAGTCAAACCACACCATTGTGTTGTTGGCAGTAGCTAACTAGATTGTACCGTCTTCCCAGCGCACCAACCATCCTCGATAGTGCCCCTGTAGCATTTTGGATGTAATAAGATATCAAGTAGTTCATTGCTTTATTATATTTGGAGTACCGGGTGTTGTACTTTGCTTTGTGACTCGTGATGCAAGTAACTTATTTTAAATGGATTCGATCACAATGGTTTGGTTATTTGTAATTTTGTACCAGAGTTTTGTTGACACGTAGCTAGGGCTGTGTTTTTTATTATATACACCGCGGCCGTTTTTTACTTCTGCAAATATTGTTTTTTATGAATATAAGTCATCATTGAGGGATTTCAGATGGCACAACCAATTATTTCTTAGGGCAATCGAATTTCCTTGGTCTAGATTTCAGGTGTTAATCAGTTCTCCTTGTCCAGGTTTTGGAGCCCAACCAAAAAGTACAAAAGAAAGCCTCTTAAAATATATTTCTGTTATCCTAGCCAATTAAAATATATTTCTGTTTGCAAGTTGCAAGTTGGAAGAATGTACAAATATATTTCTGTTTGCCAATTAAAATATATTTCTGTTTGCCAATTAAAATATATTTTAGGCTCTAGATTCTATTTGCAAGTTGGAAGAATGTACAAATATATTTCTGTTATCCTAGCCAATTAAAATTGACCTCTAGTAAGTCAGGTTGTGTCAGTGTAGGATATATGCTATCTTATGGTTTGTAGACCATATGATGTTTGATGTTATCTGTTTGAGTACTAGTATATATTCAATCACATATAAGGCTGAAGGTTATTGTTTAAGCAAGTTTTGGCTTCTAAAAGGAAAAATGTTTCGCGGTTAAAATAAAGATGACAGCACCAGGTAATCAGCTATCCTTGCATTTGTGCGCCCTCTGCATGCTTTAACAAATCCAAACTGTAAACCATTACTACCAGTTTTAACGAGCTTTGGTGGTTTCATACAAATTTTGCAACTATATTACCCTTATAGGTGACTATTAACAGTACAATTCTCATTTCATAGGATTCTCAACTGATACAGTGAGAAGAATACCAAAGAAACATAATGAGAGTAAACATCACTGTGAACGAAGTAGCCACAAGAGTAGATGTTACTACCTTCAACATTTGAATCCCTTCCGCGTATGTAAGCTTCAGGGTTTTCTCTAGGTACTGCACAAATTAGCAGAAATTGAAACAATTGCTTTGAGAAGGCACACAGATGATAGTGTAAACAATATGGAATAAGGTTTTACCTTCAGTGGTTCGAAAGGATACTGCCTATTTATTGTCTCAAGTTCCTTCTTGCAATTTTCATTCAAGTGTTTGAATATTGCTACAAATAAGCCATCTATAATATCACAAACCTGTGTAAAAAAATAAATGCTTGGTCACCAGCAGTTCGATAAATGAGCTACAGCTATTTTTCCTCTATAAAATCTTCCTTACCTCAAAGTAATGCTCCTTAATCTCCATCTCTGCGTCCAATCCCATAAACTCGCACAAATGCCTGTGTGTGTTTGAGTTTTCTGCTCTAAATACAGGACCGACCTCAAATACACGGCCAAAGCCACCACAAATACTCATCTGCTTGTATAATTGCGGAGATTGTGCTAAACAAGCAGGCTGGCCATTGTACTGTAGCTTGAATACGGCTGCACCACCTTCACTTGATCCAGAAATCAACTTGGGACTGTGGATCCCGATAAAATTCTTTGAGAACAAATATTCTCTGAATTTCTGCAATGGTATCCAACAATGGTTACATACATGGACCAGAAGAAGAAAAGAAACATTGCATGCTAGAGAGAAACATTGTGGCTGAGAAACAAGCTCTCTCAAGTTGCTAGATAGAGAGAGAGAGAGAGAGAAACAGAAGTTTTGCAAGAACTATATTGTATCGCTTACTGTTTTGCAAGAACTATCTTTTCTTAGCTGCAACTTGCACTATATCCTCTATGGCCTATGGGTGTGTATGCGTTAACCTTAGGGATGTGCTACAGAGAGAATGTGCCTTGTAACAATTAACCACCTCCATCGACATACACCTCTCCTCCTCTCGACGGCCTGCAAAGGGTGCAGTGTTCAATTCAAGTTCAGTTTAAATTCCCAGACAGTGTGCTTACTAAGGAATTTCATCATGAATCTACATTTTTTTTACTGTATTAGACGAGTAGAATTTCATCATGCAGTAAAAACAAGCAGGAATAATTTGAAATCCAAGCACGTCTATATTGAATAATTTGAAATCCAACTCAAAAACTCAAATTTGAATGTTATTACAGAAACATGTCTGGCTCTTCCAAGCACGTGTCCGTGCCCGAAGCCGGTGCCGAGGAAGAGGGCTGGGAGGCCCACGCTGCAACCAGAAGTGAGGAAGAGGGCGTTGATTGGGAGTCCTTGGAGGAAGAGGACCAGGATAAGACCACCGATGGTGGTGGCACTGACCGCACGGCGGCTGGTGGTAGCGGCGACGCCGCCCCGACGACCGATAAGAAGAATAAGAAGCCCCGGGCCCCAAGGAAGGATCGTAGGCCGCAAGTGCTCGCGAACGTCACCGATACAATCACCGAGGTCTCGCCGAGTGGCCTACCATTGGCGCCTCGATCTGTTACCTCAGGGTACGGCATGCAGCTAGGGTGCATCGTGCGGGAAAGCATGTCGATCAACACGACTGAACTTAGACACGACGACAACAAGGCTTTGGTCGAAATCCTTCTGAAGAAGCTTCACCAGCGATACACGTTCCCGGAGCCGTTCAACAAAATGGTGGACTCTTTAGCCATCACGAAGATGAGCACCGCGTTGAGCAGCTGGAAATCCCGGGTGAAGAAGAAGATTGAAAAAGGTAAAAACTGGGAGGAGATCAGTCGAAAAGACCCGACGCTTCAGAAAGAAGATTTCGAGATATTTAAGGAGTACTTGAACACCGAGGAGTGTAAAAAATGGACAAAATGGGGGCAGGATATGCGGGACCAAAACATAGGGCACCAACATCTCGGAAGCGGTGGTTACCAAGGAAAACAGCCTATTTGGGAGAAGGAGGACCGCGAGATGGAACGTCTCGGAAAAGATAACCCCTGGCACAAAATCACGGACTTACAAGTTAGGAACTTTGTCCGATCCCGGTACTTCTTAGACTGGAAGACGGGGGAATTCGTGACGAAAGACGAGGACGTGAAGGAATTTGAGAAACATTTGGTAAGGACACATATATCTCAAGTACATGTATATTGCATTGATCTAATAATTAGATAATGGGCTCACCTTAATTTCCTTTTGTCCGAAGGAGAGGGAGTTGCGGAAATCTGACTCGTCCGAAGGGTCGACGAGTCGGTGGGACACGCCTTTCAACAGAGCGACGAACGCATACAAGCAAAGGCCGTTGGATGCCCCGCCGACGTCAGCTGGCCGCATCTCCGGCTTTGGGCTAAACATGAAGGTAGCCGAGTACTACTCATCAGATGCCAAGTCAAAAAAGAAGAGGAAGACGACATCGACTAAGGATGATGAGGAGGTCGCGGAGCTGAAGAAGAAGATGGCGGCTCTAGAGAAGAAACTGGAGAGCAGAGAGGTGGACCCCGACAGGCTCAACCGATTAGTGGATGAGAGGCTCAAGGAAGTCATCCCCGCTGGGCTGATGGAGGGGCTAGCTTCCTGGAATGCGGGGGGTCAAATTGGACCGATCCATCTGCCCAGCTTCATCGGCAGCAACTCAAGCATGAACCAGCAAGTGCCGCCGCAACAGCTGACCCCCCAGACGCCGGCACCACTCCTTCTGGTCACATCGCCGCCCCCTTCGGCAGCAATGCCGAAGAATGATGGGCAGGGCACCATCGCCCTTGTCTCGACACCCGCCGAGCTAGACGCCATCACCAAGGTAACTAATTAGTTAATCGTGATCTAACTACGCATTCTCAAGATGACTGTCATCTCATGATGCCTGGTATGTTGCACAACAGGACGAACCTTGCGTACTCCTGCATCGTGTGGTGCCGGGCGGAGAGTTGGTGGATGTTGCTACCGGCACTATTATACAACCCATGCAACGCACTATGCACCACTCTCGAATGGACCAGAACGTGATGAAGGTGAAGTTGGCCAATGTAGTGCCGGAGTATCGCGACGTCCTCCCCCCTTTCAACCTCCAGGCTGCGACGAGGACAACTTGGTACTTGGAGAGTGCACGACTTGGGTGATGCAATGGCCGAAGAGCCAGATTCGTCTTGGGGGGGGGGGTCTTGTGATCAAGCGCAACACCGGCGCCACAGCCCCTATGGCCCCGCAGAATAAGATCGTCCGGCCCACGAAGCAAAGAGCCCTTCAGACTGCACCCAAGGCCGCCGCCCCTCAGAAGGAAACAGTACTCGTCGCCACCACCACCCAGAAGGAACCGGCGGTTGTTGCCACCACAACAAGGCACAAAGTGTTGTTGGGAAATATGCCGCAACGACCGCCCAAAAGATCATCAAAAGCAGTTGTGCCTCAACCGCCGGCATCACAGCCGCCGGCATCACAGCCGCCGTCACCACCAAAGGACGTGGACAACCAGTTTGCTGGAGCCGCCGGTGTCGAAGACTATCATTACGATGACAATGTCGACATCAATGCCTACCTCAACACGGGCTACAGCCAAGATAGGTACATGCCTGATATGAATCGTGACGACGAAGCCTTCCGCAGTCACGACGATCAACCTAGACGTACTGAAGTCACGCAGCGTCTGACCTACCCGGAGGGTACAGTATTCAGCCCTGGCACACTGCATAAGACAATCGAAGGGTCGTCCCGAGCACCCGCACCCCCAGCTCCCTCACCCCCAGCTCCCGCAGCAGATCAAGCCACCGCCAGCAAGAAGATTAGGAAGAGACCTGCTAAAAAGGTCCAGCATACTAAGATCTTGGCCGACGCCGTGATACGACCCCCTAAGGATGGCTTGACCCGCTTGCATGAAGCTGGGAAACCGATACTGGGTCCGGACGAGATACATGGGGCAACTGGACCAATGCTCACATTGCAGAACATTATCGTGATGCTAGAGGGTCTCCTTCATCAAGACAAGTGTCCAAATTACCCTGTGTTCACGGTCAAGGTGCCAGAGGGCCCGGACTTCGTCAACGAAGACCCTGCGGGACTGTTCTTCATAGCGTATGAGGATATCTTCAGTCTGTTTCACTCGAGACGGCTGGACTATAACTTGGTCCGCCTATACGCGCTCAATGCTCAGCTGCAGATCCAGCGAGAGTTACCCCCTAACGTTATGGTAGCGGATCCCTACTACATGTGTGATAGCCAGCTGGAGGAAGGATCAAGTACACGGACCAAGGCAGTGAAGTACCTCGAGAGCTTCATGTTGAGAAACGGTCAGAACAAGACGGACATTCTTTTGCCTGTCTTCCCCGAGTAAGTCTCGCGATCGTCTTAGCTAATGTTTTTTTTTCTAGGTTTCATCCATTGCTTATCCTCGATTCAATTGCATGTGTTGAGCAGGGACACATACTGCACACTCATCGTGCTTTGCCCACAATATTCACTTGCCCAATACTTCGACTCGTCGAATGTGACGAAGAGGAAAGACTACACCAGAATAAGGGGTGTTCTCGATGAGGCTATCAATGGCTACGCCCAAAATGGAGGCACATTCGAAAAGAAACAAGAATGTATCAGGCCGGCTACTGGCAAATACGGGTTCATGCACGTGACCGATTTCCCCTGCATCAAGCAGCCGGCTTGGAGCACGAAAGAGGCCTTCTATGCCCTCCATCACCTCAAAGGGATTGTCCGCGATGCAAACAATTTGAATCATCCTTCTAGACTCCGAGACTGGTCCAACAAAATGGCGGGGGAAATCTCACAGGAAGATCTTATACAAGATTTTCATCGCATCAAAGTCAAGTTGTCGGAGATAATCATTGAAGATGTCAACAAAAAGGGAGGGCCCTTGCACCAACCCATAGGGTTATGCCAGAGGGATATCCAGGAACGCCTAGAGCGGCAGGCTGATCGTAGGTCGTGGATGACGAAGGAGCTATATAAGCCGTTTCCGGCGCCGCTCCAGTTGAGGTATCGTTGATCGAGGTGTGCGTAGCTAGCTACTATTAGTTTGTTTAACAAAATTTGCTTAACTTATATAAGCCTAGCTACTATATTAGTTTAGCTCTAAACTTAGGCATAGCTAGCTACTATTAGTTTGCTCTAAACTTAGGCCTAGCTAGCTACTATTAGTTAGCTCTAAACTCCTAGCTAGCTACTATTAGTTTGCTCTAAATTAACTTAGGCCTAGCTAGCTTTATGTTTGTATATCTTTGATGTTTATTTTTTGTTTCCTTAGTTGTTTTTTGTGAACATATATGACTTAGTTGTTTTTTGCATTATACTTACTAATATGCTTTGTGTCTATCTATATAGATGACGTACTACGTGGTGTTCGAGGGTCGGGTTCCAGGAGTCTATGACGAGTGGAAGGACTGCAAAGCACAGGTCGACAAGTTCAGCGGCAACTGCTATAAAGGATACAATACTAGACACGAGGCGGTTGCGAAGTGGAGGGACCACCAGTCGAAACAGATGAACAAGATGAACAAGATGGAGGCCTCCTACAAGCTACCGTTCTTGCTCACCATCGTCGCCGTGCTTGTAGTCTATTTTATCTTAGCTTAGGCATTTGTAACTTGACAACTCGAGTAACTATGTGGTGACAATTATTGTTCGATGATGTGTTTGACAACTCGAGTAACTATGTGATCACTTTGAGCCAAATTCGATACTTTGCACTATGTATCACTATTGTGATTAAGTAACTTTGTAAAATATCAGTAATATGTTATATGTTGTCAAATATCACTGCTGTGAATAATTCCTGTATAATTCCTGTATATTCAAACTGTATACAGCAGAAAAAATTTAAATTTCGAAATATTGCAGATGTTTCTGTGGCGCACCATTGGAGAATTCTGTGGCGCACCCAATTCTGTGGCGCACCGTTAAGGGATGCGCCACAGAATCCACCATTTCTGTGGTGCACGGGCTAGGTGCGCCACAGAATCCACTATTTCTGTGGCGCACGGGCTAGGTGCGCCACAGAATCCACTATTTCTGTGGCGCACGGGCCTGGTGCGCCACAGAAATTATTTTTGTGGCGTGTGTTCTGTGGCGCACCCCTGTGGCCCCAGGGTGCGCCACAGAATAGGATTTTGGTGCGCCACAGAAGAGGGTTTCCCTACTAGTGTTTAACCCTGCAGGGGTGCACCAATTTGGCCGTACACGTAAGAATACCCCGCCAGGATGGAAATGCACTTCCACCAAGCGAGGCACTCAACACAACTCAACTCTTCTTCGCATCAAGCCCAAAGCACCACGTGCTGTGCGTGCGCGGCTAATCGAGCCCCCACGAAGAAAAGGGGGACCCTCATAGCACTGGAAGACCACGCCGCCCTAAATGCTGACTACAAAAGTTCCGCCCTGGCCTCGGGTTCGTACCTGCATATGCGTGCATCAAATGGAAAGCCCGAACTAAGTGTGGCGATTTGGACGAGATGCGAATCGAATCAAATTGAGGGGGGCGCCCATACACGCTTCCCACATGCGGATAGTGCGCTCATCATGGATCAGTAGACAAGACCCTTTTCCTAATTAGGGTCGACACTAGCAGGCCTCAAAACCACGCCGGGCCTCCTGCCGGTGCCTTAACATCAAATTAGCATTATCTCAAACATTAACAGGTTGATTGTTTAAACATCGAGCGCCAGAACATAATAAATATGGTAACAGAAATAACGGACAGCAGACTCGAGCGTAAACAACCCTAAGCATGCTAGTAAGACACGGGCAACAAGCAACGGGGTTTTAGGTGTGGAGGTGAGGCTATATCAGGGTTAAAGGATAACATGTGATAGGATCGAACACAAGCAACGATTCATAAGGCTAGCAAAATAGACAACGGAAAGTATCGGTATCCAGTGTGGAAGGGAACACAATGGTTCATGTGAGTGAATACTTGCCTGCAAAATCAGTAGCCTGGTACTGGGCTAACTCCTCAGAAGTAGTGTCGTAAACCTCGTCTGTCTCAACGTCGTCATCTATTCGAGAAGAAGCAAACAAACAACGCAGAGGGACAACAATCAATAACATGGCATAATGCACAATCATGGGATGATGCATGACAATTTAATTGACGCATTAAAATAAGCTAGTTGACATGGTAACATGTTTAAATGGACCCATATGCAATTTGGATTGCATATGGAAAGCCCATGAATTAAGGTTGAAATAATTGTTCTACAACTAATCAACAGGTGAAAGTGGATTAGCATGATGCATGGATGAGGAAAACATTGAGAAAACAACAATAGATTCAATTTGATATGTGGTTTACCAAGTTTGGAATTTTATTTATTAAGTTATGAAAATTTGCTTCTTAAAGGAGTTACACCAGCATTTGTTGTTTTCACCAATTTTAATTGTTCAAAATAAATAACAAAATTCATATTTAGAAAGAACACAAAATTTTAGGTAGAATACATGTTTCACTTGTTGAAAAAGGATTTAGAATAAATTAATTATGAATTAAACAAGTTTAAACAAGATTTAAATGAATTTAATGCAATTATGAATTTATTTGAATTTTGTATTTGTTCAAAACATTAATTAAAATTCATATTTGAAAAGATTATAATTTTCTGCTTTGAAAACATATTTTATATGTTCAAAAAAGAATTTAATTTGACCAAGTTATGAATTTAGCAATTTTAAATGATTTAAACAAGGTTTAAATTATTTAACTAATTTTAATTATTCAAAACATGAAACAAAGTTTATATTTGAAATGGTGGTTTAATTTGACATGGAAAACATATTTTATATGTGACATTTGAAATAATATTGAAATAGTTATGAAATTAACCAAATTGGAAAAGAGTTGTTTGAATTTGAAATTTGAAAACATTTGAAATGTTCAAAACAGAAAACAAAAGATTTAAAAAGGTATAGAATTAAATTTGGTTCAGATTACATATTTTATTTGTATTATTTGGATGTGTTATGCAATTTTTATAAAGGTTTGAAATTTAGGGATAAATCTGTAAATAAAAGGACTTAAATTAAAAGAAAAAGGCCAGAAATTACTTTACACCTCGCAGTGGCCTAGCCTGGGCCACTGACAAGGGGGCCCTGGGCCACAGGGACCCGCGTGTGTGCGCGTGGCAGCAGAGCCGCTGACAGGGAGGCCCACCTTTCAGCGCTCGCGGTGCAAAAATTGGTGGTTTATTCCGCAAAGGGCAGGGATCGAACCCTCGACCCCGTGAGCGAGAGCGCAGCGCGCTGCCACTGCGGTACTGATTCGTTGCTTGTCAGTATAGGGTGCGTGGGGAGGATAAGGTTCAGATGTGCGTCAGTTAACTGAATTTTGCAGGTTCAGTTACTGAACCTTGGCCGCGCTCGAGGCTCGCCGGCGACGTGCTGCGATGCAGCAGCTGCTGCTCGTGCTAGGGTGCTGGGTGGTGTCGTGTGCTTGCGTGTGCAGGGAGGAACAGAGAGAGGGAGGTGGACGTCGTGGTGCTCACCGGCGTTGCGGGTGAAGCAGAGGCTCGGGGAAGGTGGACCTCACCGGCGACAGAGGCACGGACGGCAGCGTCGATGCAGTGGCCCTCCGTGTTCGCTGTGGTGTCGAGGGGGTAGAGGAAACCGTGGGGAGGCGATTCCCGTGCTAGTCAGGCCTGAGGTGGACCATCGCGGCGGCGATCGCCGGAGTTCAGAGGTGGTGGTGCTCGGAATTCAGAGGCAGAGAGGGAGAGAGGAGGGAGGACCTAGGGCTAGGGCAGAGGGAGGCTAGCTAGGTTTATAAGGAGGAGGGGGGAGGAGCTGTGGCCGTCCCCTGCTCGCTGTTGTCGACGTGGGTGCTGCGGATGGGCAGCCGTACGAAGGTGGAAGAAACGGGGGGTAGCAGGCCGTGGGGGGAGAGGTTTGGTGGGCTGGGCTCAGCCCACTGCCTGCCCTCTCCCTCTGCGTTATTTTTTTTTTGTTTTTCCTTTTTCTGCTTTTTTTTTTGCAGATTTGAAAAAGGAAGAAAAAGAATAGGTGTTTGGGGTTTTAAAATTTTGTGTTAACTTTTTATAGTTTGTTATTGCAACAGCACAAATGTGCAACTTTTGTTTTTTCAAAAATTGAACTTAGTTGCTGTTAGGAATTTTAATTGAATTTAAGTGAATATTTGAATTAAATGATTAATTCAAACTTAAGCAATTTAAAAGCTTTAAAATTCAAGTTTATTTGAAACAATGATTGGAGTGATTTGTAATTTCCATACTTTCAAAATGGTTGCTGTTTGTATTTTATTTGAATTTGAATAATGTTTTGGTATTAACTGAATTACTGAAAGAAACAAATCAATAGTTTGAACTTACAACTTTAATGGAAACAATTGATTGCTTTGATTTGAATATTTCATTTGGAAAATTGTAACATAACAAGTATGAAACAAAGATTTGAATTTTTGGTTTGAAATTCATATTGGAAAACAAAAGAAAACAAAGGAAAAAAATGCAAAACAAAACAATGGTTATGATGACATGATGCAAAACATAAATTAACAAGAAATAAAACATTCTAAATGGGAGTTTTCATACTTGGGATGTTACACCGGTGTTTTCAGTAGTCCTTACTGGGACTACTTTGCTATCTTTCAGATGTAGGGATTTCCTACGCGACCCTTGAACCCTAAGACATGGATTATTACGGTTATTTCAATCTCAGGAAATTTCATCACTTGCTCATATCCTTTGCAGTATTTCATAAAGAACTATTTGCAAAAACCCTATCGTATTACCACCTTTGCTCAAAATAATGCATGATCCTATTTTTATATTAATATGACTAAATGAATGACTACCCGAGTGGAAGTGTCCTGTTTGGTGGGCGGATGGGACCATGGTAAGATGAATAGGTCAAAGGAAGGTTCTATCTGCATGTGTCGGGGGGCTAGCCCCGAGTAGGGGTAAGGCAGGTGCTAAACCAGAGATCAAGGTACTGTTTCCCGGGTAGGCGGCTACCCGGGTATCCGGTATCCGGTGGACGCTACTCGGTGATAAGTATTGAAGGCCAAGGAGAAGATACAAGTGAAGTTCGGAATTGACCGAGTAGAGCTCGGGTGGTACGAGTAGATGGGCAGCAATCCTAGTCGGGCACAAAGTCAAGGGAGCCGTTCTGACATGACCCCGCGTATCATGCAGCCGTACAGGCGTGCGGTTCAACTTACTAGGAACATGATTATCTGTGCCAAGGCGTGGGTACAATGAGGGTGGGCGCCTGTCGTGTCCTGTCACTGATAGGGGCGACAGGATGTGTCAGGGGCCTACTCTGTGAGACTGACAGGATGGACAAGGCCTGTCAGCAGGGAGGCGCGGCGACTTCTCGCAACGGCGTCAGCGGGAACACGGAGGCGTGCGCCGTTGTCACAGTAGAGTTGTCACTTCGTGTACTTTTAATCATTTTTTACTCGACTGGCCACCAGTATATAAGGTGGCCAACCCCCTCCTACACGAGGGACGTTGGCCCTGAGAGCATTTATTGCGAGACTCAGCACTAGACAGAGAGAGAACTTGAGGTTGGCTACTCGGCAGAGGGCCGAAATTATATTGTGGCTACTCGGTACAAGCCATATAAAGAGAGGTAGGCAGGAGTAGGGGTGTTACCTCCACACGAGGGCCCTGAACCTGGGTAGATCTTGGTGTTTGCAGTGTTTCTGAGCGCGTCTACGTGATGTGCGATCCCTCCTCGAATACCTACAGCGTCCATCGGCCCCAAACTTAAGCCACCCTATGGCATCTGTCTTCTCCACACCACGACAGTTGGCGCCCATCGTGGGGCCAGCAGCGGCGCTGGCTGGGGAGCATATTAGGACGGGACCGGTTACTCCGTCGGGGGAGCGCGTGGTTTATGACCTTGTCCACATATTCGGCTCCTTCTACTTTGTCAGCGACAACGCCAGCGATTTCGGCGGCACGCCCTTGCCTGCAGGCGGTTCCGTGCTGTCTTTCGGCGCGCATCTGGTGTATGTCGCCACCACCGTCATCCGCGAGTACCCCGTGGTGGTACTCGTTTCCGATGATCCCCCCGCTGTTCTCGCTGTCCGCGGGAAGCCGGCTGGCTGCTCTGTGGGCAGCGTGCAGGTGATTATGACGGGCCCGGCTATCGATGTCGGGAAAGGCGCGACCGCTGCGGCTGAGGTCATCGAAGAGCCGACTGCTGCCAGGGACCACAAGCCCTACGAGATGCCCCGGAACATTCCGGGCTACGTGGATCCTTCTACATCAACCGTGATACCGGTTGCTCGCGCTGGTGTCGAGCATCTCGGCATGCCAATCGCCACGGACGCTGATACAACGGTGGTGAGGGCGCAGCTCGAGCAGCAGCGACTCGCTTTACTGCGAGAGGCCCAGGGGCTGGAAAAGGTTAGGCTTGAGCTTAACTTGGATTAGAATGAGTACAATAGGGCGCATGGCTTTACTCCTATTTCTAGAAATCCTAGAAAGATAGGGACTATTCGGCGTAACTTAGGCGCTGAGCTAGCTAGAGATGGTAGAGCTGCTAGCAAGTCTGCCAGTCAAAACACAGCTGCTAGGCCGAAATATAGTTCCACTGCAAAAACACTTAGAGCTGCAGAGGCTGTTGCTGCAGAGTTGCCAAATCTCACTAGCGAGGCCCGTGTGAGGCAGCAGGAGCGGCTCAAGGAGCTCGTTATGGAAGCTGACAGGCAGAATGAGGCATTTCGGCAAGCCAACACGGGGGGCGGTGCATCTCATGTTGTTCAGTCGCATGGGTCAAGATCCGTGGACCAGGCCTCATCGCCGCTTCCCGGGGGAGAGAGGGCCCAGAGTGTGAACTCGGGGAGACATAAACAAATGCAGGTGTACGACCCGGCTGTCGCCAGAAAACAGCACGCTGTAGTGCGGCAGCCCGGCCAAAAACACAACGCTGCGGGTACTGGCCATCCGGCTGCAAGAGTTCATCAAGAGGGGCAAGGAGGTAACCGAGAAGGCCCATCTCGGCAGCATGTTGCTAACCCTTTCCAACATGTTGCTCATCCAAATGTGGTTGCTGCTGTGGCCAAACCGGTTGCTCAACCCGGACCAGTGCCTCAAGACCGCTACAACGATGGGTACTCGGCCATGGAGCATGCCGGGTACGCCGACCCAAGAGATCTCGCAACTCGGTTGGGAGGGAGAATACTGGAACCAAGTGACGCAAGATACAAGCTGGACCGGCTCTACCGGTCCGAGGAGATAGAAGGGAAGGGCCCGCCAGGGCCAGATTGTTTTGGTCCCAGGATCATGGGGGAGCCACCCGTGTCCAAGTTCCAGCTGGCTAGAGGGACCAAGACCTATGACGGAAGCACCAAGCCAGAAGACTGGCTGAATGACTATGTGACAGCAGTGTACGTTGCAGGTGGCAACAGGAGATGGTCAGTTCGGTATGTGCCCTAGATGCTGGAGGGCCCTGCTCGGATCTGGCTCAACAACTTGCCCAGGGACAGCATCAACTGCTGGCTTGACTTCTCGGAAGCCTTCATCAGCAACTTCACCAGCACCTACAAGAGGCCAAACCGGCAGCAGCAGCTCTCGGCGTGCAAGCAAAGAGAAGAGGAAATTGACCGGGAGTATCTTACTCGGTGGAGTACTCTGAGGAACACCTGTGAGGGTGTGAATGAGTCGCAGGCCATTGCGTGGTTTGCGCAGGGTTGCCGTCATGGCAGCATGCTGTGGCAGAAACTACAGAGGGAGATGCCGAGTAACCTTGCTGAGACAATCAAGATTGCTGATATGTATGCACTCGGTGATCCTACTCAGTCTCTGCTTGATTCCTTCGAGCCCAAGAGGAAGCATCATGATGGTTCTCGGCACCATGTCCGCTAGGATTTCCGCAACAAGAGAAGGGAAGACTGTCCAGATATCCCTACGGGTCTGACCATGTAGCTGCAGTTACTCAGGATCAGGGTGCTGCCTGGAGCATCCAAGGGCCAAAAACTGCTGGAGCCCCATACGGGCAAAACCAGAATCAGGGCCAGAACTTCAAGAAGATGTACAATGCTCCTCAGCAGCCCAGTACCTCCCAGGGATCCGGAGATCCTGCCAGGTTCATCTTTGAGAACATGAAGGATGGACCGTGTAGCTTCCATACTCGGCATCCGAGTAGGCCGGCCAATCACACTACCCGGCAGCGCAGCTGGTGGGACAGGATCAAGAGCGAGGCTCTCGGTCAGCTGCCTCCTCCACCTCCTCTTCCGCTCTCAGGCTCCAATGTGCAGCCTATCCGGGCAGCTGCTCCCAGGCCAGCCGAGAACCAGAGGAGGGAGAATGTGAACCAGGTAGCTCAGGGAGCCAACCGGAACAACAACAACAACAACTACTAGAACCGCAACTTCAACAACAATAACCGCCACAACAACTACTACACCCGCAACAACAATCGCAATGTCGGGGGGGCTACCCCCGAGTAGGGGTAAGGCAAGTGATAAAGACGAAGATCAGAGTACTGTTGGCCGGGTTGGTGGCTACCCGGGTAACCTCTACCCGGTAGTCTTTACCCGGTCACAAGTATTGAAGGCCAAGAGGCGATATTGAGCAAGTTTGTATTTGACCGGGTAGCGATCAGGTGGTCCGAGTAGATGGGCTGCGTTCCTACTCGGGCAAGAAGTCAATGGAGCCGTTCTGACAGGATCCCGCATATCCTGTAGCCGTACATGCATGCGGTTCAACTTACGGAGCGCGTGATTATTCGCGCTATGGCGTGGCTACAGTGAGGTAGGCGCCTGTCAAGTCCTGTCACTGACAGAGGGGACAGGACGTGCCTAGGGGCCTACTCTATGTCACTGACAGGGTGGACAGGTCCCATCTGCCGAACGGCGCGGCTACTTCACGCACCCACGACAGCGAGAAGCCAGAGGCGTGCGCTGTCCTGCAGTGGGCATGTCCCATCAAGTTGTACCTTATAGTCTTTCTTTATTCGGCTGGGCACCAGTATATAAGGTGCTCTGCCCCCTCCTGCGCGAGGGACGTTGCCTCAGATCGCATTTATTTTAAGAGCCAACACTAGAACTAGAGAGAACAGCCGAGTGGCTACTCGGCCAAGAGGCAAACATTGTACTATGGCTACTCGGAAATCATACATACAGAGAGGTAGGCAGGAGTAGGGGTGTTACCTCCACATGAGGGCCCTGAACCTGGGTAGATCTTGTTGTTTGTAGTGTTACCTACGCGCGGCTACTCGCCGTGTGATCCCTCCCCAGATACCTCCAGCGTCCATCGGCCCCAACTTTAGCCATCCCATGGCATCTGTCTTCTCCACACCACGACAGTTGGCACCCACCGTGGGGCCAGCAGCGGCGCTGGCTGGAGTTCATGCTCGGACGGGACCCGTTTCTGCTACGGGGGAGCGCGTGGTCTGTGACCTTCTCCACAGATTTGGCTCCTTCGACTTCGTCACCGACAACGCCGGAGATTTTGGCGGCAGGCCTGTGCCGGCAGGCAGCTCGGTGCTCTCCTTCGGCACGCATCTGGTCTACGTCGCCACCACCGTCATCCGCGAGTTCCCGGAGGAGGTGCTCGTCGCGGAAGATCCTCCTGCTGTACTCGCTGCCCGCGGGAAGCCTTCTGGCTGCTCTGCGGACAGCGTGGAGGTGATGATGACAGACCCGGCTATCGATGCCGGGAAAGGCGCGGCCGCTACCGCGGGAGTCATCGAGGAACCTGCTGGCGCCAGGGTTCACAAGACCTACGACGCGCCCCACAACATTCCGGGTTACGTGGATCCTTCCACGTCTATGGCGATACCAGCTGCTCGCGGTGATGCTACCGTGCAGCTGGGCATGCCACGAGCTACCGAGGCGGAACTTGCCGCCATGAAGGCGCAACTCGAGCAGCAACGACAAGCGCTACTCGCGGAGTCCCAGGAGCTGGAGAAGGTTAGGCTTGAGCTTAACCTAGCTCAAAACGAGTAGAACATAGCGCATGACTTTACTCCTGTTTCTAGGCTGCCTAGCAAGCTAGGCACTACTCGTCGCAACTTAGGCGCTGAGCTGGCTAGAGATGGTAGGGCTGCTAGCCAATCTGCTAGTCTGAACACTGTTGGTAGGCTGTAACATCCCAAAACTTGCTAACAAAAGTGTGTGGTGTTGTGTTCATCTCATACATGCATGAATCAAAGATTTAAACCATGTTTTAAACAATTTGGTTTGTGAATTCAAATGGTTTGAGAAAATTTCCAGCAAATAGTACTTAAAAGGGGTTCCAAAATCTTGTTCTGAAAAGTATTTCAATTACACCAAAGTAACACATGGTGTTGTTGGAAATTTCATGAGGTTTCCAAAATGTATTTTCGCCAAATTTTCTGTTTTCAAAAAGGCCCTCAAAACAGTGGTTTCTGTTCTGTTTTAATTTAGAAAAGGACCTCTTCGTGGTTTCCCAAAGTTCCAAGGGGGTTTCCTGAAAATTGTTTTTATTCTTTCTTCTTCCTCCTCTGGACAAAAGGCACCACCTGCGTGTCGACGCCGCCGCCGCCCACTGCCACCTCCTGGTTGGCCTTCCTCTACGGATATGACTCGAGAGAACCGTGGTCCTCTTCCTCTCTTCCAATCGCAGCACCCTCGCTCTCTGTTTCTTCCGCGAAAACGAACCAAACCCTAGCTTGCCGGGCCGCCGTCGATTGTCGTCTCTCCGGCCGCCCTTGGACGAACTGACGATGCAGGGAGGTCCGCCTCGAGCCCCTGTACATCCTCACCAAACCTCGCTTGCAGGGACGCACCGGGGGAGAAGAATCGCGCCGTCTTCCTCGCTGACCTCCGCCACGGCCGCCGCCGTCTTCCTCTCGCCGCCGGCGATTCCGCCCTCGCCTCGCCGCCTCGACCTCACCAACGCGCTCAGGGTGAGCTGCTGCACCCGAGGGTGTCTCCCTTTTCCTCCCTCCCCCTCCGGTTTGTCTTGTCGCCGTCGACCACCGTCCGCCGCCGCGCAACCGCTCACCGGCAGCAAGTCCGGCGACCATTTGGTCTTCCTCCGCCGCCCCCGCGTTCACCTTAACCCACTCTACCAAGGCCATGAATCAATTTCGCAGTTTAAACATCGAGGCCTTCGATTTTGAGAGAATCAGAGAGGTTCTTCTCTGGTTGATGCAGTGATGATGTCATCCTGCGTCATATTTCCCTTTTTAGTAATTCAGGAAAATTCCAGAAAAGAGATGAGAATTGATAATTTAATAACTTCTTTTCTGTTAATCAAAAAAATAAAATAAGAGTATAGAGTTGATCAGAAAAAGATGCTCTATCCAAAAATGTCATTTCCACATATATTTGACAAAGTTGAATTTTGACCTTTATTTAATACTGTTTAATCATTTAAAAATAGAAAAATAAGTTTTTATTTAATAAAATTAGAAAATTAAAAGTTATATGTCAAAATGCTCAAAATGACAAATGCAACCTATTTATGATGTTTTCAAAACCCATTTGAGCAACTAAAATGGTACTCACTTTTATAATCGCCCGAAACCCCCTCCGGGGTCTATTTCGGGATAAATTCAGTAAAAATGCCGAACTGATATACGAACCCTAGCAACCCAACGAACATGTTTAGGGCTTATTTTCAGTGCATTAACCTGCTCATGCATACATGTTGCGCATTGCATCGATGCCATGTGTTGATTGTTGTTTTTCTCTTTCGGTGTTGTTTCCCCCTCGGTAGAACGTGACTCCGAAGAGAAGGCCAACAATCCAATGACGAATACTTGATCCTAACCGACAAGTCAAGCACTTATTCCCGAAGACTTTATCTGGTTTTCTTACAATCAAGGCAAGCATAACCTCTTATCTGCTCATATATGGTTTCAACGTGTTTTGAATCTCGTACTTTGCATTCGGTTCCAAACTATTTGATGTCAGTAGATAGAGTTCCCCTATATACTGCATAACCTAGATATCCTGTTCCACTGCTCCTAGCAGCTATAGGTTTGCTTGTGCGCGCTCCGCTAAACCCTGTGAGTCTTGCTTAGCCATGCCTAGTTGTGATCTGATCCATCCGGTTGATGAATCTGAACAATGCGTGAATCTACTATGTCAGGTGTTTATGATTTGAATTACCTTTGATAACTTGACTAAATACTGGCATGGATGTGAGGCCACAATAGGTTGTGGCGTTTTGTCCTGTTCATGCCCCTAGGAGCGAGTTCTCGCCTTCGAAGCCAAGACTGAGCGTGCAACCACACGCGGGGCCTAACAGACCGCGCTCGACTAACTAACTTGTTTGGCCACGTCCATGAGTCACGTAGTTTGATCTTTCCATCTGCGTGTGAGTCAGAAAACGATTTGGAGAAAACTTAGGGCGTGACCGGGACAAGTGATGGACGTACACGGATCTTGTTCCCGACTCACAGAACAGGTGCCGTCAGGAGGTGGCCAACTCCCTGTTGACGGGGTGGCCCTGTTTGGGTTGACTCATGGATAGGGTCGAGCAAGGTAAAGGTCGTGGCCAGCCACCCTCTGCCGCGCTCCATGGACGAGCGTACATGTGGCGTTAAGAGTCGGATGGTACGTGTGGGTAAAGTGTACCCCCTGCAGGGATAAATCTCCTCGAGAAGCCGTGTCCACGGTTACAGACGACTTGGCAACGGATTATGTGATCATAGATAACCTCAACGGAATGACTAAAACTTGTTAACCATGATTGAAGGGTGCCTCCCCGGAGATGCCGGGAGGGGTGATCCTTGTAGCATACGATAGTGTGGGAATAAGAAGGACTTGGTGGAAGACAAGAATATGATGATATCAGTAGTTGAGTAGGTTTCTCATCTGTTTTCAAAACATTCTATGAGACGTGCTATTCCTCCTCGATTTGGAAAACAAAGATTGCTTTACGCAAAACAGCCTTCATAAAACCCTTTCTAAAGATGGCAGATATATAATAGGTTAATTAAGTCTTGTTGAGTACCTCCCGTACTCAGGTTTGCTTAATTTTGGTTCAGGTGAAGATCTCTGATCGGTGGTGATTCAACGTGGACATCGACGAGTAGTTTGGGGTTCCCAGGTAGCAGCCTGGAATCTATGGGCTGGGACGTCGCCTTATGTTGCGGCCTCTTAGGCCTTTTTTTGGTTCTTGTTGATTAGCAACATAATTTGCCTTCCGTTGTCTGATGTAATGTTGGGTCGTGTGACCTCTGCTTGTAAGCTATACTCTAGTATCACTTGTTTAATAAAGTTTCATGTTTAGAGTACTGCTTTGATCGGTTGTTGGTTTCGAGCTCATTGTTATACAGTTTTGGCTATGCTTGTATAGTTGTCGCAGTCGAGGGGTTGTGGAGCCGATGATCCATGTCCGAGCCCGCCTGTCGATGCGATCGGCCTGGGGCGAGGTAACCCCAGTAACCCTCGATTGTTGTTGCACTTTCTGGACACATAGCATCTCTGTATAGCTTTGGTCCCATTTCCTTCAGTTTCATTCGATTCGTGGACGCTTTGATATGCATAGTTGGTTATGACTAGCATGGATACAAGGAGTAGTAGACTGGGGATCCGGACTACGTGCCGATGAATCTAGTCTGCCTGCCGTTGTTTGTTGCGGCCGGGGCTAGTAACCCTGAAGCCCTTGTGGGTCCATGTCTAGGAGCACATAACAGTATGTATATCTCTGGGTCCGGGGTCGTGACAAGTCATGGTATCAGAGCAGGACTGCCTGTAGGAAAACCTTATTGCTTGGTCGATGTTGAGTCTAGTGTTTGTGAAAACTACTTAAAACTCCAAATGGGTTGTGAAAAAAACCTTCTTAGGATTCTTTTTACTCCTTATCTGGTATCGCTCTAACTCTGGGTCACCTTACCTGTTTTGATTTGAAAAAGTTTTGCTATCCCCTCCTAGTCATTCAAAACCTAGGTGCCTTCTCTGGCAAGGACGTCTTTTACCCAAGTTGACCTAGTTATGAGTTTCTAGAGTCGTGTGAGTTCCATCCTCCGTTACCTCTTAAACTGGGAGATTTCCTTCCATTCGTAATCTCTCGAAGTTGTGTGGATTCCACATTCTTACATGTTCCAAAGTTTCAACTGCAGAACCTCGAGATTTCCTTTTCATCTCGAATGCATCCGTTATCCTTAGCTCAAGTTCTTCCGGAGCTATCGCTGTCTCCTGAAAGATACTTCGTAATTGCTATTCATAGTGTCCTTTAAGACATTAAGATAGTAGTTACTCCTTTCTTTTGGTTTTTAACCTTGGGCTTGAACCGAAGGTCCCGGAATGTGCTGAATTGTGGTGGGTTGAACCATGTGGTCTCATAACCATGTGATGCTCACTCTATCAGTACATGATGCTGACCTTTAACCCAAGTTCCTTTTTGTTGGCCTGAGGAACATCTTCTACCTCAGGATGGCTAGGAAATTCCAACTCTCATAGCCGTAGGCTCTCCTTTGGAACCAAAAGAGATCACAACAAGAGTGGTCATCATGAATTCCATATCTTCGTTCTTATTCCAGCTATACCTCCCTTTTAGCATGGGTTTTACAAATATGTATTACACCGTGCATTCACCGTGATCTCTGGATTTTCCGGAGCATGATCTTAATCTTTAGTTGCTTTTCTACCTTTGTCCATGGTTTGGAAACCAAGTTGCTTAGTTGTGTTGGATTTTTTCCAATACATTTGCTCCTGTTTCCGTTAAAACATTCCACCTTGGAATGTCAGGAGAAACAAACTCCAGAACCTCGTTCATCCCTAGAACCAGGTCAAAGTTTTGTAATCCACAGAATAAGGAAGTTCCGTCAGCTTCTGTTATGTTCCACCTTCGAGTATCACACTCTTATAAATCAAGAGGTTGTGTTGTGTTCATGGTCTTAATGATGAAGTGATGCCCGTACACATCTTCACTCCCCTTTCTTCCAGTCTTGAACTCTCAAGAATGTTGGGTATGTGCATTGATGTGTGTATCAGGTATTCCTAGCAATTCTTATTGCTTTGGAAACCTAAGAAACATCTGTATCTTTCTTAGCACTATTGGTTACCCAGTCTCAACTTAAAATTGACCGTGTTATCAAATCCGTTCTTTCCGGTGCACCTTCTTGGTCAGAGAGTTGGGTTCATACCGAAGCTCTCATGATCATATTGGTTTCTTGGAAAAGCCAGAATTCCTTTCGATTTCTAAGACATACCGGTGGGTTGTGGTATTCTGGTTGTCTTTCTAGAAGTATCACCAGGTTGTCACCTGACCGTAATATCTAAATAAGGGGTAATCTGAACTACTCCTTTCTCCAAGGAACTCTGCTGGATATCCTGGACTAGTTGGTTGAGCTTAAACAACAACTTGGAGAGTTGAAAGGCAAAAGCTCCACCTAACTTGATCCTTCGTTAAGAGATGTCTAGTTTCCTTTGTGTTGAAGCAGGATAGTACATCCTTTGTGGAAAAGCTATCACTCTACCTCTTGATTTGATTTGGGCTATCGTCAAATCATGTCCAGATTCAAGGACTATCTTGATGGTGTTTTCACTCATGGTGTTTGGCCCGAGTACACCTCATGTACTTTGGTCTGACCAATATTCTGCCTTGTTCATATATCATATGAATCCCTCCTCTTGGAGTGTTCTGATAAGTGTGTTTTCGAGCCCATCGATGACATTCCTACTTTCTCCAAGTTGCGAGAGGCTCATGTTGAACAACTGGCAACAATGTTGGAAACTTTTGAGAACCAACTTTGTGTTATCACGAAGTTGTGTTCTGGATGTTCGAAGTGGCTTACTCCAGTTCATGTGCTTAAGGTGAAAGTTGTCGCCGTGGATTCGAGAAAAGTTTTCTTGTTCCTTCGGGAATAATCCCAAGCCAGTCATGCATGTGTGGACTACTCTTGAGATGGTAGGTTGTTACCTCCATTCTTTGAAAATGTTTTCATCCACACTAAGCCACTGACTGATTGTTCGTGAAAGAGAAGAAGTCTAAGAACTTCATTATCTCTGTATCGTCTTTCCCACAAGGACTCTGATGTGTTTCATCGCAAGTAAACCATGTAGGTGCAGCCGTCTTTCTCAAGTTGCTAATACATGAGTTTTGCAATCTCGCTCATCTTCTTGAGCGTGGCATCGTAGTCTATACATTGAGAATCCAGTAAATGTATCTCGTTGATAACCGGTGCAATCTCTTCGCTCAAACATACCGAGTCTAAGTTATCAATCCACTAACCAGAGCTGAATCTCAAGCAGCAACGATGGTTGGTGTTTCCTCAAGAGTATTGAATTAGGTCTTTTCAAACCCCGGCATGGTTGATGTTGTGGTTGACACAACTAGCTGGAAGGCTTAATGTCATATCTCTTTAAGTCCGTAAGAACAACCACTCTCTGTGAGAATACTTGTGTGGCTCGTTCTCAACAAGTTTTCCTCCTCGTTCTTCCAAACCGGAGTTTTATATTCACTTGATGACCTATTGAAGGCTTGTTAAGAGTCTGATGTCGGTATCTAGAACATCAAGGAAAACCTGGAAGTTGTTTCCTCCAATATATTCCCGTTAATCTTCCAAAACCTCTGTTCTAGTGGAAACAAGTTCATCATGAGAAAACTCGTGGTGTTTCGTAACCACCAGTTATCAGTTCCCCTTTTCAAGTTGTTTGTACTTGAAGTTCTGTTCATCTCACACATTGTGTGAATTTGTCAGTTACTTCAGCCATGGGATCTTAACCATGTGGTAGATGTATTGCTACGTCCAAACCACCATAGGAAGAGATTCCCTATTCCTTCCGGTATTTCAATCCTCGTTGGTTACCCATACTAACGGTGTGATCAAGAATTCCTCCTTTGTTACGGTATTTCCACATCTTCCGGTTACTCATATTCTGTCGGGAAGTAACATCTCAATCTTTGACAAAGTTTTCGACAAATTTTAACAGAATGAAAGTTCCGTTATCTTTCGTGTCCACTCCGAAGAGTGAACATGATCATGTATCAACTTTTCTCCAACGCACGAATTACAGTGTTTCCTCGTGTTTTGTTTTTCTCGTCTACGGATATTGCGTTGTGATATCCCAGACAATCCTTTTCCTCTTGGTTTTCTGTTTGAAGAAACCTCGGTGTTACAAGTTGTCCAACCTTTCTTTTTCAAAAGGATTTAAATTCTTGTGCAAAGCCCATATTCTAAATCCTTCCAAGAACCATCGTCCAAAAACTTGAAACCTTCTCTCAGTTCCTTCCGTTATCTTGATGTGTTTCATGCACGATAACTCAACGGTTCTTTACGAACATTCCTGTCATGAGTTATCCATGAGATACTCGATCTTCGTGAAGATCATTTCGTAAGAGTTTCCCTCTTACCTAAGGTGCATCCGTTCAATACGTCACGATGCTATGAGTCAACCTCTTCGAGAAGAGAACCTTAAGGTTCGAGAAGATCGTTCAAAACCGGTGTTCCTTATTTCTTTCTCCTTCAGGAATCTCGGGACGAGATTCTTGTAAGGGGGGTAGATTTGTAACATCCCAAAACTTGCTAACAAAAGTGTGTGGTGTTGTGTTCATCTCATACATGCATGAATCAAAGATTTAAACCATGTTTTAAACAATTTGGTTTGTGAATTCAAATGGTTTGAGAAAATTTCCAGCAAATAGTACTTAAAAGGGGTTCCAAAATCTTGTTCTGAAAAGTATTTCAATTACACCAAAGTAACACATGGTGTTGTTGGAAATTTCATGAGGTTTCCAAAATGTATTTTCGCCAAATTTTCTGTTTTCAAAAAGGCCCTCAAAACAGTGGTTTATGTTCTGTTTTAATTTAGAAAAGGACCTCTTCGTGGTTTCCCAAAGTTCCAAGGGGTTTCCTGAAAATTGTTTTTATTCTTTCTTCTTCCTCCTCTGGACAGAAGGCACCACCTGCGTGTCGACGCCGCCGCCGCCCACTGCCACCTCCTGGTTGGCCTTCCTCTACGGATATGACTCGAGAGAACAGTGGTCCTCTTCCTCTCTTCCAATCGCAGCACCCTCGCTCTCTGTTTCTTCCGCGAAAACGAACCAAACCCTAGCTTGCCGGGCCGCCGTCGATTGTCGTCTCTCCGGCCGCCCTTGGACGAACTGACGATGCAGGGAGGTCCGCCTCGAGCCCCTGTACATCCTCACCAAACCTCGCTTGCAGGGACGCACCGGGGGAGAAGAATCGCGCCGTCTTCCTCGCTGACCTCCGCCACGGCCGCCGCCGTCTTCCTCTCGCCGCCGGCGATTCCGCCCTCGCCTCGCCGCCTCGACCTCACCAACGCGCTCAGGGTGAGCTGCTGCACCCGAGGGTGTCTCCCTTTTCCTCCCTCCCCCTCCGGTTTGTCTTGTCGCCGTCGGCCACCGTCCGCCGCCGCGCAACCGCTCACCGGCAGCAAGTCCGGCGACCATTTGGTCTTCCTCCGCCGCCCCCGCGTTCACCTTAACCCACTCTACCAAGGCCATGAATCAATTTCGCAGTTTAAACATCGAGGCCTTCGATTTTGAGAGAATCAGAGAGGTTCTTCTCTGGTTGATGCAGTGATGATGTCATCCTGCGTCATATTTCCCTTTTTAGTAATTCAGGAAAATTCCAGAAAAGAGATGAGAATTGATAATTTAATAACTTCTTTTCTGTTAATCAAAAAAATAAAATAAAAGTATAGAGTTGATCAGAAAAAGATGCTCTATCCAAAAATGTCATTTCCACATATATTTGACAAAGTTGAATTTTGACCTTTATTTAATACTGTTTAATCATTTAAAAATAGAAAAAATAAGTTTTTATTTAATAAAATTAAAAAATTAAAAGTTATATGTCAAAATGCTCAAAATGACAAATGCAACCTATTTATGATGTTTTCAAAACCCATTTGAGCAACTAAAATGGTACTCACTTTTATAATCGCCCGAAACCCCCTCCGGGGTCTATTTCGGGATAAATTCAGTAAAAATGCCGAACTGACATACGAACCCTAGCAACCCAACGAACATGTTTAGGGCTTATTTTCAGTGCATTAACCTGCTCATGCATACATGTTGCGCATTGCATCGATGCCATGTGTTGATTGTTGTTTTTCTCTTTCGGTGTTGTTTCCCCCTCGGTAGAACGTGACTCCGAAGAGAAGGCCAACAATCCAATGACGAATACTTGATCCTAACCGACAAGTCAAGCACTTATTCCTGAAGACTTTATCTGGTTTTCTTACAATCATGGCAAGCATAACCTCTTATCTGCTCATATATGGTTTCAACGTGTTTTGAATCTCGTACTTTGCATTCGATTCCAAACTATTTGATGTCAGTAGATAGAGTTCCCCTATATACTGCATAACCTAGATATCCTGTTCCACTGCTCCTAGCAGCTATAGGTTTGATTGTGCGCGCTCCGCTAAACCCTGTGAGTCTTGCTTAGCCATGCCTAGTTGTGATCTGATCCATCCGGTTGATGAATCTGAACAATGCGTGAATCTACTATGTCAGGTGTTTATGATTTGAATTACCTTTGATAACTTGACTAAATACTGGCATGGATGTGAGGCCACAATAGGTTGTGGCGTTTTGTCCTGTTCATGCCCCTAGGAGCGAGTTCTCGCCTTCGAAGCCAAGACTGAGCGTGCAACCACACGCGGGGCCTAACAGACCGCGCTCGACTAACTAACTTGTTTGGCCACGTCCATGAGTCATGTAGTTTGATCTTTCCATCTGCGTGTGAGTCAGAAAACGATTTGGAGAAAACTTAGGGCGTGACCGGGACAAGTGATGGACGTACACGGATCTTGTTCCCGACTCACAGAACAGGTGCCGTCAGGAGGTGGCCAACTCCCTGTTGACGGGGTGGCCCTGTTTGGGTTGACTCATGGATAGGGTCGAGCAAGGTAAAGGTCGTGGCCAGCCACCCTCTGCCGCGCTCCATGGACGAGCGTACATGTGGCGTTAAGAGTCGGATGGTACGTGTGGGTAAAGTGTACCCCCTGCAGGGATAAATCTCCTCGAGAAGCCGTGTCCACGGTTACGGACGACTTGGCAACGGATTCTGTGATCATAGATAACCTCAACGGAATGACTAAAACTTGTTAACCATGATTGAAGGGTGCCTCCCCGGAGATGCCGGGAGGGGTGATCCTTGTAGCATACGATAGTGTGGGAATAAGAAGGACTTGGTGGAAGACAAGAATATGATGATATCAGTAGTTGAGTAGGTTTCTCATCTGTTTTCAAAACATTCTATGAGACGTGCTATTCCTCCTCGATTTGGAAAACAAAGATTGCTTTACGCAAAACAGCCTTCATAAAACCCTTTCTAAAGATGGCAGATATATAATAGGTTAATTAAGTCTTGTTGAGTACCTCCCGTACTCAGGTTTGCTTAATTTTGGTTCAGGTGAAGATCTCTGATCGGTGGTGATTCAACGTGGACATCGACGAGTAGTTTGGGGTTCCCAGGTAGCAGCCTGGAATCTATGGGCTGGGACGTCGCCTTATGTTGCGGCCTCTTAGGCCTTTTTTTGGTTCTTGTTGATTAGCAACATAATTTGCCTTCCGTTGTCTGATGTAATGTTGGGTCGTGTGACCTCTGCTTGTAAGCTATACTCTAGTATCACTTGTTTAATAAAGTTTCATGTTTAGAGTACTGCTTTGATCGGTTGTTGGTTTCGAGCTCATTGTTATACAGTTTTGGCTATGCCTGCATAGTTGTCGCAGTCGAGGGGTTGTGGAGCCGATGATCCATGTCCGAGCCCGCCTGTCGATGTGATCGGCCTGTGGCGAGGTAACCCCAGTAACCCTCGATTGTTGTTGCACTTTCTGGACACATAGCATCTCTGTATAGCTTTGGTCCTGTTTCCTTCAGTTTCATTCGATTCGTGGACGCTTTGATATGCATAGTTGGTTATGACTAGCATGGATACAAGGAGTAGTAGACTGGGGATCCGGACTACGTGCCGATGAATCCAGTCTGCCTCCCGTTGTTTGTTGCGGCCGGGGCTAGTAACCCTGAAGCCCTTGTGGGTCCATGTCTAGGAGCACATAACAGTATGTATATCTCTGGGTCCGGGGTCGTGACATAGGCCGAGATACACCACCCCGCCAAAACTCTTAGGGATGGAGAGGCAGTGGCTGCTGAGTTGCCGCATCTCGCTGGCGACGCGCGCGCTAGGCAGCAGGATAGACTCAATGATCTAGTGCTAGAGGCTGCCAGGCAGAACGAGGAGTTCCGGAAAGCCAATCCGGGTGCTGGAACTTCTCAGGTTGTGCACTCGCATGCGGTCAGATCTATGGATCAGGCCTCATCACCGCTGAGAGGGACCATAGTGTGAACTCTGGGAAGAACAAACAGATGCAGGTGTACGACCCGACTGTCGCCGCAAAACAGCACGCTGTGCTGCGGCAGCCCGGTCAGAAACACAACACTGCAGGAGCAGGCTATCAAGCCAATAAAGCTCACAGCAAGAGGCAAGGAGGAGACCGTGCAGGACCATCGCGGCATCATGCTGCCAACCTGGCTCAGCCAAGAGTGCGGCAGCCAGCCGCCGTGCAGCCGCAAGTAGTTGAGGCAGGAGCCAACCCGGTGGCTCAACCCGGCCCTATGCCGCAAGACCGCTGCGATGCTGGGTACTCGGTGATGGGGCTAGCCGGATATGCTGACCCAGGAGATGTCACTGACCGTCTGGGTGACCGCATGTTGGAGCCCAGCGATGCAAGATACAAGCTGGACCGGATCAATCGGTCTGCGCAGCTCAAGAACAAGGGGCCACCTGGCCCAGATTGCTTTGGTCGCCGCATCATGGAGGAGCCTTCTGTGAAACAATTTCAGCTACCCAGGGGGACCAAGTGCTATGATGGCAGCACCAAGCCGGAAGACTGGCTGAGTGACTACGTTACCGCTGTGCACATCGCAGGCGGCAACAGGAGATGGGTTGTGTGGTATGTTCCGCAGATGTTGGAGGGACCTGCTCGGATTTGGCTCAACAACTTGCCAAGAGATAGCATCAACTGCTGGCTAGACTTATCAGCAGCCTTCATCATCAACTTCACCAGCACGTACAAGAGGCCGAATAGGCCGCAGCAACTGTCTGCTTGCAAGCAGCGAGAAGAGGAAACTGACCGCGAGTACCTTACTCGGTGGAGCACACTGAGGAACACCTGCGAGGGTGTGAATGAGTCACATGCAATCTCCTGGTTTGCGCAAGGCTGTAGGCATGGCAGCATGCTGTGGCAGAAGCTGCAGAGAGAGATGCCGAGTACGCTCGCCGAGACAATCAAGATTGCTGATATGTATGCACTCGGAGACCCTACTCAGCCTCTGCTCGATGTTGAGCCGAGAAGGAAGCACCATGATAGCAGCAGACACAATGACTTCAGAAACAAGCGCAGAGGTGACCGCATTGATACTCGGTATGATCCCGAGGAGGTGAACGCTGTGATTCAAGGCCCTGTGGCTGCTGGGAGTAGCCAAAGGCAAAAAACTGCTGGAGCCCAATACGGGCAGAACCAGAATCAGAGCCAAGGCATCAAGAAGCCATACAATGCTCCCCAGCAGGGTAGCGGCAACCCGGATCCATCTCCGAGCTTTATATTTGAGAACATGAAGGTTGGGCCATGCAGCTTCCATACTCGGCATCTGAGTAGGCCAGCGAACCACACTACCCGGCAGTGCAGCTGGTGGGACCGTATCAAGGATGAGGACGCTGGTCAGCTTCCCCTCCTCCTCCTCTGCCACCTGCGAATGCCAATGTGCAGCCTATTCGAGCAACTGCTCCCAGGCTTGCAGGGAATCCGAGAAGAGAGAATGTGAACCAAGTGGCTCAGGGAGCCAACCACAACTACAACAACGGCAACTGTAACTTCAACAACAATCGCAACTACAACAACAACCACAACTACTACAACAACAACAACAACAACAGGAACAACAACAACAACAACAACAACAACAACAACAACAACAACAACGGCAACAATGGTGGTGGAGACCGCAACCAGTACCAGGAACACCATGAGAGCTACATGATCTTCACCACCGAGCCAGACGACAAGCAGTCATTGCACAGGCGTGCGATGGAGGTAAATGCAGTGATCCCGGCTGTGCCTCACTACCTGCACTGGTGCGACCAAGAGGTTACTTGGTCCAGGGCTGATCATCCCAAGGTGATGCCTAATCCGGGTAGCTATGCTCTAGTGGTGGATCCCACTTTCTTGGGAACTCAGAAGAATGTCAGGTTCAGCAAGGTGCTGATCAATAACGGCAGCAACATCAATATAATGTACCGAGATACACTGGAGAAGCTCGGCCTTGCCGAGAACATGCTGCTACCCAGCAGGACCACATTCCATGGCATTGTGCCGGGAGTATCTTGTGCTCCAATCGGCCGCATCTGGGTGGATGTCCTATTCGGCACCAGGGAGAACTGCCGCACCGAGTGCCGGCAGTTTGAAGTAGTTGATCTTCAGAGCCCCTACCATGCTCTACTCGGTAGGCCTGCCCTCAGCAAGTTCATGGCCTCAACCCATGCATCCTACCTGAAGATGAAGATACCTGGTCCCAATGGTGTCATCACCATCTCGGGTGACTACAAGCATTCCTTGGAATGCGCGTCTACTAGTTCTCAGCTGGCGGAATCCATGGTCATTGCTGCCGAGAAGAAGAAGATACACGAGGTGGTTCCTATGGCTCAAGCAGCGCAAGGTGGTGCGCCTGGCATGCCGGGTTCCCAGTACGGGATGGCTTTCCAGGCGTCCCAGGAGACAAAGAAGTCCAGGTTGATCCTGAGTTCCCAGACTGTGTTGCCATCATTGGCGCCGGGTTGGGAGAGAAATAGGAAAGCGAGATCATCCACTTCCTCCGTGAGAATCGGGATGTCTTTGCATGGTCCAATGAGGATCTGCCGGGCGTCCCGAGGGAGTTGGTTGAGCACTCGCTGCATGTGCGGCATGACGCCAAGCCGGTTAAGCAGGCTATGCGCCTCTTTGGTGATGAGAGGAGGAAAGCCATCGGTGATCAGATCACCAAGTTGTTGATCAGTGGATTTATCATGGAGGCACTGCATCCGGATTGGCTAGCCAACCCGGTTATGGTTGAGAAGAAGAAGGAGGACCCCAAGGCCGATACCGCATGGCGCATGTGCGTGGACTACACCGACCTGAACAAGGCCCGCCCCAAGGATCCATTCCCGCTACCCCGCATAGATCAGGTGATCGATTCCACTGCTGGATGTGAACTTTTGTCTTTCATTGATGCCTACTCTGGCTTCCATCAGATAGCTCTCAACCCAGATGATCAAATAAAAACTGCCTTTATTACCCCGTATGTGGCTTATTGCTATCGTGTCATGTGCTTTGGGTTGCGGAATGCAGGGGCTACCTATCAGAGATGCATGCAGAAATGCTTGCATGATCAAATTGGCGAAAATGTGCAGGTGTACGTAGATGACATTGTCATCAAAACGAATAAAACACATACTCTGATTAGTGATATTGAGGAAACCTTTGCCAACTTGCGCAAGTACAGGATGAAGTTAAATCCGACTAAATGCACCTTTGGCATCCCGGCTGGCAAGTTACTCGGCTTCTTGGTATCCAGTCGGGGCATTGAAGCCAATCCTTCAAAGATAAAAAGCTATAGAGAGCATGTCTTTGCCGAGATCACTGAAGGATGTGCAGAAGTTCACTGGATGCCTGGCTTCTCTGAGCCGCTTCCTGGGCAGAATGGGCGAGAAGGCCTTGACTTTTACCAACTCATGAAGAAGAGCGACAAGTTTGTCTGGACACCACAAGCTGATGTGGCGTTCAAGGAGCTAAAGGCCATGCTGGGTAGCGCTCCCATCTTGGCTAGTCCGCTACCCAAAGAGCCAATGTTGCTGTACATTGCGGCAACCAACCGGGTAGTCAGTGTGGTGATAGTGGTGGAGAGAGAAGAGGAAGGCAAGACTGTGCAGCGTCCACTATACTATCTCAGTGAGGTGCTATCCAGCTCCAAGCAGAACTACCCGCACTACCAGAAGATGACTTACGGCATGTACCTGGGTGCCAAGAAGCTGAAGCACTATTTCCAAGAACACCCCATCACAGTGGTGAGTTCTGCTCCCATCTCGGATATCATGGGCAACAAGGAAGCAAGCGGCCGGGTAGCCAAATGGGCAATCGAGCTAGCCGCGTATGCTCCTCTGTACGCGAGAAGAGAAGCCATCAAGTCATAGATTCTGGCAGATTTTCTAGTGGATTGGGCTGAGGTGCAGTATGAGCCTCCATTGCCGGAAACCAACTACTGGAAGATGCATTTTGATGGCTCCGAAGTGAAGGAAGGCCTTGGTGCTGGCGTAGTGCTTACGTCACCCAAGCGAGATCAACTCAAATACGTGCTGCAGATTCATTTCAAGGCATCTAACAACGTGGCCGAGTATGAGGCCGTGGTACACGGCTTGAAGGTAACCAAGGAGATTGGTGTGCAACGTATCATCTGCTTTGGCGACTCGGATATGGTGGTGCAGCAGGTATCCGGCACCTGGGATGCTCTGGATGCCAACATGGCGTCCTATTTGTTTCTGGTGCAAACCATGACTGGTTTCTTTGAAGGGTGTGAGTTCCAGCATATACACCGAGCTGAAAATAATGCAGCTGATGAGCTGTCCAAGTTGGGGTCTTCTCGGCAGTTCATCCCGGCTGGGATTGCCTTGGAGCATTTTAGAAAGCCATCCATCAAGCCATCCCCCAACTCGGAGTCTATATTTGTTCCTTCTCTGCCAGGAGAGGAAGCTGTTCCAATGGAGATTGACTGGGAGGCTGCAAAAGAGAACCCGGGGACTGTCGTCTCCAACCCGGGGACTGGCACCTGCAACCCGGGGACTGTCGCATTCATCGAGGGGATCATTTCTCAGTACTCGGGGACTCGGGGACTCGCCCCCAACACATAAGAGGTCTTGGTGGCTGATCCAATGGAAGTGGACGAACCAGTGTTTCCCACACGGGAGACACCGAGTTGGGCTCTTCCCATATTATCCTTTCTAACGGATGGCACCTTGCCAGATGACGAGGTCACAGCCAGGCAGATACAGAGAAGATCCAAGGGCTACACTATCCTCAACAAGGTACTGCATAGAAGGAGTCCTACTGGCATGCTGCAACGCTGTGTTGATCCAGAGGAAGGAAAAGAAATTCTGGTGGAGATACACCAGGGGGAATGCGGGCATCACGCCTCATCTCGGGCTCTGGTCAACAAGGCTTTCCGACATGGTTTCTTTTGTCTCACTGCCTTGAAGCAAGCTGAAGATATAGTGAGAAAGTGCAACGGTTGCCAGAGATTTGCAAGTAGGATTCATATGCCAGCTTCCAAGTTGAAGACCATTCCCATTACTTGGCCATTTGCAGTTTGGTGTTTGGATATGGTGGGGCCTTTCAAGCCAGCCAGAGGCAACATGACTCACATCTTGGTCATGGTTGACAAGTTCACCAAGTGGATTGAGGTCAAGCCCATTCGGAAGTGTGATGGAGTCACAGCTGTGAGTTTTCTGAAGGAGTGATCCTGAGATATGGCTACCCGCACAGCATCATCACTGATAATGGCACAAACTTTGCTGAGGGTGCTTTCATGAGATTCTGCAAAGAGAAGCGGATCCGGCTAGATGTTGCATCTGTTGCGCATCCGGCCTCCAATGGGCAAGTTGAGAGAGCAAATGGCATGGTGCTATCCGGCATAAAGCCAAGGCTGATGGAGCCATTACAGCGAACCCCTGGTTGTTGGCTGGACGAGTTGCCTACGGTGTTGTGGAGTCTAAGGACTACCCCTAACCGATCAACCGGATACACACAATTCTTCCTGGTATATGGAGCTGAGGCCGTGTTGCCCACTGACCTAGAGCATGACTCGCCCCGAGTAACCCTCTACACTGAGGCGGAGGCGAGAGAAGCTCGAGAAAATGACGTTGACCTGCTAGAAGAAGCAAGAGAGTTAACTCTGTCACGTTCAGCTTTCTATCAGCAAAACTTGAGGCGTTATCACAGCCGGAAAGTGAACCCAAGGTTTTTCCGAGAAGGAGACATGGTCCTTAGGCTCCTGCAGCGCACGGCCAGGATGCACAAGCTATCCCCTCCGTGGGAAGGGCCTTTCATTGTGAGCAAGGCTCTGCACAATGATGCCTACTATCTGGTTGACGCACAGGCACCCCAGAAGAACAGGCCGGATAGAGCTGGAGAGGAATCTAAGCGCCCCTGGAATGTAGCTCTACTCCGCCGTTTTCATTCATGAGCAGAAAGTTGTATGTATCTCCTCAACCGAGTTAAAATTCTAGTAGGCACTCCGAATTCAAACTCGGGGACTGCCCTTGTCCAAATTTGTTCTGTGTTGTTCTACTCTGTTTTACTTTGTCTACTCGGTTGCTCTACTTAGAATTTCATAAGCATATTTAGTAGTGTGTTTAAACCTAAGGGCCAACTCTTCGACTCTGCTGCTGTCCGCAACCCGGCTTCATGGCAAGCAAGAGAATAAGCCAAAGGTCAATGAGCACACGAAAATTTGCTAAGGAGAAGAAAGGTGTAGCAACCGAGTAGGGTGTTCTTTTCTGTTTCTGTTGTCTCTTTCCGGCTAAGTGGTGGGCAGCGTTACTATGCATTTTTCTAAGTGGCTAAGTATTTGAAACTCAAACTTTGAAATCTTGTGACTCGACTACCAAAAAAGCCACAAGTGGCAGGTAAGAGCTGAGACAAAAAGAATGAGTGGATAAAAAATGCAACTCGGGGACTTGCATAGAAACGCAACCCGGCATTGAGCCAGAGTTGCTAAACTGTTAACTAAATTAAAAACTGAGTAGTAAAGGACTTAATTGTTTCGGTTACATATGCACCCGGCATCCCGGGGATCTGGTAAAAGTTTGGAGATAAAAACTTGCAGGGATTACACAACAGTAGAACCCGTGTTGTCCGCATCGGTGTTAGCAGAGGCAGTTTGATCGGAGGTTGTTGTGGCCACAGAGATGGGATCCATTGCAGAGTCGGAGGCTAGCGGGTAGAGACCATCCTGCGCGGTAGGCTGCGGCTGCTCGACATCTGCGTTGGCGGCCAACTCGGATTCCTCAGTCTCCTTGGTCTCCTCCTGCTCGGCTCCCTCCTCTCCGGCACACTCCTCGAACGCAGCCAAGTCCTCGTCCTCGTCCTCGTCCTCGTCATCATCGTCTTCTCCAACATCAGTGTCCGGCTCGGTGAGGCCGTCGATGTAGACGCTGGTCTCGGTGCAGGAGGCGATCTCGTAGGCCACCTCCTTTTGGAGAGTGATGCAATCAGGATCTTTAGTCCATTTGGAGTCTTCGCGGCGCTCACGGATCCTTTGGAGGTCCAAGTTCTCATACCAGCTCTGGATGAAGTGCAGCAACTCGTCAGCTCCTTCCCGAGCTGCGGAGGCACGCCACTTCTTGAGTTCAACCTTGACTCCGCGCAGGTTCTCGGCAATTCCTTGAAATGTTTCTGGGACCTCCTTTTCTGGCCAGAACAGGGTGTGCAAGTTGATTGCTGTGGCCACCATGGAGGTGCCCAGGCCCTTGAGGGAATGCACCTGTGTCTTCAAGTTGGTGAGAAGGTCCGAGATAGTGGATCCATCATCAAGGCCAAGACCGGCTGCTGCCCTGACTTTCCTTGCTTTGTTCGCAGCAGCTGCGCCAGCGGCACGAAGCTCCGGGAAGACATCTAAATCAGCAGGGCCTAAAGTTAGGTCAGAAACAGAAACCGAGAAGAAGAAAAACAGAATAGAAGAAGGCAGAGAGAAAAAAAGGCAAACAGGATAGCGGATAATGACAACTTACATTCCATCTCAAGGACAATTGCTCCCAGTTTCCTATGCCAGTCGGTCTCATCTGAGACATGCTTCGCATGGATGCGGCGCGATTCCGTGATCTGGGTCTCGAGATCCGAGTTCCGATCCTTCAGCACCTGAATCTCCAGCTCAAGTGCCTGCTTCTCGGCCTTGGATGTCCTCTCGAGCTCCTTCTTCTCGCTGACATGGTTGATGGCAGTTTGGAGTGCGGCTTGGAGATCGAGTTGGAGCTTCTCGTATTCATCTCTCTCGGTCTTGCGCTCTTTCTCAATCTCCAATTCCCGAGCCAGCATTTGCTGTTGCACCTCAGCGGGCGTGAGGCACTGCAAGTGTTGCTCTCGGAATTTTTTATACTCTTCTGCGAGAAGAACACCATTATCAACAAAGCAGCCAAGTAGGAAGATACAATTGCAGAAAAGAGAGAGGAAGGCTAACCTTCCAGAGTAGAGATCTTGCTCTGGGCGGAGGCGCCGAAAACTTCGCAATCTCGGTGTTTTTCCACCAAGTCCTTGAGCTTGCCTGCAGAGAAGACAGCGATGAAGCAAAAAGCAAAAAACGGGCGTAAACACAAAATGCACAAACCGAGATGCTAAAAGCTTACCTTCGACCTCAGAGATCTGGAGAGTGCGTTCTAGGGCCATCTGCTCCATCGCCTCACTATCTTTCTTGTCAGCTTCCAGAGCCTGGATACGATCTTTGGCGATGCGGTGGTTCCAGAGTAGCCGACGGAAAACCCTGGTCCTCTTCTGGATGCTATCCTGCAGAGAGGAAGGGAGAAACTGTAAGTGTTTTGGAAGATTTGGCCCGATTAAATGTCAACTCGGTGGAGTCTTCACTCACTCGGCCCGAATCTCGGGGACTGGGGGAATGACTAAGAGGAAAGGAGAAAAAAAGAAGAGAAAGAAGAAACCAGCAACTCGGAAAATGCAAGAAGGAGAAGAAATACTTACCATGTAGCTCTGCTCGATGTCCTCGATTTTCTTGCGGATGACGAACAGCTTTCCGGCCAAGGTGCAGGAAGGGCTGGCAACCTTCATGGCGACAGAGCCTACATCAGCCTTGTTCCAGTCGGTGCGGTAGTGATCGAGCTGACCCAACTCGGTACCGTTCCAAGTGGGGTTACCGTGCGCCTTGCTGTTCCAGGCCTTATCAACATCCCTACTCGGTCCAAGATGGCAGTAAGGCCTTCTTCTTCAATATCTTCATCTTCTTCGCCACGAGAAAAGAGCTCGGGAGTCGCCTTCTTCCCCTTGGACTTGGAGGTTCCCACGGCTTGGCCTTCCTTGAGAGCGGCTAGTCGCTTCTCTCCCTTGGACAGCGGGATCTGGTGGCGCTGCGACAGGGTCATCATGTACTCGGGGTAGGTGCGCGACGCGCCGCCGCTAGCGTCAGCACTATGCTTCTCGACGGGGCTAGTGGTGACCCTGGAGGCAGCCGGGTTGGCGTTTGAAGCAGACGGAACAAGCGTAAGCTGGGTGCTCTTCACCTGCTTCCCGGACCGTTCACCTCGTGGCTTGGGGGGCGGCATCTGCTGCCCAGCCTGCGAAGCACTGCGCTTAGGCTGTATCCGGGTCGCCTCGGCTCCCGTCTTGGTGATCTTCTTGGTACTTGGCGCAGAGGCTGGCCGAGAAGAAGGTGGTGGCACTTGTAGATTTGGCTGAGGAGTTGGTGGCGCTTGCTGGATTGGTGGAGGAACATGTGCGCTGGGTGTAGTCACCTGCGGAGTTGGCGGCACAGGAGTCCAGCTACTCGATGCAGCGTCTGGCTGCACTTGGTCCCGACGGGTTGCCTCCACCACTTCATCTTCTACCCGCTGCTCCGCGGCGGGATCTGGCCTTGTGGTGGCAGTATCTTCTACCCGCGGCTCGGCCGCAGGGTCTTGCTTCTCTACAGCGTTATCTTCGTGCTGCTGCTCGGTGGTGGCATCTGGCCGCTCGAGGGCGGCATCTTCTTGGTGCTGCTTGGTAGCACGATCAGTGTTCTCCTCCGCGGATGCGGCAGTAGGAGTAGGCGACATCTCGTCGTTGGCAGCAACCCGGGCAGTTCGCCGCGCATCGGGTGGCGACTGCTCGGAGGTGAGATCTACTTCAATCCTGGCGCCATCGTTCTCGGCGCCAGTGTCTTGTTCTTCGTCAACTGGGGAGGACGCACACGCCCTTCCCCGTGGCCTTTGATTCTCGTCGTCATCCGAGAGCTCAACAGTCTCTCGGGACGGGGTCGTCTGCGTCTGAGAAGCTGACGCAGTGGTGGCGTCGGCGTCAAGAGCCGCGCTGGAAGAAAGAGTAGTGCAAGATCAGAAATCAGAGAAGGGAACCAAGGGAATGGTGCAACATGAAGCGACAATAAGTTAATATGTACTCGGAGGCACACTTACCCTTTGCGGGTGGGGGCTTTCCTCTTCTTGGAAGCGCCGATCTTTGGCACGGCTGTCTTCTTGGTCCTCTTGGGGGCAGGTGCTTGGGCACCGCTGCCAACTCTCTTCTGAGTATTGGGAGCGGCCACCGATAGCGGATCGACGACCAGGAATTCCTCCTCGTCGTCTAACTCAGGATCCTCTGCAGAGTAGAAGAAGAAAGGGGTTGACACAAGCAAGGAAAGAGAGTCAAAGTTTACTGCTAGCAAATAGAGAGGTGAACCCAATCACCTTCGTCATCTTCGGACCTATCCCGAATAGAGGCATCTGCTCGGGACTTACCGGGCTGAGTAGCTTTGGGGATACGCAAGGTATCCTGAGTATCATATGCGGTCGTGTCATCCTCTTCTCGGTCCTTGGTCCAGTTGGCTTTGAAGATTTCATTATCCTCTTCTCGCTGGCGATCAATGTGCTGTTGGGGCAAACATAAAGCACAGTGAGTTGAGTTCTTGGCTAAGGAATTCTACTCGGGTTAGCATGCAAGCACAAAGCATGTTCAGCTAAGGAATTCTACTCGGGTTAGCATGCAAACACAAAGCATATTCAACTAAGGAGTTCTACTCGGGTTAGCATGCAAACACAAAGCATATTCAGCTAAGGAATTCTACTCGGGTCGGCATGCAAACACAAAGCATATTCAGCTAAGGAGTTCTACTCGGGATAGCGTGCAAACACTAAGCACATAAAGCTAAGTGTTTCTACTCGGAACAGCATGCAAATACAAAGCATATGAGGCTAAGAGGAGTTCTACTCGGTGACAACTACAAAGAATATGGGTGCAGAGAAGAGCACTAACATGAGTGATCTTCTTGGTGCGGCTATACGGCATGAAGCCGTAAGCCCAGTTCTCGGTGAGCGAGGTCGACATGATGGACCTGGCCCAGATGGCCACCTCGGCCTTGGCGAGCTCGAAAGTTGTCGTCCTGGTGCAATCACGAGGGCCTCCCATGTAGCACATCTTGTGCACTCGGTGCCGGAGTGGGAGTACCCGGCGTGAAATCCAGCATGCAATTGGATCGTCTTGAATTAGTCCTTCTCCCACCAACTCGGTCAGGCGCCTTTCTACTTGGAGGACGTTTGGCACGGTCTTATTTGGGTGGTATCCCCAATTCTGCCCGGTGGGCAGCTCGTTCTTGAACTTTGGAAGCCCTATTTGGTCTTCTATGGGCTTCCCCTCCTCGGCGGGTACATTCTTCACGTACAGGAACCCGCGCTGCCACTTGCGCACGGTATCCAGCCCGAGAACTCTCGTGTGGTGTCCGGTGCGACGTTGCAGCATCATCGCGCTACCCGTCTGGGTCATCACGCGGGGGGCAGAAGTGTTGCCGGGATCTGGGATCTTCTGTTTGTGGAGAAAGAAATATCTCCCCCCGGTGTGGATGGTGGGTTGGACACCAAGAAAAGCCTCACACACGGTGGCGTGTGTGGAAAGCATGACTATGGCGTTTTGTGCGAGATGGTGAGGTTGAATCCCGAAATGGCGGAGAAAATTTGAGAGGAATTTGGAGATGGGAAGGCCGAAGCCGCGATTGAAGTGTGAGAGGAAAACAACGTACTCATCTTTTTCGGGTTTCGGGATGAGCTCGGTGAACGGATGCCGGCAGACGACGCCGGGAGGGATGCGGCGGGTATTAACCAGCCACTGGCAATCCTCTGCGGTGACGTCCGAGCCTTCCCAACCGGCTCAGGCGGAAACAACATCAGCTCCGTGCACCATGGAAGCAGGCTAGCAGTTGGAGAGGAAGAGCTCATCGGAGTTGCGTGGAGATGCGCTTCTCTCTCTCTCGCGGTGCGTAGGGCGGCGGCGTGTTGAGGTGCTCGCGGTGGCGATGTGCTCGACGGCGGCGACAGAGGCGAGGGGAGCGTGAGATTGGAAAGAGGCAGGAAGAAGATGAAGTGGGTGGCGCGGGGTATTTATCTCACCCCGCGCGTTGCAGTTACCACCGGATTGATCGTGGGCACTGATCGTGCGGCGTGGGTTAACTTCCGGTTAGAAACGCACACAGCGCGAAACGCGCGCGTAACGGGCGCAGTTAATCTCACGTCCCAGATCGTGGGCCTTCGAGTACCGTTTGACGTGACCTAACGGGCTGTGGGCCCTGGTTGCAGAGACTGGCGCGTGTCCAGCTGTGTCCCTGGCACCGAGGCGTCGGGGGCACGGGGGCTCGACACGTGCCCAGTAGCGACACGGAGAGGTGGATTTGGTCTGATCCAGTGGGATCGTGTTCGAAATTTCACCAAGTCATTTTACTCGGCAGCTCAGCAGAGAGATTGCTCTACTCGGCTACCAGGAAGGTTATCTCGTAACCACAGTTGGAGAGATTCGAGTAGGAGATACAGGTTCAAGTTGAGGTGCAACTCGGCGTTACTGCTTCGAGAAGACAATTTGGTTTAAGCTGGCAGGGCCCTGCGAACAAGTTCGCTGGACTCTACCAGCTTCGGGGACTAATGTCGGGGGGCTACCCCCGAGTAGGGGTAAGGCAAGTGATAAAGACGAAGATCAGAGTAATGTTGGACGGGTTGGTGGCTACCCGGGTAACCTCTACCCGGTAGCTTTACCCGGTCACAAGTATTAAAGGCCAAGAGGCGATATTGAGAAAATTTGTATTTGACCGGGTAGCGATCAGGTGGTCCGAGTAGATGGGCTGCGTTTCTACTCGGGCAAGAAGTCAATGGAGCCGTTCTGACAGGATCCCGCGTATCCTGTAGCCGTACAGGCGTGCGGTTCAACTTACAGAGCGCGTGATTATCCGCGCTACGGCATGGCTATAGTGAGGTAGGCGCCTGTCAAGTCCTATCACTGACAGAGGGGACAGGACGTGCCTAGGGGCCTACTCTATGTCACTGACAGGGTGGACAGGTCCCATCTGCCGAACGGCGCGGCGACTTCCCGCACCCGTGTCAGCGAGAAGCCGGAGGCGTGCGCTGTCCTGCAGTGGGCATGTCCCATCAAGTTGTACCTTATAGTCTTTCTTTATTCGGCTGGGCACCAGTATATAAGGTGCCCTTCCCCCTCCTGCACGAGGGACGTTGCCTCAGATCGCATTTATTGCAAGAGGCAACACTAGAACTAGAGAGAACAGCCGAGTGGCTACTCGGCCAAGAGGCAAACATTGTACTGTGGCTACTCGGAAATCATACATACATAGAGGTAGGAAGGAGTAGGGGTGTTACCTCCACACGAGGGCCCTGAACCTGGTTAGATCTTGTTGTTTGCAGTGTTACCTACGTGCGGCTACTCGCCGTGCGATCCCTCCCCGGATACCTCCAGCGTCCATCGGCCCCAACTTTAGCCATCCCATGGCATCTGTCTTCTCCACACCACGACACGCAACAACAACAATGCCAACCAGAACAACAACAATGATGGTGGTGCTGGGGACCAGAACCAGTACCAGGAGCACCACAAGAGCTACATGGTTGTAACACCTGGGGTGTTACCTGTTTGTTTGCTTGCATCATATGCATCACATTGCATTGCACCATGTTTGCATCACAACTGGAAATTTCAAAACAATTTAAACTTTCACCCTTGCTCAAAAATTTCCAATTTCAAAACTGCAAACTAAACCACTCATTTGTTTTCATTAGTTTGAAAATTGTTTTGAACAAATTGCCTGCTAAATAAATTTGTCCCTGTTGTTAACAAACCCTAATGACTAACTCAAAAATTCAAATCAAGTCATTCATTAACTTGTTGGGTTTAATCAAACAACTAATCTCACTCAATTAATTAAACCACCTTTCATTTCAAATCAAATGCCTCAACCATAACCCCTTTTTGAAGTTAAAAACTTTAACAATCAATCAACTGCTTTTTATAAACTTGACCTTAGGGTCCACCCTATGAAAATAATTGTTTTCATAATGTTTAATGAATATTCCAATTCCTTCAAAATTTGGTTTAAATCCTAAACATCAATAATTTTGAAAACTTTTAGAAAACAAGAGTTGGTTTAAAGTTGTTATTTAAAAAAACTAAACTAACCATAATTTTTGTCAATTTTATTTGCTAACCAAAAAGCTTTCTTTTCTTCCAATTGGTTTCAGCAAAAAAAAAATAAAACAGAACAAATAATAAAAAAGCAAAAGGAGAGGAGCAGCAGCACTAAACCAGCCCAGCCCAGTTAACCTTTGGCCCGGTACCCCTTCCCTCCTGTCGCTGTCACCTACCTCTCGATGACGTCGTCATCAGTACGAACAGGCAGCACACCGTCGATCCCTCCACCCTCCTCTCCAGATGCTTGCCGTACCAAGCACCTCCTCCCTTTTAAGCCCTAGGGATCCCCCTCAGTGCCCTAGCCCCCTAGGTTTCCGCCTCCCTCGAGATCCTCCGTTTTGCTCCTCTGCCACCTCCCTTCCCTATCTGAATTCCTCCGTTCTGAACCAGCCATGAGCACCTCACTGCCTTCCCCTAGCTCCGTTGCCACAGCCACCTCGAGGAGCGGTTGGAGAGGAAAATGGAAACGGGGATGTTCCCTGAGGCACGCCGTCCCCTCGCCTTCTGCTGGGGAGCTCCGAGGCGGCCGCGCCATCGCCGGGAGCCGCCCTCGCCGCTGCACCTCGTCAGGTCGTCGACAGAAGCTCGAGGTGAGCGCTCGCCTCCCTTCCCTCCTCCTCGCTCTCTCCTCTCCCTGCCTCGGTCGCTCACCGCACCCGCACGACCACCGTACTTGCGCGCCGTCGAGTCGCAGCTCCCAGCGGCAGTCGCCCCCCCCGGCCGCCGCGATGCGAGCGTCTGGTTCCGGCCACGAGCGATCGAACAAAGTTCAGAATAACTGCACAGGTTCAGTTAACGTTCAGTTAACACTTTTGACTGAAGAATAACCAGCGATCTGCTCGTTATCTGAACCAAACAGCAGTGTTACCGCAGTGGCAACGCCCTACCGCAAGCTCGCTGCGACCCGGGATCGATTCCCACAGGCCGCAAGGACACTTCCTTTTTTTCGCCAGCTACCTTCGCGCGCGCGGCCCACCGGTCATTGACCGCTTCTGCCACCGTGGCAACACCCACCCCAGTCAGCGCCCGCGTGGCCTCGGGCCCGCGCGGCAGTCACCGTGGTTAGATCTGGCCGCGGTGAGAGATCTGGATCCTTTGCAGAGAGGCCCCTGCCTCCACTTTTCCTTCACAAATCAGTCCCTGACCTTTTGCAAATAAGCCTAAAACTTCAAATGCTCCTAATTTTCAAACCACACATCCAAATTACACCAATTTTATATGAATCCCAACCAAAATTCCATGAACTTTTCAAATATCACATTTGTTTTATGTTTTGAACTTTCAAAATGCAATTCAAATTTGAATTCAAATAATTCAATTGTAAATTACAACAATTCATAAATAATTCATAACTAATTCCTACTATTTCCAAAAAATGCAAATAAAATATGTTTTCCATACCATTTTGAATATCCTATTCAAATATAAAATTTGTTTTCTGGTTTGAAAAATTTAAATTGCCTAAACCATTTAAATCTTGTTTAATGCAATTAAAAATTGTTTAATATTGTTTAATTCATAATCAAATAATCCTAAGTCCAATTTCAAAATGTGAAACATGTAATCCAACTAAAACTTGATGTTCTTTTCAAATATAAACTTTGTTATTTGTTTTGAACATTTTAAATGGTTGAAAACAACAAATACTTGTGTGTTCCCTTTAAGGCACCCAAAATTCCCTAAGTTAATAATAAAATTCTAAATTGCTACACCCTATCTTAAATTGATTCTAATGTTGTTATTTTGCTGTTTCCCTTTTGCATGCATCATACTAAACCACTAGCACCTGTTGATTAGTTGGAAAACAAATAATCTAACCATAATTCATGTGCATCCATATGCAACTCACATTGCATAAGGGTCCAGTTAAATTTGTTTAACTTGTCAACTAGTTTATTTCTATGCATCAATTAAATTGTCATGCATCCATATCTTGATCATGCTGGATCTTTTGCCGTAGTAGTAACTGTTGCATCCGGTGTTTGTTCGAGGTTCGTTGCTTCTTCCCGGATAGGACGTTGAGATGATGTGAGCAACGACAAGTTCTGCTACCTTGCGGGATCTCAGGCAAGTATACTCACTTGCATGCCATATGGCTGCCTTTCATCACTTGTTACCGATTCTTTCCGTTGATTCTTTTCTGCTAGCCTTAGTGGTAGTTGTTTCTGTTACGAACCCATCACATGAATCCCTTAACCTTGATATTGCCTCACCTCCATACCTACAGCCTTTGTTTGTGCCTGTTCCTATCTAGCATGCTTAGAGTTGCTTCTGCTCGAGCCTGTTGTCGGTTACTTCTTTTACTATCGTACTATTATTGTTGTTACCGTTCCGGGGGCTCGAAATATTAATCAATCAATCCTGTTAATGCTACTGTTAATAATAAATTTGATGATAAGGCACCGGCGGGAGGCCCAGGGTGGTTTTGAGGCCCGCTAGTGTCGACCCCCTAATTAGGAAAAGGGTCTTGTCTACTGATCCATGATGAGCGCACTACCCGCATTTGGGGAGTATGGGCTCCCCCTCAGTTTGACTCGATTCGCATCTCGTCCAAATCGCCGTACTAGTTCGGGCTTTCCATTTGCTGCATGCATGATCTTGCGAGCCCTTGGCGCCCGGGTGGAACTTTCGTAGTCGGCATTTAGGGCGGCGTGGTCTTCCAGTGCTATGAGGGTCCCCTTTTCTTCGTGGGGCTCGATTAGCCGCGCACGCACAGCACGCGGTGCTTTGGGCTTGATGCGAAGAAGGGTTGGATTGTGTTGAGTGCCCCGCTTGGTGGAGTGGCCGCTCCATCTGGCGGGATATTCATGAGTGTCGGTTACTTTGGTGCACCCCTGCAGGGTAAATCTTCTCGAGAAGCCGTGTTTTCCGCGGTTATGGACTACTTGGTGAAAGTACTGGCTAACAAGTACTCAGGACAACTTCAACTAATGATTAATCATGTTTCACCCAATGATTAATAACTTGACTAGTAATAGGTTATTCCCACAATAACTTGACTCATATTTAATACCACGGTGTGAGTTATCCTCGGATTGCTTCTTCGGATAAGGGGCGAGATCCAGGATGGGTTTGTTTGAAGTTATCTTTCAGTTGGTTACTATCACTCGATCTTATCTCCTTTCTGATAGATGGAAGTAATAGAATCTCTGTAGTTGGTTAGTGCAGCCTGCTGCCACATATTTGCAATAACCCCTTCCTCTCCGTTGATCCTAAAGTATTTGTATCTTGTGATGACTGGCTACGCCGGTAACTTGTGAGTATGGGCTTTATCCCCCTTGCCAGTACTTAACCGTACTGACCCACGAATCTCTTTCGTGGCTGCAAATTCCAACTTGCAGTCAACAGGTTTGAAGTCTGACGACGTTAGCTTGGGAATCCCTCCGGCTTGGCCTGGGCAGGGATTGGACGCTCTCGGTTATCTTCAGGACTCTTAGTCCAATTTGGATCTTGTCCGTAGACGGACGATATGTTGTTTCTTCCGCTGTTATCTGGATCTTTGTATTGTATCAGTTGTATCCCTGGCTCTTCTGAGTCATCTTGTATCTATCTGTTGCTGTTGTAATTGTGGATTATTCGTGAACTATTGTAATGTTATCATAAATGGCAACCTGGAATCGGTTATTATGCGGATTTGGCGGGAATGCTGAAATCTGCATAATGCACGATCTCGGGGCGTCACAAATGGTATCAGAGCCAGGTTCCGATTCCCGATATTGTTTCGATACGAATGGTTATCGAAGCAACGGGTCCGCAAAGCCTGTAGGAAAACCTCGCTAACGGTCGTTGTTTCTAGAGTGTCAAAAACTATTTCTGCTAAACTATTTTGGGAAAAACATCTCAATAGGAATCTTGTTTTTCTCCTTATCCCTATTCTATTTCCCCTCCCATCTTATTTGTTTTGGAGTCTCTCTTCCTGTCTATCTTTCAAAGTGTTAGAATCCTACGTGGGTGGACGTTCTCTGAGCCTTTAACCTAATAGGTTCGATCATCGGAAGGTTCCTGGTGGAAGAACATCGTCGTCACTCCGAGCAAGAATCTCTTGTTAGTGGTGTCGAGGAGATCAACTGGAAGCACGAAGAATCGATAGTCGAACTTCTTTCCCCTCCCGGGTTAGCAGGTGGATTGCGAGGGCGCAATCCCTTGTTAGTGGTGTCGTCTGTAACACCTGGGGTGTTACCTGTTTGTTTGCTTGCATCATATGCATCACATTGCATTGCACCATGTTTGCATCACAACTGGAAATTTCAAAACAATTTAAACTTTCACCCTTGCTCAAAAATTTCCAATTTCAAAACTGCAAACTAAACCACTCATTTGTTTTCATTAGTTTGAAAATTGTTTTGAACAAATTGCCTGCTAAATAAATTTGTCCCTGTTGTTAACAAACCCTAATGACTAACTCAAAAATTCAAATCAAGTCATTCATTAACTTGTTGGGTTTAATCAAACAACTAATCTCACTCAATTAATTAAACCACCTTTCATTTCAAATCAAATGCCTCAACCATAACCCCTTTTTGAAGTTAAAAACTTTAACAATCAATCAACTGCTTTTTATAAACTTGACCTTAGGGTCCACCCTATGAAAATAATTGTTTTCATAATGTTTAATGAATATTCCAATTCCTTCAAAATTTGGTTTAAATCCTAAACATCAATAATTTTGAAAACTTTTAGAAAACAAGAGTTGGTTTAAAGTTGTTATTTAAAAAAACTAAACTAACCATAATTTTTGTCAATTTTATTTGCTAACCAAAAAGCTTTCTTTTCTTCCAATTGGTTTCAGCAAAAAAAAAAAAAAACAGAACAAATAATAAAAAAGCAAAAGGAGAGGAGCAGCAGCACTAAACCAGCCCAGCCCAGTTAACCTTTGGCCCGGTACCCCTTCCCTCCTGTCGCTGTCACCTACCTCTCGATGACGTCGTCATCAGTACGAACAGGCAGCACACCGTCGATCCCTCCACCCTCCTCTCCAGATGCTTGCCGTACCAAGCACCTCCTCCCTTTTAAGCCCTAGGGATCCCCCTCAGTGCCCTAGCCCCCTAGGTTTCCGCCTCCCTCGAGATCCGTCGTTTTGCTCCTCTGCCACCTCCCTTCCCTATCTGAATTCCTCCGTTCTGAACCAGCCATGAGCACCTCACTGCCTTCCCCTAGCTCCGTTGCCACAGCCACCTCGAGGAGCGGTTGGAGAGGAAAATGGAAACGGGGATGTTCCCTGAGGCACGCCGTCCCCTCGCCTTCTGCTGGGGAGCTCCGAGGCGGCCGCGCCATCGCCGGGAGCCGCCCTCGCCGCTGCACCTCGTCAGGTCGTCGACAGAAGCTCGAGGTGAGCGCTCGCCTCCCTTCCCTCCTCCTCGCTCTCTCCTCTCCCTGCCTCGGTCGCTCACCGCACCCGCACGACCACCGTACTTGCGCGCCGTCGAGTCGCAGCTCCCAGCGGCAGTCGCCCCCCCGGCCGCCGCGATGCGAGCGTCTGGTTCCGGCCACGAGCGATCGAACAAAGTTCAGAATAACTGCACAGGTTCAGTTAACGTTCAGTTAACACTTTTGACTGAAGAATAACCAGCGATCTGCTCGTTATCTGAACCAAACAGCAGTGTTACCGCAGTGGCAACGCCCTACCGCAAGCTCGCTGCGACCCGGGATCGATTCCCACAGGCCGCAAGGCCACTTCCTTTTTTTCGCCAGCTACCTTCGCGCGCGCGGCCCACCGGTCATTGACCGCTTCTGCCACCGTGGCAACACCCACCCCAGTCAGCGCCCGCGTGGCCTCGGGCCCGCGCGGCAGTCACCGTGGTTAGATCTGGCCGCGGTGAGAGATCTGGATCCTTTGCAGAGAGGCCCCTGCCTCCACTTTTTCTTCACAAATCAGTCCCTAACCTTTTGCAAATAAGCCTAAAACTTCAAATGCTCCTAATTTTCAAACCACACATCCAAATTACACCAATTTTATATGAATCCCAACCAAAATTCCATGAACTTTTCAAATATCACATTTGTTTTATGTTTTGAACTTTCAAAATGCAATTCAAATTTGAATTCAAATAATTCAATTGTAAATTACAACAATTCATAAATAATTCATAACTAATTCCTACTATTTCCAAAAAATGCAAATAAAATATGTTTTCCATACCATTTTGAATATCCTATTCAAATATAAAATTTGTTTTCTGGTTTGAACAATTTAAATTGCCTAAACCATTTAAATCTTGTTTAATGCAATTAAAAATTGTTTAATATTGTTTAATTCATAATCAAATAATCCTAAGTCCAATTTCAAAATGTGAAACATGTAATCCAACTAAAACTTGATGTTCTTTTCAAATATCAACTTTGTTATTTGTTTTGAACATTTTAAATGGTTGAAAACAACAAATACTTGTGTGTTCCCTTTAAGGCACCCAAAATTCCCTAAGTTAATAATAAAATTCTAAATTGCTACACCCTATCTTAAATTGATTCTAATGTTGTTATTTTGCCGTTTCCCTTTTGCATGCATCATACTAAACCACTAGCACCTGTTGATTAGTTGGAAAACAAATAATCTAACCATAATTCATGTGCATCCATATGCAACTCACATTGCATAAGGGTCCAGTTAAATTTGTTTAACTTGTCAACTAGTTTATTTCTATGCATCAATTAAATTGTCATGCATCCATATCTTGATCATGCTGGATCTTTTGCCGTAGTAGTAACTGTTGCATCCGGTGTTTGTTCGAGGTTCGTTGCTTCTTCCCGGATAGGACGTTGAGATGATGTGAGCAACGACAAGTTCTGCTACCTTGCGGGATCTCAGGCAAGTATACTCACTTGCATGCCATATGGCTGCCTTTCATCACTTGTTACCGATTCTTTCCGTTGATTCTTTTCTGCTAGCCTTAGTGGTAGTTGTTTCTGTTACGAACCCATCACATGAATCCCTTAACCTTGATATTGCCTCACCTCCATACCTACAGCCTTTGTTTGTGCCTGTTCCTATCTAGCATGCTTAGAGTTGCTTCTGCTCGAGCCTGTTGTCGGTTACTTCTTTTACTATCGTACTATTATTGTTGTTACCGTTCCGGGGGCTCGAAATATTAATCAATCAATCCTGTTAATGCTACTGTTAATAATAAATTTGATGATAAGGCACCGGCGGGAGGCCCAGGGTGGTTTTGAGGCCCGCTAGTGTCGACCCCCTAATTAGGAAAAGGGTCTTGTCTACTGATCCATGATGAGCGCACTACCCGCATTTGGGGAGTATGGGCTCCCCCTCAGTTTGACTCGATTCGCATCTCGTCCAAATCGCCGTACTAGTTCGGGCTTTCCATTTGCTGCATGCATGATCTTGCGAGCCCTTGGCGCCCGGGTGGAACTTTCGTAGTCGGCATTTAGGGCGGCGTGGTCTTCCAGTGCTATGAGGGTCCCCTTTTCTTCGTGGGGCTCGATTAGCCGCGCACGCACAGCACGCGGTGCTTTGGGCTTGATGCGAAGAAGGGTTGGATTGTGTTGAGTGCCCCGCTTGGTGGAGTGGCCGCTCCATCTGGCGGGATATTCATGAGTGTCGGTTACTTTGGTGCACCCCTGCAGGGTAAATCTTCTCGAGAAGCCGTGTTTTCCGCGGTTATGGACTACTTGGTGAAAGTACTGGCTAACAAGTACTCAGGACAACTTCAACTAATGATTAATCATGTTTCACCCAATGATTAATAACTTGACTAGTAATAGGTTATTCCCACAATAACTTGACTCATATTTAATACCACGGTGTGAGTTATCCTCGGATTGCTTCTTCGGATAAGGGGCGAGATCCAGGATGGGTTTGTTTGAAGTTATCTTTCAGTTGGTTACTATCACTCGATCTTATCTCCTTTCTGATAGATGGAAGTAATAGAATCTCTGTAGTTGGTTAGTGCAGCCTGCTGCCACATATTTGCAATAACCCCTTCCTCTCCGTTGATCCTAAAGTATTTGTATCTTGTGATGACTGGCTACGCCGGTAACTTGTGAGTATGGGCTTTATCCCCCTTGCCAGTACTTAACCGTACTGACCCACGAATCTCTTTCGTGGCTGCAAATTCCAACTTGCAGTCAACAGGTTTGAAGTCTGACGACGTTAGCTTGGGAATCCCTCCGGCTTGGCCTGGGCAGGGATTGGACGCTCTCGGTTATCTTCAGGACTCTTAGTCCAATTTGGATCTTGTCCGTAGACGGACGATATGTTGTTTCTTCCGCTGTTATCTGGATCTTTGTATTGTATCAGTTGTATCCCTGGCTCTTCTGAGTCATCTTGTATCTATCTGTTGCTGTTGTAATTGTGGATTATTCGTGAACTATTGTAATGTTATCATAAATGGCAACCTGGAATCGGTTATTATGCGGATTTGGCGGGAATGCTGAAATCTGCATAATGCACGATCTCGGGGCGTCACAATGGTGTTCACGACGGAGCCGGATGACAAGCAGTTTCAGCGCAGGCGCGCGATGGAGGTAAATGCCGTGATGCCATATGTGCCTCACTACATGGAGTGGTGCGACCAGGAGATAGTATGGTCCAGAGCTGATCATCCCAAGATTATGCCCAACCCGGGTACATATGCTCTGGTAGTGGACCCCACTTTCTTGGGGACCAAGAAGAACGTGAAGTTCAGCAAGGTGCTGATCGACAACGGGAGCAGCATCAACATCATGTACCAAGATACCATGGAGAAGCTTGGCCTTGCCGAGAACATGCTGCTACCCAGTCAGACTACATTCAATGGCATTGTGCCGGGAGTATCTTGTGCTCCGATTGGCCGCATCTGGATGGATGTGCTTTTCGGCACCAGGGAGAACTGCCGCACCGAGTGCCTGCAGTTTGAGGTGGTTGATCTTCAGAGCCCTTATCACGCTCTACTCGGCAGGCCTGCTCTGACCAAGTTCATGGCCTCTACTCATGTGGCCTATCTGAAGATGAAGATCCCTGGTCCCAACGGCATCATCACCATCTCGGGTGATTACAAGCGCTCTTCGGAGTGTGCATCTGCTGGATCTCGGCTTGTCGAGTCCATGGTCATTTCTGCCGAGAAGAAGAAGATACATGAGGTTGTGGCTATGGCTCAAGCAGCTCAAGTCGGTATGCCAGGCATGCCGAGTTCTCAGTATGGGGCTACCTTCTAGGCCTCCCAGGAGACTAAGAGAGTGCAGATTGACCCGGAGTTCCCGGAGCATGTGGCCATCATTGGTGCCTGGTTGGAGGAGAAATAGGAAAGCGAGCTCATCCAGTTCCTCCGTGAGAATCGGGATGTCTTCGCATGGTCCAATCAGGACCTGCCGGGTGTCCCGAGGGAGTTGGTTGAGCACTTGTTGCATGTGCGCCCTGACGCCAAGCCGATTAAGCAGGCAATGCGCCGCTTTGCAGATGAGAGAAGGAAAGCTATGTGTGACGAGATCACGAAGCTGCTGACAAGTGGATTTATCATGGAGAAACTGCATCCAGATTGGTTGGCCAATCCGGTCATGGTGGAGAAGAAGAAGAAGGAGGATCCCAAGGCCGCCATAGCCTGGCGCATGTGAGTGGACTACACTGACTTGGACAGGGCCTGCCCCAAGGACCCGTTCCCGCTACCCCGCATAGATCAGGTGATCGATTCCACTGCCGGATGCGAACTTTTGTCGTTCATTGATGCCTACTCTCGTTTTCACCAGATTCCTCTGAACCCGGCTGATCAAATAAAGACTGCTTTTATTACCCCGTACGGGGCTTATTGCTATGTTGTCATGTGTTTTGGGTTGAGAAATGCTGGGGCTACTTATCAGAGGTGCATGCAAAAGTGTTTGATGACCAGATAGGCAAGAATGTGCAGGTGTACGTAGATGACATTGTCATCAAAACAAAAGAAACACATACTCTGCTGGGAGACCTTGAGGAAACATTTGCCAGCTTGCGCAAATACCGGATGAAATTAAACCCAACCAAGTGCACATTTGGCATCCCGGCTGGCAAGCTACTCGGCTTCTTGGTATCCAGTCGGGGCATTGAGGCCAATCCTTAAAAGATAAAAGCTATAGAGATCATGTCTTTGCCGAGATCACTGAAGGATGTGCAGAAATTTACTAGATGCCTGGCTTCTCTTAGCCGCTTCCTAGGAAGAATGGGCCAGAAGGCACTGCCTCTTTATCAGCTCAGGAAGAAAAGTTATAAGTTTGTCTGGACACCACAAGATGATGTGGCCTTCAAAGAGCTCAAGACCATGCTGGGTAGCGCTCCCATCTTAGCAAGCCCTTTTCCCAAGGAGCCAATGTTGCTGTACATTGCAGCCACCAACCGAGTGGTCAGTGTGGTGGTGGTAGTGGAACGAGAAGAGGAAGGGAAGACCGTGCAGAGGCCGGTGTATTATCTCAGCAAGGTGCTATCCATCTCCAAGCATAATTACCCTCACTACCAGAAGATGACGTATGGCGTTTACCTGGGTGCCAAGAAGCTCAAGCATTATTTCCAAGAGCATCCCATCACGGTGGTGAGCACCGCTCCCATCTAGGAGATCATGGGCAACAAGGATGCAAATGGCCGAGTTGCCAAGTGGGCGATTGAGCTGGCCGCGTACACCCCTTTGTACGCGAGAAGAGAAGCAATCAAGTCACAAACCCTGGCGGATTTCTTGGTGGATTGGGCCGAGATGCAGTACGAGCCTCCCTTGCCGGAAACCAATTTCTGGAAGATGCATTTTGATGGCTCCAAAGTAAAAGAAGCGCTTGGTGCTGGCGTAGTGCTCACCTCACCCAAGCGAGATCAACTCAGATATGTGCTACAGATCCACTTCTCGGCATCCAATAATGTTGCCGAGTATGAAGCACTGGTACACGGCCTGAGAGTATCCAAGGATATCGGAGTTCCGCGTATTGTTTGCTATGGTGATTCAAACCTGGTAGGTCAACAAGTCTCGGGGACTTGGGATGCTTTGGATGCCAACATGGCGTCCTATCGCTTTCTGGTGCGGAGCATGACTAGATTCTTTGATGGGTGTGAGTTCCATCACATACATCAAGCTGAAAATGATGCAGCAGACACTCTGTCCAAGTTGGGGTCTTCTCGGCAGTTCATGCCACCTGGGATTTCCTTGGAGCATTTGAGGAAGCCATCTATCAAGCCATCTCCCAACTCGGAGTCAATATATATTCCAGGTCTGCTGGACTCAGAGGCTTTTCCTATGGAAATTGATTGGGAAGGTGCAAAAGAGAACCCGGGGACTGCTCCAACCAACCTGGGGACTGCCTCTGCAAACCCGGGGACTGTCGCATTCATCGAGGGGATTATTTCTCAGTACTCGGGGACTCGTCTCCAACTCGGAGCAAGTCATGGCAGCTGATTCAATGGAAGTGGACGAACCAGTGTTTCCCATCCGGGAGACACCGAGTTGGGCTTTGCCCATATTATCCTTTCTAGCGGATGGCACATTGCCGAGTGACGAGGTCACAACCAGGCAAACACAGAGAAGATCTAAGGGCTACACTGTCACCAACAAAGAGCTGCACAAGAGAAGCCCTACTGGCGTGCTGCAACGCTGTGTTGAACTAGAAGAAGGAGAAGAGATCCTGAGAGAAACACATCAAGGAGTGTGCGGGCATCATGCCTCATCTCGGGCCCTGGTCAAGAAGGCATTTCGGCATGGATTCTTTTGGCTCACTGCCTTGCAGCAAGCAGAGGATATAGTGAGAAAGTGCAATGGGTGCCAGAGATATGCAAGCAAGATTCACATGCCAGCTTCCGAGTTGAAGACCATCCCTATCACTTGGCCCTTTGCAGTATGGTGCTTGGATATGGTAGGCCCTTTCAAGCCAGCTAGAGGCAACATGACTCACATCTTAGTCATGGTGGACAAGTTCACCAAGTGGATTGAAGTAAAGCCTATCCGAAAGTGTGATGGGAACACAACTGTGAGCTTCCTGAAAGATATCATCCTGAGATACGGCTACCCGCATGGGATCATCACGGACAATGGAACTAATTTTGCAGGGAGCCTTTGCCAGGTTCTGCAAAGAAAAGCGGATCCGACTAGATGTCGCGTCATTCGCCCATCCAGCTTCCAATGGGCAAGTTGAGAGAGAAAATGGCATGGTCCTATCCGGAATAAAGCCAAGGCTGATTGAGCCATTACAGCGAACCCCTGGTTGTTGGCTGGACGAGTTGCCGGCGGTGTTGTGGAGTCTAAGGACTACCCCTAACCGGTCAACCGGATACACACAACTTTTCCTGGTATATGGAGCTGAGGCCGTGTTGCCCACTGACCTTGAGCATGACTCACCCAGAGTAACCCTCTTGATGGAGGGATGCTAACCCGGTATGTCAAGATCCGAGGAATAACCCGGCCCAGAGACAGTGGGCAGGATACGGCTAGGGATAAAGATGTTTGTGGAGGCCCAAGCTCGTGGGCCTAGTGACCCGGATTGTGGGTGTTGTAAAGGAAAGTTAGGGTTAGCATGCCGTGTCTGGGTAGGACCCGGGTGAGCCTTGTAAAGTAAGTTAGGGGGTACGGGAGCTATATAAACCGACCCCCGGGCGTAGATTGAGATAGAGATCCTAGAACCCTAGCAATATCGTGTGGTATCGAGTATCCAGTGTAAACCCTAATCGAGTTATTGTATCGAGAATAGAGATCCGGCGACCTCGATTGCCGGCTGTCAGATCAAGTTGTATCATGTCTTCCTTTGAGCTAAACCCTCTCCCGAACGCCTGTGTCGACTTGCCCCAAGATCAGTTACCCCTGGTAACATCTGCCGTGATTATCCCACGACAGTTGGCGCCCACCGTGGGGCCTGCGTCCAAAGGTGTTTACATCACGGGAGAAGCTCGGAAGGGCATGGAGGATCGTGTCATTGGCGAAATCTACATCGACCACGAAGAAGAAAAGTCGGTGGACGATCCCGGCTGGGGGCCAGAATCGGATCACCTCGAGTCCGGATTTATATTGACGATCGGCCGGATCAATATCTTCGTCGACACGGTACGAACGACTAACTTAAAAGGACAATATCATGTGCATACTACAGGAACTTCTAGCAGGAACAAAGAGACATCAAAGCAAGCGGCAAATTCGGTTTCATCAGCCGCGCCGGGATACCTTAGATGGGCAGAACAAGAGATAACGTGGAGTAGAAGAGATCATCCGGAAAAGGTGGAGCGTCCAGGAATCTTGGTGTTGGTGGTCGCTCCACAGGTTAATGGTTACGAGCTGAAGAAGGTCCTGATGGACGGTGGAAGTAGCATCAACATCCTTTACTGGGAGACCTTCTTACGGATGAGTCTCAAAGAGTCCCAGCTGCAGAAAAGTTCAACAATCTTTCACGGGATCGTGCCGGGTCACTCGGCGAGCCCCGAGGGAAGGATCACCTTGGAAGTTGCTTTTGGGGAATCGACGGATAATTATCGAGTGGAGTGGCTCACGTTCGAGGTGGTCAAGCTGCGCAGTCCTTACCACGCGCTGTTGGGGAGGCCGGCTTACGCCCAATTCATGGCTAGGCCGTGTTACGTGTATTTACAGCTGAAAATCCCGGGTCCTAAACGGACCATCACTATACATGGGAACTGGGATATAGCGGCCGAGTGCGACGAAGGAGATTCAGTTATGGCCGAGCAGGCATGCAGGAAGGAAGAGATCGAATATTACCGGTCTCAAGTAAACCCGGACGATAGAACAGCCTTGAAAAAGCCGAATACTGAGGATGAGAGAGCAAAATTCAAGGCAGCGCAAGACACCAAGAAGATAGATTTTGTCGAAGGGGATTCTACTAAGCAGTTTACTATAGGGTCTAACCTGGGAAAAGAGCAGGAGGGAGCGCTCGTGGAGTTCATTCGCTCGAATGCAGACGTGTTTGCCTGGACACCCAGCGACATGCCGGGTATCCCTACAGAATTGGCTGAGCACAGTTTGCATGTGGATCCCAAGTCCAGGCCCGTGAAACAAGGTTTGAGGAAAATGAATGAGGAAAGAAGGAAAGCTATAGGCGAAGAGATCGCTCGGCTACTGGCAGCCGGCTTTATCATGGAAGTATTTCACCCGGATTGGTTGGCTAACCCGGTTCTGGTGATTAAAAAGACCAACGAGTGGAGGATGTGCATTGACTTCACTAGTCTTAACAAGCATTGCCCAAAGGATCCGTTCGCGCTCCCAAGGATAGATCAGATTATAGACGCAGTAGCTGGAAGCGATCTGTTATGCTTCCTGGATGCATATTCCGGGTATCATCAGATTAAGCTCAAAAGGGAGGATTGGGAGAAAACATCATTCATAACCCCGTTTGGGGCCTTTTGTTATAAAACTATGACATTCGGGTTGAAAAACGCTGGCGCAACTTACCAACGGTGTATTCAAAAGTGCTTTGAGGACCAAATCGGACGTAACGTCCATGCTTATGTGGATGACGTGGTCATCAAGACCAGGAAGGCGGAGACATTTATCGATGATCTAAAGGAGACATTCAAAAACCTGAGGAGGTACCAGATGAAGCTTAATCCAACGAAGTGCGTGTTCGGAGTTCCGGCGGGGAAATTACTCGGCTTCATAGTTTCCGAGAGAGGAATTGAGGCAAATCCAGATAAAATCAAGGCAATCCAGAGTTTGAAAAAGCCGGAGAACTTGAAGCATGTTCAAAAGCTCACGGGCTGTGTAGCAGCCTTGAGCCGGTTCATATCTAGACTCGGAGAAAAAGCAATACCCTTGTATCGGCTCTTGCGAAAATCGGATAAATTCATATGGGACGAAGAGGCAGATGAAGCGTTTGAAGCACTAAAGAAGCAATTATCTGAAGCACCAGTACTAGCGGCGCCGGGTCCTAAAGAGCCTATGTTGCTATACGTGGCAGCTGGCCCCCGAGCCGTTAGCGCAGTGGTTGTCGTGGAACGCAAAGAGGACGGGAAAGGTTACCCGGTTCAGAGGCCGGTTTATTACGTCAGTGAAGTATTATCAGAAGCAAAGCAGCGCTATCCACATTGGCAAAAGTTGGTGTTCGGAGTCTTCATGGCCAGCAGGAAGTTGAAGCCGTATTTCCAAGAACATCCTATAACGGTGGTCAGCTCAATACCAATGTCGGATATTATCAGAAACTCGGACGCGACGGGAAGAATAGCCAAGTGGGCAATAGAGATGGGAGATTATCACATAAACTACGAACCCAGGTCAGCAATCAAGTCCCAAGCTTTAATTGATTTCGTTAACGACTGGACACATACAGGTATGGCTACCACAGTTCCAAAATCCGAGTCATGGACCATGCACTTCGATGGGTCAAAGCAATATGAGGGATCAGGAGCTGGAGTAGTGCTGACATCGCCCAAGGGAGACAAATTGAGTTACGTACTGCAAATTCACTTTGATTGCTCAAACAACGTGGCCGAATATGAGGCCCTGTTGCATGGTTTAAAGGTAGCCAAGGAAATGAACATTAAAAGGATACGATGCTTCGGAGATTCGGATCTTGTGGTACAACAGGTATCGGGAACTTGGGACAGAAAGGATGCAACTATGGCAGCATATCGCAGGGAGGTCGACAGGGTTGCCGGGTGCTTTTCCGGGTATGAGGTGGAGCACATAGACAGAAGAAAAAACGAGGCAGCAGACGCACTCGCCAGACTCGGCTCGCGTAGAGAGCCGGTTCCACCTAATGTGTTCCTGGACGAGTTGTGGCGACCATCAGTTAAAACCGAGTCTGAGGAAGAACTGGCAAATCAAGACCCGGATTTGGAGTACGTGGCCGCAGTACATGCCATCCCCGAGTGGACAGAGCCATACCTGGCCTACCTATCACGGGGCGAGTTACCAGAACAGGAGGTATTAGCAAGACAAATTCTGAGGCGAGCAAAGGGGTATTCTATCATCAATGGAGAATTATACAAGAGAAGCGCAACAGGAGTCTTCTTGCGCTGCGTAGCACCAGAAGAAGGCCGACAGATTCTCAAGGAAATACACGAAGGCGACTGTGGGCATCATGCATCTACAAGGTCTCTGGTGGCTAAAGCTTATCGACACGGATTTTTCTGGCTTACAGCTCTAGCAGATGCAGAACGTTTGGTAGCGAGATGTGACGGATGTCAAAGGTACGCTCGCCAAACACACGTACCGGCTATGGAATTAAGGACCATCCCATTAACTTGGCCGTTCGCCGTCTGGGGTATGGACATGGTTGGTCCCTTCCATATGTCACCATGCAAGAAGACACATCTTTTGGTAGCTATTGACAAGTTTACCAAGTGTGTTGAGGTTATGCCAGTTACTAATTGCGAAGCGGCTACAGCAGTCAAGTTCCTGAAAAGGATTATCTACCGGTTTGGGTATCCCCACAGCATAATCACCGACAACGGAACTAACATGTCTCTTGGCGAGATGGAAAAATTCTGTGGCAACAATGGCATCCGGCTTGATGTTGCATCAGTGGCTCACCCGCAGGCCAATGGGCAAGTGGAGAGAGCAAACCAAGAATTGCTTCGTGGGTTAAAACCACGGTTGCGAGTCCCCTGTGTTAGGGCTGCTGGCGCATGGGTCGAAGAACTACCTTCTGTGGTTTGGGGTATCAACACTACACCTAACAGGTCTACCCAGATGACACCCTTCTTCATGGTCTATGGTGCGGAAGCAGTGTTACCAAGTGATATTATTCACGATTCGCCTAGAGTATCAGCTTACGTCGAAGTAGAGAACGAAAAAATCCGGCAGGACGCCGTAGATATGTTAGAAGAACAAAGAGAACAAGCCCTGGAAAGATCAGCCATATATCAGCAAGATCTACGGAGGTATCATAGCCGGCGTGTGAAGACCCGGGTATTCCAGGAAGGAGATTTGGTTCTGCGTCTGGTACAGTCAAACGAAGGAAAACACAAATTATCACCACCATGGGAAGGACCATTTATCATAAGCCGGAACCTACATAACGGATCATATTATTTGATAGATGCAAGGGAAGAGTCGGCTACAATTAATGACACCGCGCACACCACTTCATCTATGCAAGAAAGAGATAGACCATGGAACGTGGCTCAGCTGCGTCCGTATTATACCTAGTAAAGACTATATTGGCAAGTGGAATTGCACGATGTAATAGGCAGCAGGTTTTCTGACGTACTCTTTTCCTATCCAGGGCACCTTTGGGGACTGGACGGGTTTTTAATGAGGCGGCTTGCTGACCTACATTTTTCATATCAAGTAAAGAGATGGTTATCAAGAAAAGAGATGGTTGTTATCAGTTTTTCATATCAAGTAAAGAGATGGTTATCAAGAAAAGAGATGGTTGTTATCAAGTTATGTATTCTCAGTACGATGCGTATATCTAGGTCTTGGGGGCTGATCGCTTAAATAGCACAGTTACAAACTCAAAGACCCGGCCATGATGCCTATGAGTTATAAGGGCCGATTACTCGCAAACGAGTACGGCTACAATCTTATAACCGGACAAAGAAGTCCCAATTTCTTGGCTACTCTTACTTAAGCTCGATGTGACTCGCATTAAAGTGGCATGATTTGTTCGCTTACGATGGCAGTTAGTCATGAAACCCGACGGGGATTGGCTGGCTACGTCTTCGTATTGATGTAACAACATGGTATCCACGCGAAAGCCGGCTTACAGTACAAGACAGTCAAAAGGGTCATCTAAACCACAAGTTATGCAGAGTACAAGGCTGAATAGCTGGAAACTCAATGCCTATTAAGCATAACTTCAAATCCGATGTGAAACAACTCATGGATCTTTGTGAAAATAGCAATGAGCATTTTGTTGCCCTTTCAAGATCAAGTGTCCTAGGCTCGGCAATCCGGGCCAGGTAGCTTGGAATCTTGAAAAGAACTGGCTTACTTGTATAGTTGCAAAAATCCAAGTATCCGAGTCTTGGGGACTTGGGGACTTCGAAGCAAAATCCGCTTGTCAATACCCATGAGACCCGGAAATTGAGTTTTCACAAAAGGAGCAATAAATAAAGCCAGATATCGAGAACAGATGAGTTTAAACTTACAAAGGTCGGAACAGGCATCGAGTATATCAAGGCCTTAGTGTGCATTACAAAATACTGGTGAAAAAATATCAAAGGTGCACAGGCGCACCGCCTAAAGAATGACTGTTTCAAAAAGTATGTCGACCGACTGACGCTTAAGAAGAGGCATCGGAAACCATATATCACTCGGCGCCCATCTTGGCCTTACCCTTGCCATCATTGGTGGTAGCAGTAACACCCGGATCGGCGGCGCCAGCCCCCGCAGGGGGCGGAACGACTGATGTTGAGGCAGCAGGAGCAGAGCCGGCTTCAGCTTGTTTCTTGGCAGCCTCCGCCCTTATCGCAGCAGCCTCCTCCTTCCACCGAGCCATCATGTCATATGGTTCGGGAAGATCTGACTTAATTGCCACACCAGCAGCATCATAAGCGGGGACAAGAGTATTGACGTCCAGTTCATCAGCGATCACGCTAGCCGGGTAACGGACCTCTTTCTGCACAGCCTGAAAATCCTCCCGCGAGAATTTTGAACCATCAAGCTTGAATTCGGGGAAGCCGCCCATGAGCTTTGCCAGATCGAGCTTGGGGAAGTAAGCCTTGGCGAGTGATAGCCCCCGGGTCATTCCAACCCGGCAGGACGAGCGCTTCCAGTGCCAAATCCACTCAGGAATCGTGGAAAAGGCGTCCAGCATCCTCTTCAGGTCAACATGTCCTCTACCTGGCCACCGCAACTCTTCCAAGATCCATCTGGTTCCGGCACACAGCTGCCGGATAACATTCTTCATGGTCTTCAGCTTGGCAACATCATCCTCATCCGGCATGGTTTCGTCCGGGCCTGGAGTAAAATGAATATATAAGCTAAGCATTTTTTGCTGTTGGTCAAAAGGATAAACCCGGAGAAGGAAGCATACCAAGCAAAGAACGATAGGTATCAGAAATTTCGACAGAAAGGCTTGTCAGGTCGTCTTCAGCTCGGTGAGCCCTTCTTCGGTACTTCTTCATTAATTGCCTATTCCTTCTGGCTTCAGTCTCGGCCGCTTCGCGTAAAGATATCTCTTTTTCAATGAGCTTGGCGGCGTCTGCAAGTTTCTCCTCATATTGAGTCACGAAAGACTGCGTGGATGTTAAAAAGTGTTAGTCGGATAGAAGAGCACGGTTATCAGTCATTGGTATAATAAAAGTACCGAGCAAGTCATGAATGAACTCCCTCGGAACTTGGGGACTGGACAAAGGTACAAGCAACATTAATCAAACTTACCTCGTGTTTGGTTATCAAAGACCCCAAGATATTTTCCTCGTTAGCCCTCAAGGCGCGCAGGGTCTCTAGCATCTGGGCAAAAGTTAACTCCTCGGAGCGAGTCCCGGAAGAGCCGGCAGCTTGATCATCTGGTAGGGGGGTTCCCCTTGCATTTGGAGTGGAGACCCGGACAGTCTGAGTGTCCGGGTTGGGAGGGCCCATCTTCGTATCTAGAATTTCTATCTCTTCGTCTACCGGTTCCGATAAGGAAGGAGATCCGACGGTTTGGGAAAGTGGATTGTTCAGAGGGCCTTGTTCCCGGTTAGTGGCCGCATCACCACCAGTTGCGGCGTCTGCATCGTCAGTCGGCTTCTTCACCTGGAGGTTATCCGTTTCTGTGTTTTCCGGGTCACTGACGGTGACCTGAGCACTGAAAGAAAGATGAAAAAAGGCAGTTATTAATGATGATGGTGTCTCGGTTGAAAGTTCGCTAGAGGCCAAAAGAAATAGTAAGGCAAAAACTTACCCGGCATTCACGGTGTAATCCGATGGGAGCTCGCCACTTGAAGTAGATGAGGTATTCGCAGGAACCACTAATGGAACCCGGAATTGCCCGGCACGTGGGTGGTTAGGAGAAGGGTGGCGCTGAGGAGAGTTGGAAGAACGAGATGGAGGAGCACTGCCACGAGGGACTAAAGGGGCGGAGATGCCCGGGTTAAGGGGATCTTCACCCGGGGAGCTCCGAGTCACCCTGCGTTTGGCGGGGAAAGATTCCTTCAAGCACGGCGAATTTGATAATTGATGGTTAAGTCTTCGCATGGCGTCAAAGGAGTAAGATTCAGAAGATAGTGAGGAAAAAGGAATCTTGGATACAGTCCCCCTGCTTTTCCTCTTGGCCCCGGCTGTTGCCTCTGGGTCAGACTCGGTTCTCTCCGGGTCATCCTCGTTGTTTCCCCCTTCGTCCTCCAGCCCTGCGAACCAGATGTGTATTCATTGGGAAAAAGACAGACGAAAGGAAAGTAATACAAGCAAAAGTGTGCAGATCCTGGGTGACTACCTTCGCTGTCGTCAGTCGTCTCGTCCTCCTCTTCCGGGTCTCTGGAGGGGGGGAGTGGGTCCACTCTCCAGAAGGGGTCATCAGCCTAAAGTAAAAAGATAAAGTTAAGGTGTAGAAGCAGTATCGAGTTGAAATGTGGAAACAAGTTATGAGTGCCGGGTATTACCGCTGGAGCTGGATTTTCCCGAGTAAACGGAGGTAACCCGGAGATGCCCTTTATCACCTCTAGCTTCTCTGCCAAGAGGCTCTTGATGGTCTTGATAGTGTCACCGGTTGCAAAGCTTTTGGAGGAATAGCGAAGTGCATCGGTAGTGTGACCCGAATACTCGCACATCAATTTGGTGCGAATGGAGTTAGGTTGGATTCGGAAGTCGACCCATGTCTTTATCAAATTGAGCCCTAGGAGGCCTTGGGCTGAGAGAATGGCTATTTTGGCTAGTGCAGGAAGGATTGCTTCCCTGTCCGAGTCTGGTGCGAAGGCACTGAAAGACTCGGAGGGTTTGAGGGGGGTCTCTGAGTAACCCGGCAGCTTCTTTTCGCTGTCGGAGGAGGTATCGCGGCAATAAAAAAAGGATAACTGCCAATGTTTGGCACAGGATTGCAGGTTGAGGGTTGGCATTAAAGAATTCCTACGGCGTTGGATGGATACCCCGCCGCAAGTGAGAAGCGCCCCGTCGCCGCTTTCGCGGCACGGTTTGCATTGGAATAATTCAGTGAAAAGAGTCAGGTTTGGTGGCATGCACAAATACGACTCAGATAGAACTATGAAGTGGGTGATGTTCAACATAGAGTTAGGCCCTATGTCGAACACCCGGAGTCCGTAGTGATCTAAGACCTCCCTAAAGAAGGGGTGACCCGGAGGGCGAAATCCTCGGGTCACGTGCTCTACAAAGCAGATTACCTCGTCTTCTGCGGGAGTGGGATGAGTTTCGTTACCTGGCACCCTCCAGTGGATGTCTTTCTGAGAGGGGAGGGTGCCTAACTCGGTTAGTTCGTCCAACTTGGCCTTAGTGGTTGTGGAGCGCCCCCAATTGGCGGATATGGCTTGGGTGGTCCTTGCTTGAGCCGGATGCTTTCCTTGTCGCTTGGGAGCCATGGGGTCAGCCTGCGAAATACAAAAAGAAAAAGATGTATGAAATAAGACCCGGGAATGTTGGAATATCCGAGTATAAGGTACCAAGAAGGTACGAAGTTGAGAGCTGTCCGGGTATTGAGCACACTTATGGGAATTGTTGCTCACTTACATAGGAAAAGGTGTTTGGGGACGACGGATGGTTGCCCATATTTATATCGCAAATGAAATAGCTGGAAAAGGAGGGTTTTTCCGGGTGTTAATGCAGTAAGCGGAAAACGGCGGAGGAATGGATCTAGATGGAAAAGTTCGCGGATAATTTTTAAGCGAAATTGGTGATCAATAATGATTGGAGGATCATTTGTGACTATCAGGCAGGTGATTAAAGTGTTTGGCAAGCACCGAATCAATCTAATTCGAGGCAATCGGACAAATAGCTTGCGGGTTGACCTAGATCTGATCTTGGATGAACCGAAAATTGCGAAGCTGAATTAATTGGCTGAGAAGAGCTTACCGGGAAGATTGGGGCCAAGTGTGATGGCGACGAGCGGCGTGGCACGAATGGGTGGAATAGAGGTCTAAAGGTGGCGCTTGGCGGCGGCACGAAACGATTCGAGGACGAGCGCGGCCGCTGTTGATCCTGCGTTGGTAGCAGGCGCGAGTTCCTCACGGTGGCGCTGTGAGGGTGTTAGGAGCAAGGAAAAAAAGGGGGAGTTGTGGCGTGGTGATGGGCTTAGGGTTGCCCTCTGAGCGCTATTTATAAGCCAAGGGTGAACTTATCTCAACGGCCAGAAACCGGAAATCGCGGGGTAATGGTTATCTGCAAAGATTTCGCGAGATATGTGTAGAACATTGGGCAAAGCATTGGGTTAGAAGAAGGAAGGGGCTCGCCCGTGATGACAGGACTGGTTGTTAAGTGTGAGATCTTGGCATTTCTTGTTGCGGTCTGGGCTTGGGGATTTGAACTTAGGTGTTTGGGAGAAAGGTCCGGGTTATTACATGGCCTCCATGGAGTAAGGCCTAGTAGAATATCAAAGCATCTTAACTCGGTTTCCATGTGCCCGCATGGTCGATATCTTCTCAGGGAATAGCAAGCGCTTCAAGGAGGTCCGTGAAGCCCAGGCTATTCTGGGGACTACTGATGGAGGGATGCTAACCCGGTATGTCAAGATCCGAGGAATAACCCGGCCCAGAGACAGTGGGCAGGATACGGCTAGGGATAAAGATGTTTGTGGAGGCCCAAGCTCGTGGGCCTAGTGACCCGGATTGTGGGTGTTGTAAAGGAAAGTTAGGGTTAGCATGTCGTGTCTGGGTAGGACCCGGGTGAGCCTTGTAAAGTAAGTTAGGGGGTACGGGAGCTATATAAACCGACCCCCGGGCGTAGATTGAGATAGAGATCCTAGAACCCTAGCAATATCGTGTGGTATCGAGTATCCAGTGTAAACCCTAATCGAGTTATTGTATCGAGAATAGAGATCCGGCGACCTCGATTGCCGGCTGTCAGATCAAGTTGTATCATGTCTTCCTTTGAGCTAAACCCTCTCCCGAACGCCTGTGTCGACTTGCCCCAAGATCAGTTACCCCTGGTAACATCTGCCGTGATTATCCCACGACACCTCTATACTGAGGCAGAGGCAAGAGAAGCCCGAGAAGATGATGTGGACCTGCTTGAAGAAGCAAGAGAGTTAACTCTGTCCCGCTCAGCTGTATATCAACATAATCTGAGGAGGTACCATAGCCGGAAAGTGAGCCCAAGGGTTTTCCGAGAAGGAGACATGGTCCTTAGGTTCGTGCAGCACACAGCCGGGATGCACAAGCTATCCCCTCCGTGGGAAGGGCCTTTCATTGTGAGCAAGGCGCTACACAATGATGCCTATTATCTCATCGATGCACATGCACCATAGAAGAACAGGGCGGATAAATCCGGAGAGGAATCCAAACGTCCCTGGAATATAGTTCTACTCCGCCGTTTTCATTCATGAGCAAAACATTGTATGTATCTTCTTAACCGAGTTAAATTCAAGTTGGCACTTCGAATTCAAACTCGGGGACTGCCTGTGCAAAAACCTTGCCTTGTGTTATTTACTTTATTTCCTTTGCCTACTCGGTCCTTCTACTCAAAATTTCATGCGTACGTTAAGTAGTGTGTTTAAACCCAAGAGCCAACTCTTCGACTCTGCTGCTGTCCGCAACCCGGCTTCATGGCAAGCAAGAGAACAAGCTAAAGAAGAGTGCGACAACCGAGTAGGGTGTTTTGACTTCTCTGTTTTCCTTTTTGGCTAAGTGGTGGGCAGTGTTAACATGCAATTTTCTAAGTGGTTAAGTATCTGAAACTTGGGTTTTGAAATCTTGTGACTCGACTACCAAAAAAGCCACAAGTGGCAGGTAAGAGCAAAGACAAAAGAACTGAGTGAATGAAAAAAGTAACTCGGGGACTTGCATTTTAACGCAATCCGGCATTGAGCCAGTCTTGCTAAGAGAAATCTTTACCTAATAATAAAGAGAGTAAGGTTTCTTCCGGTCCATCCGAATTTTTACCGATTTGCCCTCCCACTAAATGACTTATTACGGGAAAAATGCCATTGTAGCCCCCTTCGTTTGTTTTATTTCTTCTCTGATGACCGGTAGCGAATCGCTTACTGAATCCGTCGCCGCCTCCCCTGTCATGCACTAGCCAAATACGACTCAAATCCTGATAACATACGACTGATTGTCATGGTTTTCATGGCCTCTACATTGGCCTCGAATCCAGGGAGGTGAGGGCCTGTGCTTGCTTTTCGAGACTTACAGATCGTCGGTGTCAGCGACACACGAGCAGGCGTCCAGTTCCGGCCGCCCATCTCCAATCTCTGGCAGGCCGCACACGAGACGTACTCGCCATCATTGTCCAGTCCGACACATGAACCAGCGTTTGTCTTGATGGGCTCTCCAGGCTCGGCGCCGACTCACGCCCGCGACGCGCTATTGGCCGCCGCATGAAGACTCCAAGCGCACGAGGGAGCACTCGACGGCGAGGTGGGCGAGTACCCGGTAACCCACGCCATGAAGTTGGTATGCTAGAAGACCACAATCTCGAGGCTGGTCATGGTCGGCGCAGCTGGGCGCACCGGACACAAAAGGCTTGGCGGATGAAACAGATGTGGACGTGTTGTTCTGCTCTGTTCCGAACACTTTCCAAGACCTTCTGCACGAAAGAGCGGCCAAGGAAGATGTGGAGAGCAGACTTCTCATGGATGAAGCACATCGGGCAAATTTGATAACGAGGCAACCCACTTTTTTAAAGATTGTCTGCTTGAGGCATCTTGCGAGAACAGGAAGCCATACACACACAAAAAACCTGGCACTTTCATGGAGCAGCTAATTCTCAAACTGCGTTGTGAAATTGGTTAGGACATAGCCTTCAAATTGCAAATTGTACACAGACCATCACACGACCATCTCCACTTTGAAGAGTCATGGATGTTACCGTGCAGCCGGATTCCTTAGACTTTCTTCCATGGATCAGTGAACTGAAAAATTGCAGCTAGAGAAAGGTTACGCTTGAAGTGTCTAATGCACATGACATTGGTCAGCGCCTACTTAACGGCGAGAGGCCCCTTTGTGCAGAGGGCGAACAGCTCAGGAAACGCATGAAAGATAGGAAGATCATAGAGCCATGCATCATTCAAGCTGGCAGTAGCGCCATTTCCAACAGGGCTAATCACAGAAGTATCAAACAACTAGCTGACATGAGTTTCAATGGGCAGTGGCAGACCGGTCCAAGGTTCGGTGGAAGCATTCATAGTAACATTTTTTGTGTATTGTTAATGCTCACATTTCGGGGAACTTCAAGCAGAAGGCGCTTACAAAGGCATTTGAACTTTGCATAAATCATTCGATTCAATTTGGACTAAAGTTGTTATAGGAAATATTCACAGAAAAAATTGAGCAATAAGTTAAACAGTAGGTGGATTCTAATAAGTTAAGAATGTCAACACTGCTGAATTAACCCAAGCATTTCAGAGTTAAGTGGACAATTCACATTTTAGATAAATGAAAAACTAGACCATATTTGGCGTATTAAATTATTTCTACCGGTCAAGGCTTTGATTTATAAGAGTTGAGTCGACAACACCACAAGCTAGGACGTCGAGGAAGATGCAATGATGTAGAACTTTGATAGTTGTGTCGAGCATACCATCAGATGTAAGCTTCACCTTATCTGAATGATTTAGTGAAGGTGGGATATTGAAAATACGTGTCTCCAAATTATGCCTTTTGTTGCCAAAGTGAGGATATGCCATGCAACCGTATCATTAGGTTACGTTGAGAGCTTCATGTAAGTAGCAATGATGATTCTCGGCAAAAAAATATTGTTAGGCATGTTGACTAATGTAAATTCATCTCAACACAACAAAACTCGATCTTTCGGGTAACAAACTATAATTTTCTTTTACCAATTCCACAATGCCGTTGGGCCCATAAATTTCAATCCACTTAAGTTACATATCTTATTTTGGTTGGTTATCAAGCATATTTTACCTTAGACATTTTCTCTGTTTTGTTTTACATGTTATTTATCTGTACTTATGCCTGCCGGATCGAGTAAGGTAAAGTTGCTGAAAGAAGTAAGAAATTATATGTTCTTCAAGTTTGACAAAGGTTGGCCCTCGATTCTTGAATCTAGCTATTTTTATTTTTACATGTGCTGAAACTCGGAGAGGCATGGCGATAATACCATTACTTTCACATTGTCACTATGATAACGTTGTTTGTGACGTTTCACATTGTTGGACATTAAAAGTGGCGCGCCAGGTTTTGTGAATTGGGAAACATAAGACAATTATCATTAAATTTTAACACACCATTTTTCTCCCGTTGCAACGCACGGGCATATGTGCTAGTATGTTAAAACTGAGTATCAAGAGGAACCTTAAACGTATTTATTACATCTGCACCTGGCATCCCGGAGATCTGATAAGTGTTTGAGGATAAAAGTTGTAGAGATCTAAACTACGGTGGAGGTGGTAGTGTCTGATTCGGTGCTGGTACGCGCCACGGGCTTGGTGGCAGCAGTTCTAGACGCAGGCTCTGCCGCAGAGGAAGTTGGAGTAGTGGAGATCGGCTCGGATGCAGAGTTGGAGGCCTGAGTAGCTGACTCGCTGGGAAGAGGGTAGAGCTCGGAGATGGCGTTCTCGGTGGAGGCGCCGGTCGCGCCCAACTCGGGTGCGGGGTCTTCAATCACCATCTCGGTGGTGACGACCTCCTCCTGAGCGGCGGGTTGCAGCCCAACCTGGGCCTCGTCTGAGCCAGCTATTGGCTTGACGGTTTCCGGGTCAGCTTGCGTCCCGGATTCCTCCGTGGCGCTGCGCTTCTCGGTCTCCTCCTGCTCGGCCTCTTCATCGTCCATGTTGCGGTCCTCGCCGGCATCTTCATCGAACTCGGCCTCCTCCTCCTCCTCCCCCTATTCTTCAACATCAGTATCTGGCTCAGTGGGGCCATCGATATACTGGTTGGTCTCAGCATAGGAGGCGAGTTCATACGCCACTTCTTTTCGGCGCAGGACACACTCTGGCCGCTCAGTCCACTTCGAGTCATTCCGAAGCTTGCTGATCCTGTCGAGATCAAGATTATCATACCACGAGAGGATGAAGTGGAGGGCCTCGGCCGCTCCAGCCCGAGCTGCGGAGGCACGCCATTTCTTCAACTCTTCCTTGCCGTGGTCCAAGTTGGCTGCCATGTCGCTGATGGTATCCGGAATTTGGCGCTCTGGCCAGAATAGCTTGTGAAGTTTCATCGCAGTAGAGACCATGGAGGTACCCAGGCCTTTAAGACATGCAGCCCGGGTCTTGATACTCAAAATGTGATCGTCAATGCTGGAAGACTGATCAGTATCGAGACCAGATGCTGCCCTGGACCTTCTTGCCTTCTCCACAACAGACTCAGCGGCTTCATGGAGATCCGGGAAGGTATGTGGGTCAGGGCACGTTAGTTTGAATCAGAGAGAAGAACCGAGAAGAAGAAGAAAAATCGAGTAAGAGGAAGGTAAAAGGCAAAAAACCGAGTAAAGAGAAGGGTAGCGAGAACTAACTGTTCAGCTCCAAGACAACGGCCCCTAGTCGGGCCTTCTAGTCATCTGGAAGTCGGATTTTCCGGTCTTGTACACGGCGGGAGTCATTAAGAATGTTCTCGAGGGCTTGGTTTCTCTCTTTCAGAGAGGTGATCTCCCTCTCGAGTTCTTGCTTATCCTTAGCAGCCCGGTCCGTCACTGCGTTCTTCTCGTCTACAGCTGTAATTGCAGTTTTGAGCGCTTCAGTGAGCTCAAGTTGGAGCTTCTCAAATTCCGACTTCTCGGCTTCCCGCTCCTTCTGCAGTTCGGACTCTCGAACCTGCACTTGGTGATGTGCTTCAGCTGGGGTGAGGCACTCTAGGTGCTGCTCTCGGAATTTTTTGTACTCTTCTGTGAGGAGAACAGCAAGTTAGCAAAGTGAGCAAGCAGCAGGAAGCTAGGTGAAGAGAACAGAGAAGTATTAGCTCACCTTCTAGAGAAGAGATCGTAGTCTGCGCTGAGGCAGCCATGACCTCGCAGTCTGCCTCTCGACCAGAGCCTTGAGTTCACCTGCAGAGATGACAATGACTGAGCAAAAAGCAAAAAACGGGCGTAAGCAAAAAACGCACAAACCAAAATGCTAGAAACTTACTTTCAACAGCAGATAGCCTGATGGCGTTCTCCGTGGTGTTCTTCTCCATAGCATCCATCTCGCTCTTTTTGTATTCCAGCTCCCGGTTCCTATCTCTGATTTGTCAGTGCGACCACAGGAGCTCGCGGAAAACCTTGGTCCTTTCCTGGACGCTATTCTGCAAGGAAGAAGGAAATTTGATGAGTTGGAAAGATTTGGCCCGAGTAGATGGCAACTCGGTTGAGCTTTACCTACTCGGCCCGAATCTCGGGGACTGAGTAATGGATATAGAAAGAGAAGTAAAGAAGGAATATGGCAACTCGGAAAAGTCAAAAGAAGAAAGGCACTTACTACGTAGGACTGCTCAATGTCTTTGATGTTTTTGTGCAGAACAAACATCTTGCCAGCCAGGGTGCTGCTGCATCCGGCCATGGCCATGCTAACAGGGCCAATATCGGCCTTGTTCCACTCCTGCCGATAATTGTCGAGGTTCCTCAGCTCGACTCCATCCCATGCGGCGTGGATGAGTGCTTTGCTGTCCCAGACCTTCTCGGTGAAGCTTACTCGGTCGAGGATAGCTGCCACGCCTTCTGTGGGGAGCTCCTCTTCATCCTCGTCGCGGGAAGTAAATTCTTTGATGGTCAGGGAATCACTTTTCCCCTTGGTTCCGGAGCGGGCCAGGGCCCTTCGCTCTTTCAGAGCAGCTATCCGCTCAGCCTCCTGCGACATTTTAATTTTGTGACGCTCCTGCAACTGGACCCAGTATTCTGGGAGGGTAGGAGTTTTCTTGGGATCGCTGGCGCCTGAGCCGGGAGCTTGCTTCTCAGCAGGGCCGAATTGGATGTTGGTCTGTACCAGCCTGGTGTTCGGGTTGGGGGCTTTCCTGGGCTTGTTAAGTGGCCAGTTGGCATTCTCAGGTGGCGGCTTCTGCTGTGCGGGTTGCCCACCTGGCTGACCACCTGACTGTGGGGGCGTTGAAGGATGAGGTGTCAGCTGCTGTTGTCCGGCCTGCCGCTTCTCGGCTGGTTGCAAACCGCTCTGAGATGCGTTGCGTTTGGGTTGCTTTCTGGTTGGTTCTGGAGCCGTCTTGGCTATGGAAGGCGCTGGCTGCTTCTTGGTGGAAGGCGGAGGAGCTGGCTGCGTAGGCGGAGGCATTTTCTTTGGTGGCGGCGCCTATGGCTGGCTAGCCGGCGCAGCATCTGACTGTATTTTCTCTTGAGGTTGTGGATGCTCCACAACCCGGTCCCCTGCGGACGCGGTCCTTGGTTGCTCTTCGGTGGGATTTTCGTCCCGCTATGCCGCAGTAGGATCTGGCTGCTCCACAGCGACGTGGTCTTTCTGCTCCTCGGCAGCGTTGTCTTGCCGCTACTCGGCGGCGTGGTCAATTGTCTCCTCAGCGGATGCAGCTGGAGGAGTTGATGGTCTCTCGGTGTGGGTGGCATCCGGGGCAGCGTGCTGCGTGTTGGGCTGCGGCTGTTCGGGGGTGCGCCCGGTCTCCACCTCGGCGCCGGTGTTCTCAGCGCCAAGTTCTTGTTCTTCTCGGGGAGGGGAGGACGCCTGCGTCCTGACCTCTGGTACTCTGTCCTCTTCGTCATCAGAGAGCTCCACGAGTTCTCGGGGTGGTTTTCTCTTCCTCTGGGGAATTGGTGCTGCGGTGGCCTCAGCGTCGAGGGCATCACTAAAAAAGATAAGCAGAAAAGGAAAAATGTCAAAGAGATGCAGAGAAGAAGGCCAGAAGGAAAAATGGGAAGAGAATAGAAGGCAGAGGATTAAGTTCAACTCGGAAGCACTTACCCGTCTACGGTAGGGCGATTCTTGCGCGGGTTGGTCTTCTTGACACCCGATTTCTTTCTTATACTCTTGGCAGGGGGTTCCGGTGCCCCGCTACCCGTCCTCTTCCTGGTGGTGGTGGGGGCAGCCACGGAAACAAGAACCACGTCCAATGGTTCCTCACCATCGTCTAGTTCCGGTTCCTCTGTATTCGAAAGAAGAAAAACTCAGTACAAGAAAATAAAAGGGTCAAGCACGCTGCAAGCAAGCAAAAAGGTGAACTCGGTCACCTTTTTCATCCTCTGACCAGTCCCGGATAGAGACATCGACTCGGGACTTACTGTCCTGACCGGCACGAGGGACACAGAGCGTATCCTGGATGTCGTACGCTGTCACGTCATCCTTAGTCCGGTCTGGCTTCCAGTTCCTTTCGAAGATGGCGTGATCTTCTTTCTTCTGGCGAGTGATGTGCTGAAAGTGCAAACATAAAGCACACTAAGTTGAGTCCCGACAGAGTAGATATTCTACTCGGTCTAGCGTGCAAACATAAAAGCACTAAATGCTAAGGACCAGAAGAGGTAAACGAGTGAAGTTTCTACTCAGTCTAGCGTGCAAACACAAAGCACAAAATGCTAAGAGCCCTACTCTGAACAGCGTGCAAACACAGAGCACATTAAGCTAAGTGCTAACAGAGAGGTCCTACTCGGTATAACAATCAAACAGGAAGCGTTTGAGACTAAGTCCTAAGCAGGGGCACATATGAAGATTCTACTCTAAACAGCGTGCAAACACAAAGCATATGAAGCTGAGTACTAACAAAGGAGATCTATCCGGTATCAAATGAAAACTCACCTGAGGGATGGGTTTAGTGCGTCTATACGGCACAAAGCCATAGTACCAGTTCTCGGTGAGGGTGGTCCGCAGAATGGATTTCGCCCAGATCGCCACCTCTGGTCTGGAGAGCTCGAAGGTGGTCGTCCGGGTGCAATCCCGGGGGCCACCCATGTAGCACATCTTATGTACCCGGTGCTGGAGAGGGAGTACTCGACGCTCCATCCAGCATGCCACCGGGTCATCTTGAAGGAGTCCTTCCTTCACCAGCTGCTCCAGGCGCTTGTCAACCTGGACGGCGTCATTCACCGTCTTCTTGGGGTTGTACCCCCAATTCTGTCCCGTGGGACGAATATTCGGGAACTCGGGAAGTTGGATCCCGCCCACAGCTACTTCTCCTTTTGCAGCAGGAGCATTCTTCACGTACTGAAAAACCCCTCTGCCACTTGCGGACGGTCTCTAATCCGAGTACCCAGGGATGGTGCCCGGTGGAGCGATGTAACATCATAGCGCTGCCCGTCTGGGTCATGGCCCTTGGAGCTAGAGGGTTGGAAGGATTTGGAACACTCTGCTGGCGGAGCAAGAAAAATTTGGCCCAGGTGTGGATAGTCGGGTAAACACCCAAGAAGGCTTCACAGTCGGTAGCGTGGGTGGAGAGCATAGCAACAGCGCTGGGAGGCAAGTGGTCAGGTTGAAGGCCAAAATGGCGGAGGAAATCTTGGAGGAATTTGGAGATGGGGAGTCCAAATCCGCGTTTGAAATGGTAAAGAAAGACCACGTACTCACCGGCTTCGGGAACAGGGACAATCTTGTCCCCGGGAGGGCGACAGATGACGCCGGGAGGGACGCGGCGTGTGTTTACCAGCCACTGGCAGTCCGCTGCCGTGACGTCAGACCCCTCCCAGCCGGCGCGCTCTAGAGCCACCTCCTCCTCGTGCTGGTCTCCGGCGAGGTTCTCGAGCTCCATAGCGGTTCTGTCGATGGAGGAGCGAGTGTGTCGAGGAAGAAGACGACGGTGAAGGCGGAAGCGCGTGAAGAGTCTCTCTCTCTATTTCTCTCTACTCTCATTGCGGCGGTGCGTTGCGAGCTCGCGGCGGCGCGGTGCTCTGCTGCGGAGGCGGAGGCGGAGAGGGAGCGGGAGTTTGGGAAAGTGCGAGGAAAAAGATGACTAGGGCGGCGCGGGGGTATTTATTCTGCCGCGGATTGCAGTTACTAAGTGGGATTAATCGTGCTGAGATCGTGCGGAGTGGGATTAACTGCCCGTTAGAAACGCACACATCGCAATATGCGCGCGTAACGGGCGCAGTTAATCCCACGACGTGGGTCGAGGGCTCTCGAGTACACAGGCGAGGTGACACAACGGGCCATGGGCCCTAGGTGCAGTGATGGGCGCGTGGCACGCTGCAACGCCAGAACCGAGGCGTCGGGAGCGCGGGTGCATGCACGTGCCCTCCCTGGACACGAGAAGATGGATTCGCTCTGGATCGAGCGGGAGCGCGTTGAAAATTTTGCTAAGTGTAAGTTCTCGGCAGAACTCTGCATCGCCTGATCTACCCAGCGCCGAGAAGATTTCTCCCCAGACCGTAATCAGAGAAGTTCGAGAAGAGGTAATACGTCCGAGTTGAGGATCGGGCATACTTCTTCATGAAGATAATTTGGTTTAAGCTGGCAGGGTCCAACGAACAAGTTCACCGGACTCTACCAGCTTCGGGGACTAATGTCGGGGGGCTACCCCCGAGTAGGGGTAAGGCAGGTGCTAAACCAGAGATCAATGTACTGTTTGCCGGGTAGGCGGCTACCCAGGTATCCGGTATCCGGTGGACGCTACTCGGTGATAAGTATTGAAGGCCAAGGAGAAGATACAAGTGAAGTTTGGAATTGACCGAGTAGAGCTCGGGTGGTCCAAGTAGATGGGCAGCAATCCTACTCGGGCACAAAGTCAAGGGAGCCGTTCTGACAAGATCTCGCATATCACGCAGCCGTATAGGCGTGCGGTTCAACTTACTAGGAACATGATTATTTGCGCCAAGGCATGGGTACAGTGAGGGTGGGCGCCTGTCGTGTCCTGTCACTGACAGGGGGACAGGACGTGTCAGGGGCCTACTCTGTGAGACTGACAGGGTGGACAAGGCCTGTCAGCAGGGCGGCGCGGCGACTTCTCGCAACGGCTTCAGCGGGAACACGGAGGCGTGGGCCGTTGTCACAGTAGAGTTATCACTTCGTGTACTTTTAATCGTTGTTTACTCGACTGGCCACCAGTATATAAGGTGGCCAGCCCCCTCCTACGCAAGGGACGTTGGCCCTGAGAGCATTTATTGCGAGACTCAGCACTAGACAGAGAGAGAACTTGAGGTTGGCTACTCGGCAGAGGGCCGGAATTATATTGTGGCTACTCGGCACAATCCATATAAAGAGAGGTAGGCAGGAGTAGGGGTGTTACCTCCACACGAGGGCCCTGAACATGGGTAGATCTATGTGTTTGCAATGTTTCTGAGCGCGTCTACGTGACGTGTGATCCCTCCCCGAATACCTACAACGTCCATCGGCCCCAAACTTAAGCCACCCTATGGCATCTGTCTTCTCCACACCACGACAGCATGGGAAAGTATTACCTAGGAGTTAATCACAAATGCCGTCAGTATTCTTGCGCCGTAAATTCGCGTTAACCATGGGTCTTGTATGGGGCGAGTAAGTCAGCTGTGATCTTCTCTCGTTCGCATGTCAACGGACTGCCAGAGACGTACGCTTTAGGTCTTGCGGGACTACATGCATATGGGTGGGAGCCCTTACGTCCCACGGACTCTGGGGTCTATGAGTGTCTACCAAGGGCGCCTAGATCTCCATCGTGAGGGGTGGAATCAGGGGTTCAACCTACTGGTGGAAATTGGTGGGCATGCGTTGTGCAGAGAAGAATGGTTTGGCTTGGACCAACAACCGGGCCCCACACCTATGTGGGAGTGGACAGGATCTCAACCCTGGTTGTGAAACATGGTCTTGGTCGCCCATGGGTAAAGTAACGCACCGCTGCAGAGTGTAAAAGGATGTGGCATGTTACCCCCTGTTCCGGGAAGGAGTTGCGAACACCGCAGGAAAGGCAACTCCATGAAGTTCTAGTCCTGTGAAGATCTGGCGGGCATAGTTTTCAGAATAAAAAGCAACCTCTTGAAGAAAGATTTAGAAAACCTTGCATTAGATTATGACTCGTTCAAGTATAAAGCTGTAGTTAGTGCATCAAACTACCCACTATATATCATGAACTTGCTGTGTAGCATCCCAACTTTTAATAAAGATGGAATACCTGTGTTATTGTGCTAGTCCCTGGATCAATTGCTAGCACCACAGTACAAAATGAAATATCATGCAAATGCATCAAATTCTATTACATCGCATGATCCAGTCTTTACAAAATAGTACTACAACTTGCATAGTCTTAGAAGACTAGCAGAAAACAAAGTATTGCAGCGGAAAACATAGAACAACATTGAGCCCATCTTCTTCATGTGCCACAGGCAAAACATGTTGGCGATAGTCTCGAGATCCTAAACGAAATCCTCACTCGTCTTCAGAAACATCTGCAATATGGAATATGCAGCCACAAGGGAGTCAATACAATTTAATGTATTGGCAAGTAACACTATGGTGGATATAAATGGCAAGACTATATCTACATGCATATTTGGCTTGGTGGGGTTTTGGCTAAGTTTGCATAAAGAAAGTTTTCTCCTATCACTTTTGTAAAACAAACTTTTCTTTTCAAAGGGTGGCATCATTGGATTGGAATCCAAGCACCACTACTACTGTTCCCTTGGTCAAAATTTTACTTATTGAAAATTGATGATGAGATTCTTCCGTCAATCCTTGTCCAGCTGCTCATAATTGTCCATAACCGGGGACACGGCTAAGATCTTAGTTTGTTGACTCTGCAGAGTTTGTGCACTTTCACCTTCAGACTCAAATCAGCCCAAACATCCTATACACCCTGAGTGCATTAAGGAAAGGAGAAGATTGAGACGAGATCTTTCAGAAGAAATTCCACCACCGTTTGGCTTACCCGTTCCACCTATAATTATGCTACATCTGCTTGTAAGCCTAGTGAGTTCATTCAACTTAGTTGATCAAGACAGAGCCCATATGACTAAAGGCTGCACGGGAAGCTACTAAACTTAGAAGGACATAGTAATCTCTTTGTTCCTGGGTGTCCATCCGCAAGTGACAACCTCAAGTGGAATAACCCTTAGACAAGGGCCCTGAGGCAACACTCAACATAAACCAGTCTTACCACTTCCACCCAGGTGGTTCATTCATTAGTTATACTTATAATTTTTCCTCAACATCTAGTAAAACAATTTTTGTAGCATGGCTAAGCATCTAAATAAGTACCAAGGCATCAAAATAACAAGGTATAAGGATGGCTACACACTACTAGGATATAGCATAGCATAATATAACTTATTAAAAATTTCCTATCATGCATACTACTCAAAATCAACTAATGCATATAGAAAATAATGGGTAGTTTATGATGTGTTACTTGCCTTGTTGTAATTGGTGAAGATATCACACTCTCTTCACAAAAGATCGTTGCTCTCCGTACAATCTATTTATGGAAAACACAATAACAAAATAAACAAGCATCCTAGCAATCAAACACATAGGTGGAGAAAGCAAACAGAGCAAATAACATAACAAAGGAGTTGGACCAAGTTGGCTAGGGCAAGGTCAAGATTTGAGTTCAATACTTGTTAAGGAAATTCCAATGGTTTACTTGGGAAGGACTAGGTTGAGTTTGATGTGATCTAACTTTATTATAACCATACTTGTCGAGGAAGTTCCAAGAGTTCACTAAGAATAAACATATTACTTCTTCAACCAAAGTAATACATTGCAAACACTTGGTCATATTCACCTTCAAAAATATTTAAGTGATTATGTTAGTATTTTCCATTGTGGTTAGGGTAGGTCTACTAACTTCATCATCAAAGGGAAAATATTACTAAGTCTTGGGTTTTCCATTTGGGTCAATGGTTGGACAAAAATAACTTGTTATTCTTCAACTTGTATGGATTTGCTTCTAGTCCTCATGTGATTGCCTTCTTGAAGATCATCATCATGCCATCTAAGTTGTTTCCTTCCTTGGTGTGGTGCTTCTCTTGGTCTTGATAAATTCTTCTGGGCTTTCACTTCACTAATTGGTTTGGGTATGGGATGGGCACATATACCACTAAGTCAATTTGGAAAGAAAAATAAGAAGAAAGATAGAAAGAGAGAGGGAGATGTTTTCTTCTGGATTTCTTCACACTTGTACTTCCTTGAGTTGCTTCTAGTGGTGGAGCCTTTTCTTCAAAATTTCTTCATTGATCCTCCTTGTAGCTCTTCATGTTGTCACCAAGTTGATAATGAAGTTTTCTTCTTGCTTGAGTCTTGATCTCCATTTTGCTGACTTGGTGAAATCTTGAAGCAAGAATTGGGGAGTGGAGAAGTAGGTAGAAAACTAAATTTCACTATTTGGTACTATATGTGATTGACACATTCTAAGGACTTGGCTTGGCTCCACTTAGACATAACATCAAATAATAATAGTTGAAAACAATTCCTAAGTCATGGTGAAAATGGATGTATCACTATGTTGGGTTTTTGGTCAAATAATCATGGCCATGGTCCAAGGGTGTCCAAAATGGTTGGGAAATGATGTCTCTGTTTCAAGGCTACCAAAAGGATCAACTTTGCCTAGGAAAACATTTTCTAATTATTTATAGAAATTAATCTATGTCAAAATAATCAAATAGACAACTTAATTCTAAATTAAATTTTAATTTGTTCAAAAATTATTTTGGGACAGAGGTTATGAAAGTACACATCCTAAGGTTTCCAAATATATTTTATTTGCAATTTTTGGATTTGTAGAATTTGAATTATGCCAAATTTCATCAAACAAGCATATTTGAATTTGAATAAATTTAATTTTGTCAAATTTGAATTTGGCCAGTGCCAAAAGTTTCTAGATGTCAAGGGCTTTCCAAAAAGTCCAAGATTGCTAAATTTGGGCTTATGGATCAAAAGTTATGTTAGATCTAAGTTGCAGGGACTAATCTGTAAAACTGCCAAATATTCTACCGGGAGAAAAATTCGAATAAAGGGCTGGCCACGTGGCCGGATCTGATTGGGCGCATCTGCTGACTAGGCGCTGACTGGGATGTGCTGACTGGGCTTAAGTGATTTGATCTGGATCGTTAGATCCAGATCTGAGGGTGGCATACCCCTTCGTCTAGGATCTAATCCTAGGCGTTGATCCTAGATCTAACGGACCGAGGAGAGGGGAGGGGCTTACCGGAGATTGGCTCGCCGGAAAATGGCGACGGCGGCGGTGCTGCTCACGGGAGGTTGACGGCGGCGCGTTCCGGTGTGCCTCCGGGCTCGGGGAGACCACAGTGGGCTTCGCCTCGACGCGGTGAAGTTGATGGTGCCCACGGTTTGCACGCTGGCGGCCTCGAGTGATGGCGCGGCGACGTCCCGAGGTGGTGTAACTCCGGCGAGCACGACGCGGCGAAAATGCTGCACGAAAAATCCACCCAAGTGGTCACAGAGGTGCACTGGAAAGGGATAAAGCGAGGGGGCCAAACGAGGGCGGCAATGGTCTTCTGTACTTGCCGGAATTGTGAATCGCGGCGGCGGAAGCGACGAACTCCGACGAGCGAATTTGGTGTACTCGGGCAACGAAATGGAAAACGGGAAGGGGCAGAAGGACGAGGGGCTCGGGGGCTTTTTATAGAGTCATAGAGGGAGAGTAAACACGGCCTTAATGGCGCGTAATCGAGGGGAGAAAAATCGGGAAGAAACGGCCGGGGGTTTCCTTCTGAGGAAGAAGATGATGACGTCATCATGACGTCATCAAAATTTTTCTTTTAATTTCTGTTTATTTAAATCTTTAATAACTTCTGTTTTAAGTATCCAAATGACATGAAAAAAAATTCTAAATTCTTGAAATTTCAAATACTTTTTAACAGTGCCATTTTTGGAAATAAAATATCATATTTTATTTTTGAATTTTGGAAATTTGAATAATTCCTTAATAGTCACATAATGTGATTTTTAATTTAAAAATTTATGAAACATTGTTATTGGTCAATTTAAATTTTAGTGACATTATAAATGTTAAAAACAAAATTAGGTGAGTAATTTCATCTTGTTTTCAGAGTTTATATTTTGAAAAATAAATAAAACACTAATTATACTTTAAGGCCATTTTAAAATTTAGAAATTGATAAATTGATGTTATTATCTAAATAAAATTTCAGAGACATTTTACATGTCATATATTATTTTTGTAAATCCATTTTAAATCATTTTTACATTTTATAATTTTAGAATATGAAGGATTTACTAATAGTAACTTAATGTTATTTAATTAGTTCATATCAATTAATTAATATTGTTGATCAATAATTTTTAGAATAAAACCACAAGTCATAATATTGTTTTCAAAACCCTCTTTTATGTTATTATCAAGCAATGCATTTTATTTTCACACCTTTATGTTTAAAACTTGGAATAACAACTAAAGGTTATTATTAATAAATTTTATTCTCCTCAAATACTTTTAAGGCCTAGAACTTTATTAAGGGCTATAAATAATTGAGTAATGTTGCCATAAACTATTTTCAAAGTAATATTACTTGTTTTCATAAACAATTTATTTCTATAGCACTATATTATTTTGTTGATTGACATAGCACTTGGAAAACAAGGATCCAACTTATATCTATTTTGGGGTTTTCAATAATAGTGAAACCCTTTTTAGAGATAAGAAGAAAAATATTAGAGATAACAATTCTCTAGTTTTTATATATCAAAAATATTTTCAAGATCATAATTGGGTTGAAAACATGTTTGGTGTAAGGGTTTGCTTAAGAAGAATTATTTTATTTATGTAGAAATATTTATTTTGAAATGACTTTAGGGGTTTATGGAATAGAGGTATATTGGATTTTCATTTCCAAAACATTAGAACATGCATTGTTTTCTTTTGTTTCTTGCATCTCATTTGGTTTTTGGTGACTTACTAAACATGAAAACAAAAAGTTTCAAATTTTTGTGATTTTTGCATTTTCCAAAAATCAGGGATGTTACAGACTACCACCCTTAAAAGAAATCTCGTCCCGAGATTTGGGAAGTTTAGAAAGAAAGATTGGGTAATTGGATTCCAAAACAACTGGGTGGGCTACCACCCTTAAAAGAAACTTTTGTGGGTAGTCTATTTTCATTAGATTAGAGTGTAGATTGATTCTAGATTAGCTTGAGTAGATCTTTCCTTTGTGGTAGAGGTGTAGACCAACATAGGTATGTTGTACTACCTTTGACACTGAGGGGTCACTCTTTGGGTCAATCAAAAGATCAAGTTGAGAGGATTTCACAACATCATCTCATTATAATGGGAACACATTTCTCAGACATTCATTGTGGTTTATTACACTGGAAGAACTCCTAGGGAAAATAAATTTATTTTCAACATGAAACTTTGCCTAAGATTCCTTCTTTCAGAAAGTCATGTTTCCTTCCTTCTCCCTTTGAGGGCATCCATTTGCATAGTTTCCTTTATCTCTGCATTTGAAGCAAGTCACTTGGCTGATGTCTCTATAGACAGGATTGGGGTTCTTCTGAAGTTTCTTCTTCTTCCTTGGTGGAGTTAAATTGGCCATCATATCTTCATACTGCTGCCCAGTATACTCAACTATGTTGGTTGAAGGTCTGGGTTTCTTGTTGGGACAATTTCTAGACAAATGTCCATCTTCTTCACAAGAATAGCAATTCTTGGTGGAGTGTTTGGATGAATATGGATGTGGTGTAGTCTTGGCTCCAGTATCTATCTTGACATGGTCCATCTGAAAAGTATCCAGCTTGTGTTTTCCCTTCACATCTGGTTTTCCTAAGTTCTCTTGGATTTCACTAAGCATTTCCATTTTGGCTTGTTGTCCAACTTGTTGTACCATGGGGTAAAGTGGACATTGTGTGGGAACATGTGTTGTCCCTTCACACAGAAAACAAGTAACTTGAGTGAAGTATCCTTCAATTGAGTTGTTTGCATCACCATGGGGCCACTCATCAGGACAATCTTTGGAATAGTGTCCTATCTCTCCACAAGATTTGCAGGCTTTGGGTGTTGAAAACATTTCTTCTTCTATCTCATGGTTATCTCTAGTTATCCAAGGCTGATTGTCTTTACTATTGGCCAAGTTTTGGGACATCATCTTCACTATCTGTGATTGAGTGTCCAACACTTGTTGCATTCCTTGGGTTAACTCCATATTGGGGTGGCTTGCTTGGTTCTGGATCATCAGTTGTATCAGCTGAGTTTGAGCTTCTAGTAACATCTGCATTGCTATTGAGTTCTCCGGGTTGTTGGAATTCTGGCTAGATATCTGTTTTGAGGTTTTAGGGAAGATGAGTAGAGGTTAGAAAGGATCTAAGAAGGTTCCTATCCAAACACAGCAGATCAAGGAAACTCATCTTACAAACAACACATAACAAACATATAGCAACACATTCATCACACCAAACAACATAGTTTTAGGGAAACATCTAGTATTGTCATACCACACTCATTAGTATGATCAATACTCTAATCGTGTTTCGTGTCTCACAACTTTGTTACATCTCATGGTGGTCTACTATTCAAGGCAGGGTAACATCTTTCTTGCTTTATTCCTCATGATAGGTCTTCAATACTCAGTCTTCACAATGATATCCGCGTTCTTGTACATTGTAATCTTTTTTTCAAGAGTGTTGATCTCTTCTTCGGCTTCCTTGAGAATCTTCTTAGTGTTGTGAAGTCTCCACTTGAGTCTCTCAGTAAGTTCTTCAATAGCCCTCCATGCAGCACTTCTTGCTGAATCAAAGAATGTCAAATGCACCTCCTTGTTGGTAAGCATGCAATCCCCTCCCATCTTGTGGTCGTACTCCTTGTTCATGTACATATGAATCTGCACCCACCAATATTCAAGATCATCTTCCCCATCAATGTAGGGAAAGCCCTAGTAGACTGCTGGTCCTTAAAATCCCATGATTGACATGAGATCCTTCAATGTTCTTGGAAAATCTGTGTCACACTCCAGGGTCATGGTCATCATTGGTCCTTTCTTGAGTGATTCAATGATGTTGGTCATCTACAGATAAGAGTATACATTAGAAATGTACCATGGAAAGGAGTACGAGGAGAAATGAAGATATAAAAGATTCCTTTGTGGAGTAGTTAATAGATAGTATATTTTTATTCCTATGGCTTTTCCTATTCTAATCCAAACTTAGGGTCTCGAATCCTACAGGCAACACAATGCTCTGATACCATTTTGTAGCAACCCAACTTTTAATAAAGATGGAATACCTGTGTTATTGTGCTAGTCCCTGGATCAATTGCTAGCACCACAGTACAAAATGAAATATCATGCAAATGCATCAAATTCTATTACATCGCATGATCCAGTCTTTACAAAATAGTACTACAACTTGCATAGTCTTAGAAGACTAGCAGAAAACAAAGTATTGGAGCGGAAAACATAGAACAACATTGAGCCCATCTTCTTCATGTGCCACAGGCAAAACATGTTGGCGATAGTCTCTAGATCCTAAACGAAATCCTCACTCGTCTTCAGAAACATCTGCAATATGGAATATGCAGCCACAAGGGAGTCAATACAATTTAATGTATTGGCAAGTAACACTATGGTGGATATAAATGGCAAGACTATATCTACATGCATATTTGGCTTGGTGGGGTTTTGGCTAAGTTTGCATAAAGCAAGTTTTCTCCTATCACTTTTGTAAAACAAACTTTTCTTTTCAAAGGGTGGCATCATTGGATTGGAATCCAAGCACCACTACTACTGTTCCCTCGGTCAAAATTTTACTTTTTGAAAATTGATGATGAGATTCTTCCGTCAATCCTTGTCCAGCTGCTCATAATTGTCCATAACCGGGGACACGGCTAAGATCTTAGTTTGTTGACTCTGCAGAGTTTGTGAACTTTCACCTTCAGACTCAAATCAGCCCAAACATCCTATACACCCTGAGTGCATTAAGGAAAGGAGAAGATTGAGACGAGATCTTTCAGAAGAAATTCCACTACCGTTTGGCTTACCCGTTCCACCTATAATTATGCTACATCTGCTTGTAAGCCTAGTGAGTTCATTCAACTTAGTTGATCAAGACAGAGCCCATATGACTAAAGGCTGCACGGGAAGCTACTAAACTTAGAAGGACATAGTAATCTCTTTGTTCCTGGGTGGCCATCCGCAAGTGACAACCTCAAGTGGAATAACCCTTAGACAAGGGCCCTGAGGCAACACTCAACATAACCCAGTCTTACCACTTCCACCCAGGTGGTTCATTCATTAGTTATACTTATAATTTTTCCTCAACATCTAGTAAAACAATTTTTGTAGCATGGCTAAGCATCTAAATAAGTACCAAGGCATCAAAATAACAAGGTATAAGGATGGCTACACACTACTAGGATATAGCATAGCATAATATAACTTATTAAAAATTTCCTATCATGCATATTTCTCAAAATCAACTAATGCATTTAGAAAATAATGGGTAGTTTATGATGTGTTACTTGCCTTGTTGTAATTGGTGAAGATATCACACTCTCTTCACAAAAGATCGTTGCTCTCCGTACAATCTATTCATTGAAAACACAATAACAAAATAAACAAGCATCCTAGCAATCAAACACATAGGTGGAGAAAGCAAACAGAGCAAATAACATAACAAAGGAGTTGGACCAAGTTGGCTAGGGCAAGGTCAAGATTTGAGTTCAATACTTGTTAAGGAAATTCCAATGGTTTACTTGGGAAGGACTAGGTTGAGTTTGATGTGATCTAACTTTATTATAACCATACTTGTCGAGGAAGTTCCAAGAGTTCACTAAGAATAAACATATTACTTCTTCAACCAAAGTAATACATTGCAAACACTTGGTCATATTCACCTTCAAAAATATTTAAGTGATTATGTTAGTATTTTCCATTGTGGTTAGGGTAGGTCTACTAACTTCATCATCAAAGGGAAAATATTACTAAGTCTTGGGTTTTCCATTTGGGTCAATGGTTGGACAAAAATAACTTGTTATTCTTCAACTTGTATGGATTTGCTTCTAGTCCTCATGTGATTGCCTTCTTGAAGATCATCATCATGCCATCTAAGTTGTTTCCTTCCTTGGTGTGGTGCTTCTCTTGGTCTTGATAAATTCTTCTGGGCTTTCACTTCACTAATTGGTTTGGGTATGGGATGGGCACATATACCACTAAGTCAATTTGGAAAGAAAAATAAGAAGAAAGATAGAAAGAGAGAGAGAGATGTTTTCTTCTGGATTTCTTGACACTTGTACTTCCTTGAGTTGCTTCTAGTGGTGGATCCTTTTCTTCAAAATTTCTTCATTGATCCTCCTTGTATCTCTTCATGTTGTCACCAAGTTGATAATGAAGTTTTCTTCTTGCTTGAGTCTTGATCTCCATTTTGCTGACTTGGTGAAATCTTGAAGCAAGAATTGGGGAGTGGAGAAGTAGGTAGAAAACTAAATTTCACTATTTGGTACTATATGTGATTGACACATTCTAAGGACTTGGCTTGGCTCCACTTAGACATAACATCAAATAATAATAGTTGAAAACAATTCCTAAGTCATGGTGAAAATGGATGTATCACTATGTTGGGTTTTTGGTCAAATAATCATGGCCATGGTCCAAGGGTGTCCAAAATGGTTGGGAAATGATGTCTCTGGTTCAAGGCTACCAAAAGGATCAACTTTGCCTAGGAAAACATTTTCTAATTATTTATAGAAATTAATCTATGTCAAAATAATCAAATAGACAACTTAATTCTAAATTGAATTTTAATTTGTTCAAAAATTATTTTGGGACAGAGGTTATGAAAGTACACATCCTAAGGTTTCAAAATATATTTTATTTGCAATTTTTGGATTTGTATAATTTGAATTATGCCAAATTTCATCAAACAAGCATATTTGAATTTGAATAAATTTAATTTTGTCAAATTTGAATTTGGCCAGTGCCAAAAGTTTCTAGATGTCAAGGGCTTTCCAAAAAGTCCAAGATTGCTAAATTTGGGCTTATGGATCAAAAGTTATGTTAGATCTAAGTTGCAGGGACTAATCTGTAAAACTGCCAAATATTCTACCGGGAGAAAAATTCGAATAAAGGGCTGGCCACGTGGCCGGATCTGATTGGGCGCATCTGCTGACTAGGCGCTGACTGGGATGTGCTGACTGGGCTTAAGTGATTTGATCTGGATCGTTAGATCCATATCTGAGGGTGGCATACCCCTTCGTCTAGGATCTAATCCTAAGCGTTGATCCTAGATCTAACGGACCGAGGAGAGGGGAGGGGCTTACCGGAGATTGGCTCGCCGGAAAATGGCGACGGCGGCGGTGCTGCTCACGGGAGGTTGACGGCGGCGCGTTCCGGTGTGCCTCCGGGCTCGGGGAGACCACGGTGAGCTTCGCCTCGACGCGGTGAAGTTGATGGTGCCCACGGTTTGCACGCTGGCGGCCTCGAGTGATGGCGCGGCGACGTCCCGAGGTGGTGTAACTCCGGCGAGCACGACACGGCGAAAATGCTGCACGAAAAATCCACCCAAGTGGTCACAGAGGTGCACTGGAAAGGGATAAAGCGAGGGGGCCAAACGAGGGCGGCAATGGTCTTCTGTACTTGCCGGAATTGTGAATCGCGGCGGCGGAAGCGACGAACTCCGACGAGCGAATTTGGTGTACTCGGGCAACGAAATGGAAAACGGGAAGGGGCAAAAGGACGAGGGGCTCGAGGGCTTTTTATAGAGTCATAGAGGGAGAGTAAACACGGCCTTAATGGCGCGTAATCGAGGGGAGAAAAATCGGGAAGAAACGGCCGGGGGTTTCCTTCTGAGGAAGAAGATGATGACGTCATCAAAAATTTTCTTTTAATTTCTGTTTATTTAAATCTTTAATAACTTCTGTTTTAAGTATCCAAATGACATGAAAAAAAATTCTAAATTCTTGAAATTTCAAATAATTTTTAACAGTACCATTTTTGGAAATAAAACATCATATTTTATTTTTGAATTTTGGAAATTTGAATAATTCCTTAATAGTCACATAATGTGATTTTTAATTTAAAAATTTATGAAACATTGTTATTGGTCAATTTAAATTTTAGTGACATTATAAATGTTAAAAACAAAATTATGTGAGTAATTTCATCTTGTTTTCAGAGTTTATATTTTGAAAAATAAATAAAACACTAATTATACTTGAAGGCCATTTTAAAATTTAGAAATTGATAAATTGATGTTATTATCTAAATAAAATTTCAGAGACATTTTACATGTCATATATTATTTTTGTAAATCCATTTTAAATCATTTTTACATTTTATAATTCTAGAATATGAAGGATTTACTAATAGTAACTTAATGTTATTTAATTAGTTCATATCAATTAATTAATATTGTTGATCAATAATTTTTAGAATAAAACCACAAGTCATAATATTGTTTTCAAAACCCTCTTTTATGTTATTATCAAGCAATGCATTTTATTTTCACACCTTTATGTTTAAAACTTGGAATAACGACTAAAGGTTATTATTAATAAATTTTATTCTCCTCAAATACTTTTAAGGCCTAGAACTTTATTAAGGGCTATAAATAATTGAGTAATGTTGCCATAAACTATTTTCAAAGTAATATTACTTGTTTTCATAAACAATTTATTTCTATAGCACTATATTATTTTGTTGATTGACATAGCACTTGGAAAACAAGGATCCAACTTATATCTATTTTGGGGTTTTCAATAATAGTGAAACCCTTTTTAGAGATAAGAAGAAAAATATTAGAGATAACAATTCTCTAGTTTTTATATATCAAAAATATTTTCAAGATCATAATTGGGTTGAAAACATGTTTGGTGTAAGGGTTTGCTTAAGAAGAATTATTTTATTTATGTAGAAATATTTATTTTGAAATGACTTTAGGGGTTTATGGAATAGAGGTATATTGGATTTTCATTTCCAAAACATTAGAACATGCATTGTTTTCTTTTGTTTCTTGCATCTCATTTGGTTTTTGGTGACTTACTAAACATGAAAACAAAAAGTTTCAAATTTTTGTGATTTTTGCATTTTCCAAAAATCAGGGATGTTACATGCTGAGTAACGCTCGTTACTCATTCGTTCCTGTTTGACCCCCTGCTTAGAGTTGAAGTCTTATGGAAGTCATTGCCGTGAAGCCATCATTTTCTAAGGAAGCTAGGTGGATCCATCTCTTACTTAGCCAGTAAAGCATCATCATCAACAACGCCGGTGGAGGAGATGTTATCAAGGTGTAGGTGGAGACCATTTTTGGACTTAGCTGTTACAAGCCATAGATTAGGGCTGACATCAGCCGTAGTAGATTTAGTTCTGAGCTAGAGTTCTTCTCCAGCTTGGATCTTAGGATTGCTTCTTCTGATTTTTCATTTGCATGAGATTTTCTTTGATTCTTCAAGGAGATTCTTAAGATTTTGTAATGAAGTTTGTATCCTATAGCTTTGCTTGAACCTGCTATGTTTCTGTTGTACTACTCTGAGGGATGTATTATTCACAGATAAGTTCTTATGTGAGTTTTATGTCATCGACTTGCACACTACACATGCAACAGTGTGTTGGGTCACCACAGATGGTATAAGAGCAAAGCGACCTTGGGTTTAAAACCTTTTAGGAGATCTGTAGGTTAGTAAAGACTATAGGAATCCATCTTATCTAAACCACATTTCCTACAACTGTGATGATCATTCACTTGAGAATGATACAGTCATACTTGTATAGAATTTCTTACTCAATTTGAGTAAATCTACTTATCTATGTTCTTTATACCTATGTATGAATAGTTATAAGTTTAGTAAGTATTATTTTCATTAAGAACAAGAATTATGACATAGCTAGAGATTATTAAGCTAAAGTGATGATTAACCCATTCTATGAATGTATAATATGGAGGAGAACATGGTATAGAGTAAGTATAAGAGACATCAAGAAGGGATGTTTTTGAATCACGGAAAGTCATTAAACTATGGTAACTATGGGATATATACCATATCCTTAGTTCTCAAGTATAGAGGTGAATCATTATAGTATCGTATAGAATTAGGAGAAAACATAAGCATAGATGGAAGCTACATTACTACTCCTAAGGCGTGATCAACAACATGAAGGATCAACAGATGCCATGAGAAGATTATCATAATCAAGATGAAGGACTTTAATTTTCATGGTACTTAGTCCTATATGGAACCAAGTTATACAACAACTAGTATATGATCATTTTGTCTTGGTTTATTCCATTGCAGTAGGGCATGCAATTGGAGTACTTACCGGGGCAAAGGGTGGTTGTGTAGAATAGGATTATAAGGTACTATATACCTACTTGTAGTGTATAGAATTTAAGAGCCTTAGTACTTGAGATGTTTTACTCAAAGTGATGTTATTTCACAGGCTTTTGATTGCATGAGTGTTGTATAAATGTATTTGGGATTTATTGCATCTTATTTGGATCTTTGATTGACTAGATCTGTACATGAAGATGGAACTTGATGTGCATATGCATGTGAAAACCTTGAGTTCTTTCTTGATGTTACTGGTCTAGAGGGTATAGGATTAGCATGAGAGCGGTCTAAGTTATCAGCAGATTGATACAACCACCAAAGCTCTGGAAGACTAAAAAGACAAGAATGCAGTAGACAATGAAGCCACTGATGGGAATGGACCACATTCCACATCTTGATTGGAGTTGGTGACATACTTCATCAACACATGGAGATATACCACAAGTGATGAGAAGAAAATCACATGAGTGCTATATCCGAGAAGGAAACATGTAGAAGTTCATTAAATAAACTTATAGAGTCGTCATATAGAAGTCAAAAACCAAAGATGTAGAAGGAACATAGGATGTAACCAGTGGAATAGGTTACAGTCATATGTAGGAAAAAGTTAAAACTCGGAGATATTTTCACTAAATTGATGAGTCCAAATCAATGTACACTATGCTGCACTAGTTCTTTGACAGTCTTCTCTTGAGACCATTAGATTGAACCAAATGGAATCCTAACCATAGACAATATCCAGTGTACCATAAGAATCTTATTTTTTTATTCATCACCTGGTGGATGTACCATATGTTCTTCGGAAAGTTGTGAGAGATAGGAAACCATACCTATTCATCGGAGAACGAAACATGGTATCCACTACATGGTGGAAATACCACGTGTTCTTCATGAGACCATTAGGAAAGATTAGTAACAAGATAGGGTTATCATACTAACAGGCATAGCATAGATCAACATGCAAGACAGTGTAAGGTGAACAATCAAGACAAGAGGATACACATGCCAAGGTCAACACAAGAAAACCATTATGAAGAATCAACGCTCTACTACCTATCTTTACGTGAGAGATGTTGAACTTCGGGATGAAGTTCTTGTTAAGGGGGAGATACTGTAACGTCCCAGTGTTTGGGAGGTTATAAGGATCTAAATATAATATGTGCATTTGCAAAGCATGCATCTAAAAATACGGAAAATTTTGGTGTGAAAGTTTAAACGAATCAAAGAGACCAATGTTTCACTTGGGATGATGAATTAGGTTTAGATCATCTGACCAAGAGTACATTTGGTGTGATCTTTATAACATGGCATCTCTACAAACCAAATCACTTTATTACACAAACCATCATTGGTTGTGACCAACACAAACTCTCAACAACCTTAACCACAAGTCTTTAAGTGACTTGGGATAACTAATTAGGTATCTACAAACCAAAGAGGGGTGAGTACCCAAATCACACAACTGAAAATCATTCTTACACCAATGAGTAGCACCTAATTGAACCATCTCTTCAACAGAGAGGTTATCTCCTGTAAACAACAAACCTTTAAGTAATCAACCCTTCACACACCATCTTTATAATTTATCTCATAAATACTAAGTGCACCTTCACAATCAAAGAACAAAGGTTCAATAGAACACATAAGACACACAAAAGTGTTAACTCAAAACCCACAAGTGGGATATGACATAATAATTGTATTAACATATTTATCGAATATGTACATATCTCATCAACCATAAAAGGCGTACCTAAAAGAAGAAATACATCTTCTTAAACTACTGTTAAACCTTGATCATTACATATGATATTCCCAAACCTCTATATCTGCATTATGAATGACAAATGTAATAAAGAGAAGAATATAAAGTATCAACATGACACCTGAGAAAAACAAGTAAGAACTTTGATTTAGATCATTAAACTCCAATAACCTTCATATGCTCATTATCTTAATCATCTTATACAAGTGAGTAAAGGAAATATCAACACATCAATGAACCATTTGATCAACTTACTATAAAGTCATCATTCCACAAAAACTCCACATTTCTATCCACATCAATATTCAATAACTAAAGTAGTCTGGATACAACTAATGAATAACAACAAGTTATAACCTCTATTAGAGGAATTGAATTGAAAGCTAAGTAAAACCAATCATGTATGAGACAAGTACATATCTTATGGGAAACAAAATGATAAGTATATGGACATATGATAAAAGCATGAACTAACTCTTAATCTAGATCTTTCTACCTTATCTAGACCATCCTATTACTTTGTCTAGATTATTTATTTTCTTGTTTCCCAATCCGCTCCAAGTCATTCTGCAAGAAAAGCCACCACAAGAAAAGAGGAACTACCACAAGAAGATCTTGAGAAGGATTCTATAGAGTATTCTAGAAGTGCTATTCCAATTTATCATAAGAGTAGTTGGGAACTCTAATACCTTAATCCGATCTTATAAAGTACTCATGCAATAGTGTGATATTGCAATGTTAGTGTTATATATAAGTAGTTTTGTAACAAGTTTGTGCACCTTGTTAACATTTCACTTTTGTATACTCAAACAACTGAGTGTTATACACAAACAAACAGAAGGTGAGATAACTTGGTACATCTCAGCCAATTGTATATGATTAGTAATTTGGAGGCAAGTCTGGCCCACTTGTAAACAAATTATTCTTATATGCATATGGAAACTTGATGTCATAAAGCAAACTTATATACTTTTATAATTATCTAAGTAAAATCATTTCTTGGATAACTGGTTGTTTTCACCACAAGGGTGAGATAGTTAAAGATGGAATCCAAGAGTTAAATCTTATTTGCAAGTGATAGAGGCAGTACCTCAAGACAAGTGGCAACTAGAGACAAGGATATTGCAGCCAACAGAAGACCACAAGAAGCAACACTGCCTCAGTAAGGGAGCATAAGAAATTATTCAGTGAATCATCAGGAAATATTAGAGAACCAATAACCTCTGCCAAGCTCATCAGACATGAGCAGATCATAATAAGATCTTTTATGGAAACAATTATTAAATATGAAATAATAACCAGCCCTAGCATCCACATGCCTTTTGATATGTGGAGGTTAATGGTAACAAGCTTAATACCTTGTGTTCCAGATCAGTTTCATACATAAGACTAACAGATAACAACATAAATACATATGCACATAACCATGCCAATGATCCCATGTTTCTAAAAAAAACATGGGATAACATCCAAAGTGGAACCTATGTGGAAAACAAACAAATGAGATGCCAAAGCCACACATGTTTCCATTCAATCCAGTACTAAAAACTACAACCCTGGCTTGCACACACCTAAGTAAAAGGCCAAACAAAAATTGCTAAAACTTCCAACTTTGAAAGATGGCATGGTATCATAAAAGAAAACAAGTTCCTTCACCCATTCAAATCATTTAGTGTTACATGGAATAAAATTCCCTATTAAATGATTTTCATAACAGTGCATAGAACCATTACCAAGTAGTTTTACCAAATTACTTTCTATAAGGAATTATAGCTAAAATTGTCCAATTATGATACCCCACGTTGTTAACCACTTGGTTGTTGTGTCTAGTCATAATAAACATGCCTAAAAATAATTTAATAGTCATTTAAAATTAAATAAAGAGAAAATAACAAAAAACTACTTAATTTAGCACCCCAAGGAAAATAGACAAATATTGTTCAATTTCACCAAAACAAAACTTGGTGAGGTTGCAAATTTGATAAGGAATTCAAAACTAATTTTTAATAATTTTTCTCTTTGCAAAAAAGCCCTAAAAACAAAGGTTTTCTTTACAATTTTAAGACCAGAAGGATCTACTTGTAAATTCCGAAACTTGTAGGGGATTATCGAAATTTTGCGAGTTCTTTTCCTTTCTTCTTCTTCTGCCAGAAGGCAGAGGAGAAGGTCATGCTGTCCTCCTCGCCGCTGCCACCTTCTGCTGCCGCCGGATCGCAAGGATAAGAACCCCAAGGAGCCGTCTACATCGAGCTCTCTCTCACTCTCTCCCCTCGCTGCTTCTCTTCCTCTGTGCCGAACACAAACCCTAAACCTAAGCGCTCACTGCCGCCGCTCGTCGCCGTCGTCTCCGACCGTCCCTGGAAAATCTGAGACCACCCCGAGCTCCGCATTGAAGCCCTCTACCCCTCCGCTGAATCTCGTTTGCTGGGAAGCCCGGGCGGGACGAATCGAGTCCCTTCTTCAACTCCGGCCGCAGAAAATTCCTCACGCCGCCGTCGATTGAGACCGCGCCGCGCGCCCTCGACAACTTCTTCATGCTCCTGGTGAGCTCACGCATCCGGGTGTGTCCTCCGTTTCCTTCATCCCTCTCCCTAGCGCCGTAGCGCCGTCGGCAATTGCCGCCGCCGCCAAAATTGCTCACCGGCGGGAACTCCGGTGACCATAAGGTTGTCCGCCGCCACCCCTAGGCTCGTCTCAATCTTCTATACGCCGTGGTCTAGTTTAATTTGGCAAATTAGGATCCGGTTGATCGAATTCGCGATGAACAGAAGATCATCTCCTCTGCTGACATCATCCTGACGTTAGGAGAGATTTTCATTTTCTTTTCTTTTTAATTAAGTCGTATATGACAGGTGGGTCCCACCTGTCAATTTTAAAAAAGGGGCAGAATAATTCTTAAATTCGTTAATTCAATAACTATTAAATTAATTACCAGAAAAATATGAAAACAATATGGAAATGTTAATAAAAATATAATCTAAATTTTTATCAACTTTAAAAAAATGTTTGATAATGTTTAAAATTAAACATTTTCTTTAATTAATTTAAATCATTTAAAATTGAGAAAAATAATAAATAATTCATAAAATCAGAAAAAATACAAGTTATATACCAAAATGCTCAAAATGACAAATGAAACTCATCTATGATGTCTTCAAAGTCATTTGAGCAAGTTTTCATGTGTACAATATTTTGCCTAACCATTTAATTCATTTAAAATTAATAAATTAATAACTTATTCAAATATTTTCAGAAAACATCAAATGATATACCAAGTTAAAGAAAAAAACATTTTCAACTCAAATATGTCAAACACAATTTTTTTTGTTGAACTTATAAACCTGTTTCTAAAGGTATAATGGAATTCTATAATATTCCATAATAACCAGAAATAGTTGCCACAACATTTTTTTCCTTATTAATAAAACCCTCATGTTTTCACACCTAATAAACCTATCATCACAAGTCAATAGAAAGTTGTGTGATGATAGAGTTAGTTGTATTAAATCATCATTTTTCTATTAAACTCTTTATCATTAGCTCTACACTTTTGAACATAAAATCAAACATGTGTATTATCTTTTCAATAGTTGTTTTCCATATGTTATTGTTTTCTCGTTCAATCATGTGATAACACTTCTACTTAAAAATGATAACAATTGTTTGCTAAGTAAAAGTGAAACACATGTAAAGTCTAAAAGAAGTAATAACCACATCACCACAAGTAATGAAACATTTCACCTAAAACCTATGTGATTAAGTTATCGTATCAAATGTAGCTTACACTTGTAAGCTGGGGCGTTTTCCAGGGTAATTCACGATGCATCTGCATGGGAAAGTATTACCTACGAGTTAATCACAAATGCCGTCAGGATTCTTGCACCGCAAATTCGCGTTAACCATGGGTCTTGTATGGGGCGAGTAAGTCAGCTATGATCTTCTCTCGTTCGCATGTCAACGGACTGCCAGAGACATACGCTGTAGGTCTTGCGGGACTACATGCACATGGGTGGGAGCCCTTATGTCCCACGGACTCTGGGGTCTATGAGTGTCTGCCAGGGGCGCCTAGATCTCCATCGTGAGGGGTGGAATCAAGGGGTCAACCTGCTGGTGGAAATGGGTGGGCATGCATTGTGCGGAGAAGCATGGTTTGGCTTGGACCAACAACCGGGCCCCACACCTATGTGGGCGTGGACAGGATCTCGAGCCTGGTTGTGCAACATGGTCTTGGTTGCCCATGGGTAAAGTAACGCACCTCTGCAGAGTGTAAAAGGATGTGGCATGTTGCCCCCTGTTCCGGGAAGGAGCTGCGAACGCTATAGGAAAGGCAACTCCATGAAGTTCTAGTCCTGTGAAGATCTGGCGGGCATAGTTTTCAGAATTAAAAGCAACCTCTTGAAGAAAGATTTAGAAAACCTTGCATTAGCTTATGACTCGTTCAAGTCTAAAGCTGTAGTTACTGCATCAAACTACCCACTATATATCATGAACTTGCTGAGTAACGCTCGTTACTCATTCGTTCTTGTTTGACCCCTTGCTTAGAGTTGAAGCCTTATGGAAGTCATCGCCGTTAAGCCATCTCTGTCTAAGGAAGCTAGGTGGATCCATCTCTTACTTAGCTAGTAAAGCATCATCATCAACAACGCTGGTGGAGGAGATGTTATCAAGGTGTAGGTGGAGACCATTTTTGGACTTAGCTGTTACAAGCCATAGATTAGGGCTGACATCAGCCGTAGTAGATTTAGTTCGGAGCTAGAGTTCTTCTCCAGCTTGGATTTTTGGATTGCTTCTTCTGATGTTTCATTTGCATGAGATCTGCTTTGATTCTTCAAGGAGATTCTCAAGATTTTGTAATGAAGTTTGTATCCTATAGCTTTGCTTGAATCTGCTATGTTTCTGTTGTACTGCTCTGAGGGATGTATTATTCACGGATAAGTCCTTCTGTGAGTTTTATGTCATCGACTTGCGCACTACACATGAAGTGGTGTGTTGGGTCACCGCAGATGGTACCCACAGCTTGCAAGCCACCGAGGAGCTGCTAGCGAGAATTGGCAAAATTTTACATAAGTTTCTTGCACGTCTCCAGCTGAGCACCATGAGGGGGGATCCAGCTCCAGCATGTCCTTGGGGTTGATCAATTCCAGGCGATGCATGGCAACTCGCCTCTCTTCCTCTCTAGCAATTGAACATTCATGGACAACAGTTCTAATACGTCATTGCTTGACAAAATTTTCCACTAATGAATGTTTTTTGCAATGCGCCCCCAGATATCTTGAAGTCCTAGCCACACTTTTCCCTAAAAACAAAGGTCATTACACAATTTCCATATTGCCCACAAGGTGGCAGTGCACATAACATTGATAATAGAGTTCTTATCATCACTAAGCCACCAACGAGCCATTGATTCAAAATCAGAGCCAACCGGCACCCCTAGTAGTTCAGAGGTAACAAGCCAAATAAGTTTAGCAACGAGCAATCAAAGAACAAATGCTGAGAGGTTTCAGTTTCAGAGAAGGACATGCAAGATCCATCCGGGACATGTCTCCTTTTGGCAAGGTTATCCCTTGTCAGCAACCTATTATTGGCAAGAAGACACAAAAAAAAATATGAAGAAGAGGATGAACATGCAAACCCCAAACTGTAGGAGTGTGCACAGGAGTAACACCCCTGTTATTGATAATAGCATAGAATATCTCACACTATAAACACCCGAAGAGTGGAAAAGCCACCATGGGTGGTTAGGATATACGGAGACAAGGAGCCATTATTCATCAGCTAGACCAGCTCTAGCCACCTATTATACAGATCAGGAGTGATAGTCCTCCTAAATGTGAGCCTAAGCTCACCCTCATTCTAGGCCTGAGCTAAAGTGATGTCCTGTTCATTAGCAATAATAAACAGGTGATTGTACATAATGGCTAAGAAACAATTACCAATCCAGATGTCACTCCAAAACTTGACACTCTGGTCATTCCCTAGTTTCCACTTGTAACCCATTTTAACAACTCTTGCTGCCCACATCAGTCCTTTGCAAAAAGAAGAACATGTAGATGGATTATCCCAAAAAATATCAGGATCTAGATCATACTTATGGTCAACTATTTTCCTCCACATCTTGATGGGATCAAAATGATACCTCCTGACCCAGGAGGCAAGGAGGCAGAGATTAAAGTTCGAGGTTTTGCACACCTAGGCCACCAAATTCTTGTTTGAGACAAACCAAGTCCCAATCAGCCAGGTGATATTTTTTATTGCCTTCAGAGTCACTCCACAAGAAATGAGACATCTGGGAACTAATAGCTTCACAAGAAGCTTTAATGGCCCATTTTGAGAATTTGATAACAAACATTGGAATACTAGCAATACAAGACTTAAGAAGGACCAATCTACTCTTATAGTTAAGAAATTTCCCCCTCCAACCTGCAAGTCTTTTAATTTTGTTGTCAATCACAGGTTGGAGATCCGCTTTAGTTAATTTAGAAAAGTGCAAAGGGACCCCAAGGTATTTGCAAGGAAAGACAGCTAGCTTACAACATAAAATTTGGGCAAAGAATTTGGTAGCATCAGAGTCTACATGAATAGTCATGAGATATGACTTATGATAGTTAATTCTCATGATAGAAATGTTCTCAAAGCAAGTAAGAAGACATTTCAAGTTTCTAGAAAAATCTAAATTAGATTCAAGGAACAAGATGGTGTTATTAGCATACTGAAGGCTGATGACACCTCCAGAGAGCACTTGAGGGAGCAATCCCCTGATCAGACCCGCATAGGCAGTTTTAGACAACATTTTAGTGAACACATCTGTAACTAGGTTTAAGAGAATGGGGGGGAGAAGGGGTCCCCTTGTTTAAGGCCCTTGTCAGCTTTAAAAAAAGCACTATTCTCATCATTAACTCTCAGACAAAAGTAATCCCCACAAAGGAGACTCCTGATCTATCTTCTAATGATAGGTCTAAAACCCCTAGATTGAAGCATTTCATTTAGGAAGTCCCAGTCAACCTTATCATAGGATTTCTCATAATCTAGCTTAAGAACTAAAGCAGACTTCCCTCCTAGAATGGGAAACAGGAATACGTTCTTGAGCAGAAACAACACTCTAAAGAATAAACCTCCCCTTAATGAAAGTTGGGTTATTAGCAATAATTCTATCACCAATGGGAGCAATCCTATTGGTAATATCTTTAGAGATTATTTTAAGGCTACAGTTACTCAAACTAATAGGCCTACATTTTTTTCATGTCTTTGGCATCAGGTTCCTTAGGGATGAGAGTAATAATGTCATAGTTGAGTCTAGAGACATTCAGAGTCCCAGATTCAAAATCCCTCACAAGAGCCATGAAATCATGCTTACTAAGGTCCTATAACTTCTGATAGAAAAGAAAGGAAAATCCGTCGGGGCCAGGGGCATATGAGGCATAGGAATCAAAGACTGCTTGTTTAATTTCTTCAAGTGAGAAAGGCTTTTGAAGTAAGGAGTTTTCTTCATCATAAATCAAATCATCTTGGTCCCAAAAATGGTCCCCAAGACACTGATTAACTCTATCTTCTCTAGCAAACATATTTTTGTAGAAACTAGATGCAACTTCAATCATCTTTTGGTTAGATTATACTGGTCCACAAGGACCATTTAGCATAGCAACCTGATTTTTTCTCCTTCTCTGGCTAGTAATAGCATGGAAGTAAGCAGTGTTTCAATCTCCCTCCTTAACAAATCTATCCCTAGACCTCTGCTAGGATTTGATTTCCTCTTGACAATAGAGGGCATCTAGGACTTTTTTTGATCTGTTCCATCCTAGCTTTTTCCCCATTAGTGAGGAGGCAAGATTTAGAAAAGGTTTCAAGAATATAAAATTCTTGAATCAGGTCAACTTTGGTTTTTTTGTTGGCAGCATCAATGTTAATACTCCACCCTTTAGATTTTCTTCTTTGCAATCTCAATTTAAATTGCGTGATCTCAATACCAGAAGAATGGGGACAATTAGTGTTCAAAACTCTATTGACAAGAACAATATAATCAGAGTACTCTAACCACCACTTCTCAAAACTAAAAAGTCTTGGAGGTGGGTCATGACTTGAGCATGTGTCAAGAAGAATAGGGGTATGTTCACTGACTGGCCTATGCATAGACTTGATAGTAGTGAGAGGGAATTCAGATGCCCACTAAGTACTGGCTAAAACCCTATAAAGAGTAGCCATAATCAATTTATCATGATTATTAGACCAAGTAAAACTTCTATTGGACAATTTAAAGTCAATCAAGGACCACCTATTATCCAATCATTAAAAAGGAAGGTCTATTGGAGTTAATAACCCCATTGCTCTTATCAACATGAGATCTAACCAAGTTAAAATCACCCCCTAACAAGGTAGGAACATCACTATTATCCATGATATCATGGATGTCAACAACAAATTCCATTTTAAACTCATAATAGGGATTACGATAGATAACAACTAGTTGCATGATAAAGTTATCAATTTTATGGAGAACTGTAATAGCTACACAATACTTAAAGCATGTGCAACTAATGACCTCAAATTTATATTCTCTAGAACCTACTAAGATACCACCAACAATATTCTTAGCAGGGATACCATGCCAAGAAAAGGTCCAAGGTCTTGAAATAAAATTCAGAAACTCGGAAGAGAAGGACATTTTTTTGGTTTCTTTGATCCCAACAAACTCAAGCTTATTCTTGGAAATTAAGTCAGTTAGGGCTTGTTTGCGGCCAGGTCTCCCTGTGCCTCTTATATTCCAAATTCCTCCAAACATGGGAAATGGTTTTTTTTCTTATCTGAAACTAGTGTCCAAGGTGTATTGCTTAAGCCAGTTTCAGAGTCAGGTAGCTGACTTGAATGCTGGGGAAAACCCGGCTAGACCACATTATCTATAGGAACATGTAATTGTCCAAGAGTAGAGACAACTAGGTCGGCATGAAGAGCAGTTATAGGATTGTTACAAGCAAATTCATGATTGAGAATAATCTCTTTATCAACTAGATGTTGAAAAATTAGTTTCTTTTTAGCGGGGGAGTTACCACATTCAAGGTCAACATAGTCAATCATGTTGCACAATGAAGAGGTACCTAGTACAGCAAAAGAGTTAACTTTAAAAGAAGGGGAACATCAAGATTCTTCTTATTCTGGTATCTTCAGCTTTAACAAGAATATTAACATGACCATGGTTCCTTGAGCTTCTCCTTGAGGTAACAGTGGGGTCCCATTTAGATTTTTTAGGACGTGCAAGAATAAGAGCCAGGGGAAGGTCAACAAGAGTGGAGGCCTCATCCAGAAAAGGTAGTAGAGTATGTTTAGTACCAGTTAGTTTCTCACAAAGGTTTTGATCTAATAGGTCCACACATCTATCTTCATCTTGAACTAGGGCTTCATCATCAGATTCCTCATCTTGAATAGCATTGAGAACTTGGGTACAATATTTGTATCCAACAAATTTCATGTCACGCAGAGTAACCTGTTCCACCTCACCGACATCAATGTGAGCATGCTTCATGAATGGTCCTTCTCAGTCCCAGACAATGTCATCTTCATCATGATCCAATCTGAGGGGTAATGACCCACCTGGGCTGAGGGGAGCAAGGGATGCACATGGGCTTCCGCGTGCAGCTATGGGATGATCCAAACAGATGTCACATGAACTGTTTTTGTACCAGAGGTTTGAGCATGTCAGTTAGGGATAGCTGGAGCTTGTTTAGTAGATGGTCCAGGGGCTGGGTTAGTATTAGTCTCCATATTTGTTGCAGGGTGAGGACCAGCATTAGATGAGGTAGGATTATCATTAGGTCTAGGGCTATTTCCACTAGAGGAACTAGAAGATTCAAAGGACAGAAATAACATGTAAAGCTCCTGATTCATTTCAGCAACACGCTGAGAAGGAATCCTAGCCCTGTCTTTGCAGCAGATAGGCAATTTCACATCAGCATAAAAGCTCTTGAACAGGGCAGGCCAATCAACATCCATCATGATGCCAAAGATAGAAGCAACCTGACAGAAGGTCTTCCACACACACCATTTTGGAGGAATGCCTCTAATAGTAACCAATACTTCATCAAGTGACTCCAGAGCAGTAACTTCACCTCCCCAGGCTGTGATTTTTACATTCACACCTTCTTTCTCCAGGTCAAATGAAGGGAAGTCACACAGTTCTTTGACACTCTTCCAAGGGGGAAATCTGACCAAGAAGGAGCCAGAGTCCAATTCACGCATCTGCCAAGGCCATTTCTTGTTTGGCAAAAGATGACAGAGAATCCCTATTCCAATCCAGATAGATAAATAATGCCTTTCTTCACAGTGATGATACCAAAGTTGCTAAAATTCAACCACTTGGTTTCAATTGCCTTAGGGACATCAATATGATAGAATCCTAGCCCCGAGTTAGCACTGCCAAAGTATGTAGCCGATGGATGTGCTTTAGTCCATTCCATGCAAGCATGGCCAGGATGGCCAGGCAAATGACATATGAAGAAGAGCTTGGGTTTAATGTAGTTCCCTACAAAATGTCCAGGTTCCCCATAGTTGAAGCAGATCAAATAACTATATCTAGGATCTGATTGATGTTCACTAGGGCCAGAGTTCAAAGTGGCAGGGTTATCAGAGCTAACAGAATTGGATGAACCACCTCGAGAATCATTGAACAACCTGTTGTTGCGACTGCTAGACATGAACATGCTACTGTTTCTGCACCTCAACTCCCTAAAACCCATGTTGAACATGTTGCTGAGAAGGGAGGTAATTGGGGTACCTTGGTTGGTGGGGAGACTATTACTGGTTTCATTGCTGATAACTGCGATGTTGGTGTCGAGGATTTCATGGACCCTTCCCTTGATTTTGTCCCCGTCGCAGAGGCGCCACAACAGGTAGAGTCGGGGCCGCAGCAAGAGGTGGATGGGGCGGCTGCGGGGCACCCCGACCATGCCCACGCCCTCGCGATGCAGGCCCCGACTGCATCTGGCGCTGGAGGACCACCGCAAACAAGGGGCAAGCCGAATTATTGGCAGGGCAGAATTCACGAGGCTTGCAATCGGCCGGAAAATAGTCGCATATCGAGATCTCGTTGTCAGCCACTCCTTTGCGGATCCGGCAGAGGATGCTTCGAGAGGGAGGACCGAGGCGCTGGGAAGAAGAAATTACCAAAAAGAACTCCTCTTCCGACTCCGCAGCGACACCATCATCACTGACAAGGGGGGCAACCGTCGGTGGGGAGAGGTGCATAACCAGTGATGATGATGGGTAAAGTAGAACCATTCGTGGCAATAATTTGGGTGTGAGAATGAGAGTTGAGGAGGGAAGGAGTAATACCGCACCCGGAGCCCATGTGCGAGGAAGCACCACTATCGACAACCCACTCACGGGATGGTGGATAATATGCATGAAGCGACATCTCGGAGAGTGCAGCGATCAACACACTTTGATCCCACTATGGGGATGCAACGATGATACGTCCATTTTGCATCACTACTTTATATCATAATTTTCTGTTATTCATCGATATATTTCATGTTATGATGCATCCCTCATGTTATTTTATCTTATTTTGCATGTTTCATAATTTTTGGAGAATAAACACCGGGACCAGAAATCTGATGGAAAAACCATCACCAAGATACCATATTTCAGAAGAAGAAGTTGGACACCGAGGTGTCTTAGAAGTTCAGAGGAGGAGTCCAGCCAGAAGAGGATCCAGAGGGGGGCCACCAGGGGCCCACACCATGAGGTGGCGCGTCCCCTGGCCACGCCACCAGGTGGTGTGGCCACCCTGGCCCACCCCTGGTGGATATTTTTGGCGTACTTGCCCCCCACGGAGCCCTAAGGCTCATACCATCATCGAAGAATTATTCCGCCGCCGCCTCGGGGCGGAAAACACCCGAGAGAGAAAATCTCTCTGGCAGGGAGAAATCTGCCGGGGAAATTCCTCTCCGGAGAGGGGAAATCATCGCCATCTTCACCGTCATCACTCCGGGCATCATCAAGATCGTCATCATCATCACCATCATCATTAGCACCATCACCCTCATCATCCACCATCATCCCGCTTTAACAATTAGGGGCCTCTATCGTTGTTTTACATTAGATCTCTTTCCCGGGTTGGATTACTTGTTAGTAGTTGATGCTTGTGAGATTTATCGGTGTTTGCACTTTATGACCAGTTTGTTATCATCTGTTATATCACCTCTGATTATGATCCATATGATGTCTTGTGAGTAGTTCGTGTTGTTCTTGAGGACATGGGAGAAGTCAAGTTGTTAGTAGTGAAGTCATGTTCTGTAATATTTGATGGTTTGATATTTAAGTTGTGGTGTTATTCTTCTAGTGGTGTCATGTGAACGTAGACTACATGATACTTCACCATTTATGGGCCTAGGGGAATTCATCATGTATTTGGCTACTAATTGTGGGGTTGCCGGAGTGACAGAAACCTAAACCCCCGTTAGGAAACCATTCCACTAGGGAGCGTAGGATCCGGGAGTTTAAAGCCGTGGTTAGATTTATTTCTTAATTACTTTCTTGTAGTTGAGGATGCTTGCAAGGGGTATAATCACAAGTATGTATTAGTCTTGGATGGGACGGTACATTAGCATAGGTTCACCAACACAACACTTATCAAAACACTAAGATTATTCAGCGGCATGGAACAAAAGCACTTGACAGAAACCTCCCGTGTGTCCTCGAGAACATTTGTTAATCATAAGTAACCCATCGGCTTGTCCTTTGCTGAAGAAAGGATTGGGACACTTGCTGCAATTATTATTACTGCATTTTATTTACTCGCACTTTATTTATCTGCAATATCAAAACCCCTACAAATTTATCTTTCAGTATTTACAGTTATTCCTTCATCGAAACTGCTTGTCAACACCTTCTGCTCCTCGTTGGGTTCGACACTCTTATTTATCTAAAGTACTACGATACACCCCATATACTTGTGGGCTATCAAGACTATTTTCTGGCACCGTTGCCGGGGAGTGAAGCGCTATTGGGATTGGAATTGATAAAGGAAGCTTCTGCTGTAAGTGTTGTTTTTATTACTGTGTAGTGCTTTATTACACTATCTTTGGATCTCCTTTTGAGTCCTTATTTGTGGGCACTGCTGCCACTGCTAGGGTAGTAAGTGACCCACCGCCTGATGATTTGGATCCTTATAAAATACATATAAAGATTGTTAAACATGTTATGAATAACTGCTATTCAGGTGATGGAACTGTCCATCCTGGTGATCATTTGCTCTTTTTACATGAATTATGCGAGTTGTTCAAGTGTGCATGTATTACAATGGGCCAAGCGAAGAGGAAATTATTCTCTATATCATTGACAGGCCGAGCCGATGAATGGTTCAAACTGCTGAAAAATAGCCAGACTATTGGATGGGAGGAAATCGTGCCTCTCTTTTATTCTAAATTCTATCCTCCTAGTGAAATTCATAGATATTGGAATTATATATATAATTTTTGGCTTCATGAAGGAGAGAGTATTGCCCAAGCATGGGGGAGATTGAAGTTACTAATGCTCAAATGCCCCATTCATGAGCTCCCCAATAATATTGTTATTAATAATTTCTATGCAAGGGTTCCTCTTCATGATAAGGATTTATTGGATGCTTCTTGTTCTGAATCATTTACACGTATGAAGGATGAAGCTAAATGGGATCTTCTTGACCGTATTCAAGAAAACACTGAAGGATGGAAGAATGACAAAGGTAGAAAGTCAGTTATAAATTATGATTATGAATGCATTAAAACTTTAATGTCATGTGATGATTTTCATAACGTTAGTATTGTTTATGGTCTTGATTCTCAAGTTGCTGCAAACTTATATAAGGCTTTTGCTTCTTATATTGATATTCCTAAAAAGGAATGGGACAAGTACCATGCACCTTATAAAGGTACTGTTAATTGTGTTCCTGCTAGAGATATAGAAGTTCATACGTTGATTCTATTGTGCCTAAACCTCATATTGAGAAAATGACTTTCCCTGCTAAGGTAAAAGAACATTCTATGTTAGCTAGTGTGGTTAATAAAAGTGCAAGGAAACCTGTAGAACCCGGGGAACAAATAACTGGAGAACCTACTGTAGCAATAGTAAAGGACCTTGTTTCTGAAAATATAGAAGAGGGACACATTATATTCTGTGAAGATGCTTCTAATATTGTCTCTCATCCTAGTAAATCTAGGAAACCTAGTGTTCATGTGCTATCTGTTAGGATAGGTGATCATTGCTATTATGGTTTGTGTGATATTGGTGCTAGTTCTAGTGCTATTCCTTATGAGCTTTATAAAGAAATCATGCATGAAATTTGTTCTTGTGAACTTGAAGACATTGATGTGATTATGCAACTTGCTAATAGGGATACTATTTCTCCAATTGGTATTGTTAAAAATGTGGAGGTCTTATGTGGTAAAACTAAATATCCTGCTAATTTTCTAGTACTAGGCACTTCTGCTAGTGAGACTTGTCCTATTATATTTGGTAGACCTTTCTTAAACACTTGTGGTGCTGTTATAGATTGTAAAAAGGAGAAAATACTTACAAAGTTTGATGGAGAGTCTTATGAATTTAATTTCTACAAATTTGCTAAAGCACCTTATGAAGCTGAATTACCTAATGAGAATTATAGAGTTGAAAAATTGGCTGTTATTGCTCTTGATCCTAACAATTCTTTGCAGCAATACATGGAAGACCACGAAAGTGATGTCTTTATGGAAAAAAGAAATGAAATTGACGAGATTTTCCTACATCATCCAGCAATGCTGAAACATAATTTACAGGCGGAAGACTTGGGTACCACATTACCACCCAAGGAGGATCCTGTTTTTCATTTAAAGCCTTTGCCTGACAATCTTAAATATGCTCATATTGATGATAAGAAATTATATCCTGTTATTATTAGTTCTAAACTTTCTGGTAAAGAAGAGGAGAGATTATTGGGAATACTGAAGAAACAGAGAGGTGCTATTGGTTATACTCTTGATGATTTGAAGGGTATTTCTCCTTCTATATGTCAGCATCTATTAATATTGAACCTGATGCAAAGACAGTTGTTGAGCATCAACGCCATTTAAATCCTAAGATGAAGGATGTGGTAAGAAATGAGGTATTGAAACTCCTTGATGCTGGTATTATGTACCCTATTGCTGATAGTAGATGGGTTAGTCCTGTGCATTGTGTCCCTAAGAAAGGAGGGATGACAGTTGTGCCAAATGAAAATAATGAACTTATTCCTCAAAGAGTAGTGGTCGGTTATAGGATGTGTATTGATTTTAGGAAAGTTAATCAGGTTACTAAGAAAGATCATTATCCTTTACCTTTTATTGATCAAATGTTAGAAAGGTTGTCTAAGAAAACTCATTTCTGCTTTCTTGATGGTTATTCTGGATTCTCTCAAATTGCTGCTAGGAAGCTTGATCAAGAGAAAACAACTTTCACTTGTCCTTTTGGAAACTATGCTTGTAGACGTATGCATTTTGGTTTATGTAATGATCCCGCTACTTTTCAAAGATGCATGTCTGCTATCTTTCATGGTTTTTGTGAAGAAATTGTGGAAGTCTTCATGGACGATTTCTCCGTCTATGGAACTTCTTTTGATAATTGTTTACAGAATCTTGATAAAGTTTTGTAGAGATGTCACGAGACTAATCTTGATCTTAATTGGGAGAAATGCCATTCTATGGTTAATGAAGGAATTGTTCTTGGACATAAAATTTCTCAAAGAGGTATTGAAGTTGATAGAGCTAAAGTTGAAGCTATTGAGAAAATGCCCTGTCCCAGGTATGTCAAAGGTATTCGTAGTATTCTTGGTCATGCTGGTTTCTATAGAAGGTTTATTAAAGATTTCTCTAAAATATCAATTCCTCTTACTAATCTTCTTCAAAAATATGTACCTTTTGTTTTTGATGAAGATTGTAAAGAAGATTTTGAAATTTTAAAGAAAACTTTAATAATTGCTCCTATTGTTCAACCCCCTGATTGGAATTTATCGTTTGAAATTATGTGTGATGCTAGTGATTATACTGTAGGTGCTGTTCTTGCACAACGGGTAGATAAGAAGTTAAATGTTATTCATTATGCTAGTAAAACTCTTGATGCTGCTCAAAAGAATTATGCTACCACTGAGAAAGAGTTCCTAGCTGTAGTTTTTGCTTGTGATAAATTTAGGCAGTATATTGTTGATTCTAAAGTTACTATTCATACTGATCATGCTGCTATTAAGTGCCTTATGGGAAAGAAAGATGCTAAGCCTAGGCTTATTAGATGGGTGCTTCTCTTACAAGAGTTTGATTTACATACTATGGATAGGAAGGGTGCTGAAAATCATGTTGCTGATAATTTGTCCAGATTAGAAAATATCTCTGATGATCCTATTCCTGTTAATGATAGTTTTCCTAATGAACAGTTGGCTGCAATAAAAGTGAGCTCTCAAGAGAGTCCATGGTATGCTGATTATGCTAACTTTATTGTTTCCAAGTATTTGCCTCCTACCTTTACAGCTCAGCAAAGAAGAAAATTCTTCTATGATTCGAGGCATTATTTTTGGGATGACCCACACTTATATAAAGAAGGTGTTAATGGTATTATGCGAAGATGTGTTCCTTAAAATGAAAAACGAGAGATATTGAGAAAATGTCATAGTAGTGCTTATGGAGGACATCACGCTGGAGATAGAACTGCACATAAGGTTCTACAATCAGGTTTTTATTGGACTACTCCCTTTAAAGATGCTAGAAAGTTTGTTTTATCTTGTGATCAATATTAAAGGGTTGGAAATATTTCTAGACGTAATGAAATGCCTATGAATTATTCTCTTGTTATTGAACCGTTTGATTGCTGGGGTTTTGACTTTATGGGTCCTTTCCCTCCTTCACAAGGCTACACCCATATTCTTGTTGCTGTTGATTATGTTACTAAATGGGTAGAAGTTATACCTACTAAAAGTGCTGATGGTGAAACCTCATTAAAAATGCTTAAGGACATTATTTTCCCTAGGTTTGGTGTGCCTAGATATCTTATGACTGATGGGGGTTCTCATTTTATTCATGGTGGTTTTAGAAAGACTCTTGCTAAATATGATGTTAATCATAGAATTGCCTCACCCTATCATCCTCAAACTAGTGGGCAAGTAGAATTATCAAATAGAGAAATCAAATCTATCGTGCAAAAGACTGTTAACAAATCTAGAAAAATTGGGCTAAGAAATTAAATGATGCTCTGTGGGCTTATAGAACTGCTTATAAAAATCCCATGGGCATGTCTCCTTATAAAATGGTTTATGGAAAAGCTTGTCACTTGCCCCTAGAATTATAACACAAAGCTTATCGGGCAGTGAGAGACCTAAATAGATATTTTAAACTTGCTGGCGATAAAAGGTTGATTGAATTAAGTTCTTTAGATGAATGGAGGAGTGAAGCATATGAAAATGCTAAGGTCTTTAAAGAGAAAGTTAAAAGGTGGCACGATAAGAGAATTATTAAAAGATAATTTCATGTTGGTGAGAAAGTGCTATTGTATATGTCTCGTCTCAGATTTTTTACAGGAAAATTACTCTCGAGATGGGAAGGACCTTTTGTTATCGAAGAGGTATATTGTTCGGGGGCAATTAAAATTGTTTCCCTTGAAGACAACACTTCACAAGTGGTGAATGGCCAAAGACTCAATCATTATATTTCCGGAGATCCTTATAATGAAAATGTTGATTCTATTCGAGCCATGATCCCAGAGGAATTTAGTAATAAGCATATTTTAGAAACTGCAGAGTCAGTTTTCGAATAGGTATCAGTTTTCGTAAGAAAACATTCGCGAAACATCTTCCAACTTTTATTTTTACAGTTTTTGGAAAATATGAAAAATTATGAGCCGGAAACGAGGTGGAGACGGAGCCCGGAGGCTCCACACCATGGGGTGGCGCGGGTCCACCCTTGGCCGCGCCATCCTATGGTGTGGGCACCCCGGGGCCCCTCTCCGACTCATTTTTGACATGGACTTCCCTTTGGTTATGAAACTTTTTGCTATATAATCCCCCGGACCCCCAGAGGTCTGTATATCGTTTTCTCGTCGTGTTTCTGTTTCGAGCTATTTCTGCCAGATTACATCTTCAGATCTAGAGCAACAATGGCCTCTCATGGATCTCCCAAAGACAGTTTCTTTGAGAACGTCGTCAACCCGTACATGAACGAGTTGAAGAAGCATCCCAAGGAATTGCTGCGCAAGGACGGGAAGGTGCAAATTGAAGATGTTCGGGTCCCTAAAGGAGAAGGCAGTCTGGAGGCTAGGATGGAAGAACTGGAGCAAGAAGTTTTTAGGCACAAGAAGATGTCGGAGCATGAAGTTGAGATCATCCACAGGATAAAGACAGAACAGATCGCCGAATACAAGAGGGAGAATTTGAAGCTTTGGGAGGATATTTTCTCACTCACTAAGACCACCAATGATTTGCAAGTACAACTCTATGATGTGCAGAACCAGAACTGTGAGTATGAGAACAAGTTTAAACGTATAAGCTCTCCTGCTAGTTTCAGGATGTTGGAGACCAAGACATCATTTGTGGATTGAGAGCCTTTACCTTGGAAGACCGAGGATGAGAAGGATTCACCACCACCACCGAAGAATTGATTCGTCATTGGTATTGGCATCCCCCTGTCTTGTTCCAAGCTTGGGGGGAGTGTCGCGGTATCACATCACTATCTTTCATCTTTTTACTTTTTTAGTAGAGTTATATCATGAGTAGAGAAGTTATCATATAGGATGGTTTGCAATATGGAAGTATCTCTCCTTAGTTGGTCATCGTTGTATCCATTGATGTGAGTTGCTGGTTTGAAATATTAATGAGAAGTTTCATCGTTTACTTTCTGCACACATTATTTTTGTTTTCAATATCTGTCATATGGTTAAGCTTGTTATTAGTATTTGGTATCACTCTGGAGATCATCAAGTTAATCTAGTTGGTTTTGGCAAACTTAGCTTGGGTCAGTAGAAATAATAATTTAAGATTCTAGCATAAGAAAGAGGAGTTTGCCTATTAGCTCATAAACTTAGTATTCACAAGTTAAGATCGCTTGGGCTTTCAATGAATATTGCATGATTGGTTTCATCATATGTATATTTGTTTGTTTTACCTCAACTCTTATGCTTGCTACCTAGCCATGCTAACCAAAACCTTGCCATTTGTGTCCACCATACCTTCCTACATGTGGTATTTCACCGCCACTCCAAGTAAATTGCTCATGTGCTACCTTTAAAATTTTCAAATTACTCCTGTTTTGTCATCCTGTTTTTGCTCATGAGGACGTCAATAGAGAATCTTTATCTCACTTGATGATTGGACTTCAAACACCTGGACTAGTGGCTTCATCCGCTTATCCAAATGCTAAAAGAGCTAGCAGCGGGGAGCACAACCCCAAACTAATACACAATTTCTCTTCACTATTTCCTGATTTATCAGTCAAAGCATAATCGTGGAAACAAAAGAGAATGAGGGATGACCTTCTACACCAGTTGCGTCCTTCATATGGGAGCCGCTCTTATGAAGTCTAGTTGGCTTCCGACGTACTGTATTTTCTGTTTACTATTCATTGACACTAGCATACACCTCTCAAAATTAGACACTCCTCCATGGTTTGTGATTGTTGGCAGGCACCCGAGGATTCGTTTAGCAATGGTTTGTGTAAGATGGATGGGAGGAGTGTCATGCATTTTATACATCTATTTATTAAAATAAAAGCTCTAGCACATGAGTGATCAATGCTTTCCTCTGCGAAGGGCCTATCTTTTACTTTTATGTTGAGTCGGTAAACCTACTTCCTTCTGTCTCCAGCAAGCATTTGAGTTGTTGTGATCTCACCATCTATATGTTAATTTATTGAATCATGTTTTCTATCCTTCTTTGTTTAGCACATGCTTTATTATCTGAATGAATATTACTTTGAAAGCTATGAATCACTGTAAAAAGATTGTTATAATTAAACATGTTAAGATCTACAATATAAGCCTTGTTATAAAGACTTCACCTAAGATAAGTATGATATCATTAAATGTTCTCTGCCAAGAATGAAGTTTGCCATCACCAATTTTGATTCTCTCTTTTGCATCTTTTTTTTTGACACCATTACTGTGGGGGAATCCCCCAGAGCCCCCTCTTTATTAAAGAATAAATAAAGTTATTTACAATATGTACAAAAGGAACAGAAAAAAGATAGGAGATGGAATTAATCCATGATGTCAAAAAAGGAAGAGTAGCCTTATTCACCCTATACTTAAGAAGGGTGATCTCATGCAAGAAAATAGCTTTCCAACCTCTGAAGGCAGGTTTAATATTATTGAATATCCAACCATTTCTTTGCTTCCAAATACCCCAACAAGCCAAGATCACAATCTCAGCAAAGCAGGGACCTGAGAAATATTTCTTGGCAAACTTAATAGATTCTGCAGTGTTTCCCAGAATCCATGAAATTTGTAAATAATTCAAAACTCGAGTGCTGAATTGACAATTGAAGAAAAGATGCCTCCAATCTTCAACAATATGAGCAGCACAAAGGACACAATCCTGTGTATCAGAGACATGCCAATTCCTCCTGGTGAGCATATCCTTTGTATTAATCCTGTCATGAAGGATCAAGAAGGCAAAAAATTTATGCTTGGATTGGCATTTACTTTTCCATAACCAATCCGAGACAAAATCAGAATAGATGTGTGCAAAACTATATTTATCGAAGGAACTTGGTGAGAATGCCTTCTTAGAGATTGAGCTAATTCATATGTCCTTCTGTTGGGTGGAAAGAAGCAAGTGTTGAGTAATAGAACAGAGTTCTAAGTACTCCTGATGGGCTAAGGATGACAAAGTCTCTTTTGCATCTTTGTTTGTGACTCCCATTAACCGTTTCAAGTTAGGTTATATGAAAGGAAGTTGATGTCTATAATGATTGGTGCATAGATAAATGTGATGCTTCTTGTCCGTATTTTATTTATCGACTCTTCACTCCATAAACCTGTGGTCATGTTTACTGAGTTCAGTTTCGCTTGGGGACAAGCGAGGTCTAAGCTTGGGGGGAGTTGATACGTCCATTTTGCATCACTTTTTTATATCATAATTTTCTGTTATTCATCAATATATTTCATGTTATGATGCATCCCTTATGTTATTTTATCTTATTTTGCATGTTTCATAATTTTTGGAGAATAAACACCGACACCATAAATCTGATGGAAAAAGCACCGCCAAGATACCATATTTCAGAAGATCAGAAGAAGAAGTGGGACACCGGGGGTGTCTTAGAAGTTCAGAGGAGGAGTCCAGCCAGAAGAGGAGCCAGAGGGGGGCCACCAGGGGCTCACACCATGAGGTGGCACGCCCCCCGCCCTGGCCCACCCCTGGTGGATATTTTTGGCGTACTTGGCCCCAAGGGAACCCTAAGCCTCATACCATCATCGAAGAATTATTCCGCTGCTGCCTCGGGGCGGAAAACACCTGAGAGAGAAAAGCTCTCTGGCAGGGAGAAATCTACCGGGGAAATTCCTCTCCGGAGAGGGGAAATCATCGCCATCGTCACCGTCATCACTCTGGGCATCATCAAGATCGTCATCATCATCACCACCATCATCAACACCATCATCCTCATCATCCACCGTCATCCTGCTATAACAATTAGGGGCATCTATCTTTGTTTTACATTAGATCTCTCTCCCGTCATCGCCATCGTCACCGTTATCACTCTGGGCATCATCAAGATCGTCATGATCATCACCACCATCATCAGCACCATCATCCTCATCATCCACCGCCATCCCGCTATAACAATTAGGGGCATATATCGTTGTTTTACATTAGATCTCTCTCCCGGCGTGGATTACTTCTTAGTAGTTGATGCTTGTGAGATTTATCGGTGTTTGCACTTTATGACCAGATTGTTATCATCCGTTATATGACCTCTGATTATGATCCATATGATGTCTTGTGAGTAGTTCGTGTTGTTCTTGAGGACATGGGAGAAGTCAAGTTGTTAGTAGTGAAGGAATGTTGAGTAATATTTGATGGTTTGATATTTAAGTTGTGGTGTTATTCTTCTAGTGGTGTCATGTGAACGTCGACTAAATCATACTTCACCATTTATGGTCCTAGGGGAATGCATCATGTATTTGGCTACTAATTATGGGGTTGCCGGAGTGACAGAAACCTAAACCCCCGTTAGGAAACCATTACACGAGGGAGAGTAGGATCCTGGAGTTTAATGATGTGGTTATATTTATTTCTTTATTACTTTCTTGTAGTTGCGGATGATTGCAAGGGGTATAATCACAAGTATGTATTAGTATTAGATGGGACGGTACATTAGCATAGGTTCACCCACACAACACTTATCAAAACACTAAGATTATTCAGCGGCATGGAACAAAAGCACTTGACAGAAACCTCCTGTGTGTCCTCGAGAACGTTTGTTAATCATAAGTAAACCCACCGGCTTGTCCTTTGCTGAATAAAGGATTGGGCCACTTGCTACAATTATTATTAATGCATTTCATTTACTCGTACTTCATTTATCTGCAATATCAAAAACCCCTACAAATTTATCTTTCAGTATTTACAGTTATTCCTTCATCGAAACTGCTTGTCAACACCTTCTACTCCTTGTTGGGTTCGACACTCTTATTTATCGAAAGTACTATGATACACCCCTATACTTGTGGGCCATCAAGCGACAACGGGGCCGGCCGTCATGTGGAGCACGTGCAGCAGGGCCGATGCAGAGTCGGATGGAGGGGCACCGAGGAGGCCTTGGAAGGTGCCGTCGACAGGGGTGGCGCGGGGCGCGGGTGCGCGGTGGCCGCCGTTGGTGCGTGCGGGAGGCGCACCCCGTCCAGCCGATGGACCACTGCCACCGTGCGTGTTTGACATATTCTTCTTCTTGCCGTTGTTGCAGGATGGGCCGACGAAGGCACATGTGGACAAGGATCCAGATCCGATTGTGGCGAGGTTGAAGGATAGAGTTGGGGCAGATGGCGGTGGCGGTAGCTGGCCTGTGCGGAGAGGCTGAGCCTGAGCGGTGAGTGCGTTGAGGGCAGAGACGCGCGCCTGGCGGGCGAGGCGTTGCTCTTCCAACTAAAGGAAGGTCCCTGGCTTGACGAAGGAGGGGAGGCGCCCGCTGGTCATGTGAGGCACGACGTGCTGGAGGCGCTCATCGAGGCCACACATGACATTGTGGATGAGCTCGCGGGTCTTGACGCGACATCCGAGATCACGCAGGGTGTCGGCCATCTACTTCATCTTGGAGGTGTAATCGACAATGGATAGATCACCTTGCATGAAGGTGTAGAAGTCGTCGAGGAGAAAGGTGGCGCGGGTGTCCCGGTTACTGCGGAAGAGGGAGCGGATGGAACGCCATAAGGTGTAAGCCGTGTCCTTGCGATCCGCGACGATCTCCAATGCCGAGGGCATGCCAGTGGCTTTGTACCAGGAGACGACGGCGAAGTCGTTTAGCATCCAGTCGGAGGAACCCTGTGCCCGCGAGCCATCAACATGATCGGTGAGACCAAATATGGCGAGCGTGGCGAGGAACTGGCAGGGCCACAAACCGTAATTCTCCTTCATGTAGTCGAGGACTAACAAGACGTGGTCGCGGATGCGGAGACTCTGAAGTTGGGGAGAGGGGAACGGGCGAGCGGCTGTGTCGTGACGCAGAGGCCCAATTCTTCCTTAGAGTCCAAGCTGCCAGAGGAGTGGAAGGAGAAGGCGAAAGAGCTCATGGTCGTGCCGAAACAGGCTTTCGCCCCGCTTTATAAATAAACCCCAAACAGCAGAACTGATACAACGTGATGAGGGACACCTCTTACAACAAAAGCAGATCAAAGACAGAGAAAAGAAAAAGGAAGCCGAAACTTGCCACCGAGGAAACTAGAACGAACCAAAAGGACGAGGCTCCAGGACAGCGTTCCCAAGAGAGTAACGACGCATCACATTGCCGATATCGAGACCGGAATGGTCAAGGGTTTTCACCCGGAGCCTGACGAGACTCCATGACGACGCCCCAAGAGGATAACGATGTAACACGTCATCGATGTTGAAACCAGAATGTTCAAGGGTTTTCGCCCAGATTCATAACGTTGGGAAGGTATCCACAACAACGCCCCCAACAGGGTAACGATACCCGTAGGCATCACCGCCATTGGCGCCAAAGCGTAGAGATTTTGCTTGGAAAAACCTTTGCACAATGTTTGTCCACCCGGGCCACCCACTGACCCCGAGAATGGACTCCAGAACACGATCTAGGAGTTTCCGCCACCAATGCCAGGAGCCCCCACCGCCCACACCTTGACATCCACGGCCAAAGTACGAAGCCATCATCACACTGCCACGTCGCTCACCGTAAGAGACGCCCATGTAGTCCACCTTCTCGGGCCGCCGCCCCAGCGTCCGCGGCTTCAAGCCGAGCGACCAACCGGTTGCGAGATCAACATGGCAGGTCATTAGAGTCGGCGACAGGTTGAGGCCCACGAGGGAAACATCCACATCCAATGGGAGGAGATCGTTGTCCTCCACCGCACAAGGCAGTCGCCGACCGAATGAAGTAGCAGGGTCGGTCAGGCCCAGATCAGCCCCACCAGGGCCAAATCAGGACCGACCATCCCCGCCACCGCACTACAGCGCAAAGGACGCAGTTTCACCCTATGGATCAGGTTCTGGACGTGGGCATAGCCTGGGCCCGTAAAACCCAGATCCGTCCAATAGAGACTAGATCTCGGCCGAGCAACTAGAGCCACATCTCGACTCCCCTCTTCCCCGTCGTCGTGCTATTCCCAACCGCCTCCACCTCCAACAACCGCCACCAAGACCAGCACCGTTGGAGCCAGTCCTAGCCCCGGTTGGGCCGCCACCAGGAGGAATTTGCTACCCGCCTGAGCAAACACCGCCGCGACTATGTGCCGCTGCTGCCCAGGCGCGCCCGACCACCACAGAGCCGCCACGCCACTGCTAGCCGCGTCGTAGAGCCCCCTACCGATCTCGACGCTCCGAGTCGCGCCCCACGGTCCGTGCTGTCTCAGCCACGAGGGAGGGAGGATATGCCCCGCTGCGGCCTGCGCCCGGGCTTAGCCCAGCGATGCTGTCCGGCGGAGGCAAGGAGAAGGGGAAGGGAGGACGGGGACCGACGAGGACGAGTTAGGGTTTCCCTCCCGCGCCGCCCATGGGAGCGATGAGGAGGGAGGAGGATTGAGTTATCCTCATGGTTGTCGGGGAGGGGCAACAGAAGAATAGGATGAGAAAGCTGATACCATGTTAGAACCAGAGCAAGGGTAGGGAGAGAAGGTTTGTGCAACACTCACTGTATTCATTAATCGGCTATTACACAATTATATAGATGTACAAGATTCAACTGACTAATACTAAACGAGCCTGAAGACTAGTTCCTACATGAACATGTACAAGAGTTATTGTGAGGACTACTGCTTATACATATAAACACACAAGTTTACTAACACAACATACCTGCTCGTTGATGCATCTAGTGTCGTCACTTGTGCACCGATGCCATTGGTACACCGTATTTCTACAGCGACAGTGCTGCGACTCCTACATATTGCAAGGTCCAATTTACGAAAAGAGAGAGTGCGTGTGTGAGAGAGAGAGGCGGAAGAGAGCATTTATGGTAAGGGGGGTAGGGACAACGAGAATGGGAGGGGAAGGTAGCAGTGCTGCTGCGGAGGCCGGAGAAGGAGCCACGCCTATATGAAGAACCGACTGTGCTATGATTCCGGTCGGAGCTAAGGAAGCGTGGCGGAGGAAAAGTTCGGGGATGCACCGAGGCCGAATTTCGAGGCACTATGATTCCAGATGAATTCGAGGAAGCGATGCCTCTGAGGGGCTCGTGGATGTGCCAAGATGACCTAGGAATTGAGGATTATATAGCTATGGCATGAGAAGAGGCAAAGAAAACACATGTCCCAATGATGGCAATACACGTTGTATAGCGATCTAACACGCGTCGAAGGCATGGCATGCTCAGGATCCTTCTAGCATATGCTGCATGGTGGATAGCCCACACATTTCATGTAGGTGGCAGTGCACCACCACCCCGCCATCGAGGATATGAAGACTCAATCTGGACCGTAGAAACCACCTCGCACTGCTATGGGGTGGCCCGATCTTCTTGTTGAACACACAATAATTGGTGCTTGATATTGCTGAAAACTCTCCGGCTAATCCCCGTTGCCAATGCGACGAATTTCAACCCCTTGGATATTAGCAACTCCACACACTTGCGCACGTAGCCATCGACTATGAAGCAGTCCTGTACCTCCTAATTCCCCGTAGAACAACATATAGCTCGCAGAATTTGCAGTGGTAAAATCACCAGATCGATGCGAATTGGTGATGATAATTTCAGAGGAACATGTTCAATCTCGAAATCTAGGGTTTTAGTTTTAACATAGTATACCCCTTCTAATCGGAAGCCTACTAGGTATATATGAGGGAGAGGGTGCGGCCAAGGGGTATGGCGCACCACCTCATAGTTGCCTTGGGTTTGGACTCGACTTGGATACAAACCGACCCTATGAGGGTTCAGCCAAAAGGACACGCAGGTTCTGGTCCCAATTAAAATTATGACCCACTCTTGGCGCAACAACAGAGTCTTGGGCGCCATCCTCCTCTCTCCCTCCATGTGCTGCCTCCCTCTCTCCCTCAAGCACATGTTGTTTTCCACTTGTTTCCTGCTGTTTTCCAGCAACTTCTTCTTGTTTTCCAGCTTGTAGATGTTGTTTTCCACATGTGGTTCCTTGTTTTCCAACTTGGATAGGTTGTTTTCCAGTTGTTCTCCCTTATTTTCTACCAGGTACTTGTTGTTTTCCAGCTGTTCCCTCTTGCTTTCCAGCATGTCTTGAGGTCCTCCTCCACCAATGTTTGTGTTATCAATAAACCTGATCATACATAAATGCATAGACTTAGGTAGTATAAAATTCTCATTATCACAAACATCAAATTCTATTATGAGTGAGTTCACATGTTGTTCTAATAATTTAGTTTTTGATCTTGTTATTGGTCCAAGTCTCACTTCATTTAGCGTTTTCTTAAACAACAACATCATCATGTGTAGAAAATGGTAGAGAGCTAGGGATGCCCTCATTATCGTCCCCCCTTGAAAAGGCGTCCTCCCTCGACGCATCAATGTCATCTCTATAGTATGGTGTCAAATCAACAACATTGAAGGAATTACTAACACCAAACTCATATGTGGGAAGATCAGTCTTGTATGCATTGTTATTAATTCGGCCAAGCACTTTATATGGACCAGCACCACGTGGCATCAAATCAGACTTGCGCATTGTAGGAAATCCGTCCTTGCGAAAATGCACCCATACCATATCACCAGGCTGAAATATCACCTCTTTGCGCTTATTGTTAACACGATGAGCCACATGTTTTCCCTTCTTTTTAATTTTTTTTGCTTCGTCTTCTCATGAATTTTCCTCACAAAATCAGCATGCTTCAATGCCTCCATATTAAATCTCTCTTGAACAGGAAGCGACATCAAATCAAGTGAAGTAATGGGTTTGAAACCATTAACCACTTCAAACGGACATAATTGAGTAGTTGAGTGCACGACCCTGTTATAAGCAAACTCCACATGTGGCAAACACTCCTACTCTCGCAGATTTTTGTTGATCATGGCTCGCAATAGTGTTGATAATGTGCGATTTAACACCTCCGTTTGTCCATAAGTAGGGGGCTGACAAGTACTACTAAACAACAACTTTGTTCCTAACTTCTCCCATAGCGTCTTCCAAAAGTAACTCATAACTTCACGTCATGATCAGAAACAATAGTCTTGGGGTACTCCATGCAATATCACTATGTCCTTGGAAAACATATTAGCAATGTGCGACGCATCGTCGCTCTTGTGGCATGCAATAAAATGTGACATTTTAAAGAGTCTATCAACTACCACAAATATAGAATCATCTCCTCTTTTAGTCCTTGGCAATCCTAGCACAAAATCCATATTAATATACTCCCATGGAGTAGTTGGTGCAGGAAGAGGAGTATCCAAACCATGAGGCTTCAATTTTGATTTTGCCTTGTTGCAAGTGATGAAAAGCCTCACAAACCTGTCCACGTCATGCCTCATGCGTTCCCAATGGAAGTGATTATCTAACCTAAGCAATGTTTTCTCATGTCCAAAGTGTCTGATTAATCCACCACTATGTGATGCCTGCAATAATAACAAATGCAGGGATGACTCGGTACACATAATTGCTTAGCTCTAAATAGAAAACCATCGTGAATATGATATTTACCCCATGCTTTCACCATAGTAGATTTAGCAAAAGGCATAGAAAACTCATTATCATTAGCATATAATTCATGTATAATCTCTAAACCAGGAAGTTTCACATCCAATTGTGTCAATAACATATTTTTCCTAGAAAGAGCATCAGCTACCACATTATCCAATCCATTCTTATACTTAATAATGTATGGGAAAGATTCAATAAATTCAACCCACTTAGCATGACGTTTATTAAGATTAGATTGGCTCTTTAAATTTTTTAATGCCTCATGATCATAATGTATGACAAATTCTTTTGGCCACAAAGAATGCTTCCAAACCTCAAGAACTCTAAGAAGCGCATACAATTCTTTATCATAAACATAATAGTTCAATCGTGCACCACTCAATTTCTTAAAAAAAATAAGCAATTGGTTTCTTTTCTTGCATTAACACTCCTCCAATTCCAATTCCACTAGCATCACGATACGTCCATTTTGCATCACTATTTTATATTGTTATTTTCTGTTATTCATCGATATATTCCTTGTAACGCCTCGACCTCGGAACTATGCAAAGTGTTGGATGTCACCGGTTACGATACCCGACTGAAGGTTACCAGGGTTACCATCCCCCAGGCTGAATACATCAGCAGGCGCGACTCGGTCATGGATCATCGGCCCACAACCCAGTCATGACATAACGTCGGGCCCAACCAAGTTGCATAATAAAGAGATCAAGACTCGGAACAAACTGGCACATCACAGTCTCTACGACACAAAGCATATATATTTCAACTCTTAACAGAGAAAATATAGCAGAATACAATCAGAGGTCACGGACCCAACATTACAACAAGCGGAAGCAGGTATAGTTGTTCTAAACAACAAGAACCAAAATATGGCCTAAGAGGCCTGCAGATAAACAAGTCAGCGCCAGCTTGCTCCTAACCACCCCAGGCTGCCACCTGGAAAACCCACACTACTTGTCGACGTCCACGAAGAAACCACCTTTTACTTTGGAGAAGTCCTATGCTAGAATACAATAAAAATTCAACAAAGCAACGGTGAGTACAGGAGGCACTCGCAAGGTTACTAGAGCTATAGCTCGAATGAGGCTTTAGCAAGGCTTTATGGTAGCTGTTTTGCGGAAAGCTAGTTTTCTTTTAAAAGACCAACTTGGCAACGTCTATAAGAAGGTTTTGAAATGAGATAGAAATTGTAACTCTCTTCAGCGTCTGATCATTGCATCCACCAATCCAGCATCAACCTGTCTACTCAAGTTTTATTGTTCAGGTTCTCTATGATCTTATCGTCCATTCCCAAGCGTCCATAACCGTGGACACGGCTTTTCGAAAAGATTTACCCTGCATGGGTGTACTATTTTAACCACCAGTACCGTCCGGCTCCTTGCCTGATCATAAGTCCTCGTCCTGGGAGGATGGCAGAGTGGGCGCGGTTACAACCTTTGGCTTGCATGAATCTATCCCGGGGTCATTGGTGAAGCTGAAGTCCAGGTTCAGTGCCTCCGACACCCTGGACCGCGGCCACCTCCTAAACACCACCGTCCTCGTTCACAGCTCGTCCATCGTCTTCACGCACACGCAAATGGAAAGCTTCAAACTAAAGGACCCCGGGCTACACCCTCACAAGTTAGTCGGTCGATAGGGAGTCCATATGTCCCACCGATGGAAGCACGCTCAGTCTTGGTTCAAGAGGTAAAGAACTCGCTCCTAGGGGCGTGAGTGGGGCAAAACACCATCATTCATCGATGGAAACTCATCCACGCCAGTTAGCATTTTAATTGAAGACAACCGGTCTCCAACACATCCGGACATGATATAATATCCTCCAACCACGATCCATTCATCGGACCCAAAGTACTCAACTAAGCATGGCTAAGCAATTAAATAGCATACAACAGTATCTCGGTCCACACACACAAGCTATGGATAATAGGAAGGGAAACAGGTATTGGTGTCCGGAACAAAATGCAACTACTTGGATAGTATAGCAAAAACATTTGAATCGAATGCAATATTATGGTGGAGAAAATAATTGAGGGAAAACATAGGTCAAGAGTGATGCTCAAAGAAGTGGATTTACGCTTGCCTTGTTGAAATGATAGAGGTAGGAATCGTCGAAGTCTTTGTGGTTGCACCTCAACTCCTCGATCTACCGAAGCACAAACAACCTCGGAAAGGAAACACAATAAGGAACAATTACAATAGGTGCAATGCACACTCATGATGACATGACATTTTAATGCAGCTAAAAGACCATGACCATGATCTTCATGTTAAATGTTTGTTCCGAAATAATTATGCATTATTTGGCAACACCCATATTTACCTTAGTGTCATACTAATTGTTACTACAAGACCAGTACCTAATTAATTTGTCAACATGCATGAAAATGATGTTCTCTGATGTTACCTTAAGTGCTTTTCAATTTGATATAGTTTCCATAATTTTTGGGGTGAAGAAAACAATAAATATGAATTAATTCTTATTGCTTTCATTTCTGCCATTTTTGGTAAACAATTTAAACAGAGATACCTTAGGGGACAAATTGTATTGAAAAGGTTGAGAACATATAGCAAATGTTTCACTGAACATTTTGAGCTATTAAACATAATTTTTGGATCATTATTGAAGTTATTAGTCATTTTTATTCTGCCCCTTTTAGTAAACAGAAGGAAACATGATCAAATTTAATTCAATTGTGGCCAAATAAAATACCACTGTGTAGAGTTTGTTAAGACAAAATTTTAGAGCCCAAGTTTTCTCAATTTGGATAACAGAGCTCAAGTTATGAATTTCCAAAGTTTCAAATTTTAATAGCAATTTATGTATTTAATTATTTAGTGCACAATTTATTACAGAAACATGTTGCAACTTTTACATATTTGGACAGTGCTCACAATTCTGAATCCATAGAAATTTGAATCATTCAAATTGGAGCATATTTCAATTAGTTATTGATTTTACAATTAATTATTTGAATATGTATATTTGAAATTCCAGAACAATAAAAGGTCTAAACGTTTTATACCGGGGAAGGGCCATACCCGCCTGCCTTGGCCCATCTGACCGATGGGGCCAGCGCCACGCGGCGCTGACGCAACGAAGTGGAGGCCACCTAGGCCTATAGGGTCACTGACGTGCGGGACCGGCCTGTGGGGGTTAAATAAAAAAAAATGGTGTATTTATACCTCGCGGAGGAGGATTCGAACCCGCGCCCCTCGTCGCGCACGTAGGGAGTGGAGGCAGTGACCATTAGGCCAGCAACGAGTTGTTGACCAAACCGCACGCATATGGTTTTTAACAAGTGCATCAACGTAGGATTTTCTTCTGACGAAACTGAAGACAAGGAGCTCGTCCTAGCGTTAATGGCACGGGACAGAGATACATGCTAGAGGCGCGATGTCCGCAGCAAGCAACAAGTGGGTAAAAGCAGGAATCGGAAGAGGAGCTCACCCTAGTCGCGTGGGTACACTCGGTGTGGCCGGAGGTGGTCGAAGACGACGGCAATGGTGTGTTGAAGCTCGTCGGCCGGTCGGAGACACTAGTAGAAAAAAGGCCTTCGGTACGCCAGCATCAGTCCCCAAACGTCGCGCCCCGTGACTAATGAGTCTTTAGTCCCGGGTCGGGAGGAGACCCGGGACAGAAGGTCATACGTCGCGGGTTGGGAAGCGCGTTGCGGCGCGTGGAGGGAATTAATTCCGGTTGACCTGGCCGCCCGGGACTATTGGTCCTTTATTCCCCGTTCCCGTGGCCAACCGGGACTAAAGATCAAACTTCTCGCCTCCCCAGCGGCGGTTTTTATTTCGCGAGCGAGGCAGAAGGGCGCCATTCCACTCGCTCTCTGTTTCTTCCTCTCGCTCTCTGTACTGTACTCTCTTCTTCCTCCTCATCTCTCTCGATCCACCAAGCACACACACGCAATGGCTGAAGCAGTTTTTCAGCAATACGAAGGTCCCACACCATGCGGCAAGGTTCTGGACGTGCTCTACACCAACAGTTCCGAGAGGCTGCCCTTGGCTCTTGGTTATTTGACCCAGCTCTATCATGCATCTACCGATGAACACCGGTTCTTTGGGCTTGATCTGGAGTACACGGCGAATCAGAGGGATGTTGCCGTCATCAGATCGCGTTCAAGCAGTCTGTGTTGATCTTCCAATGGTCAAGGTAAAGCACCCGTACACTTGCATAATTCGATTTTTTTGTTGCATGTGAAGAATACATGTGTTGCAACATATCTAACACATATCCTATTTTTGTTGTTGCAGTAGTTCAAAGAATTGTCCGGCCCTTGTTGATTTTCTTGTCAACATGGGGTTTGACTTTTGCAGCGTTGACATCACGCAAGACCGTGTGAAGTTGATGCGCATTGGTATTATGATTCCTGAAGATCACTACATTGATCTTCAGAGTCTTATCCAGTTGAACGGGCCAAAGACCGGGATGGCTGTCATGGCAACTACCTTCATCCACCAGGGCTACGACAGGATGAAGACTGATTTCCCCTCGAAGAATCACCGTTATTGGGAGAAGACCCCACTGGACTTGACGAACGTCCAGTATGCCGCCATAGATGCATATGTCTCGTACGAGTTGTTCCGCATCTACTCGGCGGAGCCATAGATATGTATATATGCGTTCGATATATATGCACGCATGTAATGGGTATCTTAGCTAGTATATATATGTAATGGGTATCTTTTGTGAATGTGATCGACTCTATGTTATGAATGTGATCGACTCTATGTTTGTGTTATGTGTGATCTACTATATGTTATGAATGTGATCGACTCTATGTTTGCGTTATGTGTGATCGACTCTATGTTTGTGTTATGTGTGATCGACTCGATCTATGCATGTATTGAATATTATTTGTATTATTGTTCTTCATTTTTGATATATTTTTTCATTTTAAGATTTTAAAATGAATTAGTATTATTTTTCTTCATTTTTTGATATATTATTTGTATTTTTAATATTTTAAAATGAATTAGTATTATTGTTCTTCATTTTTGATATATTCTTTTCATTTTAAGATTTTAAAATGAATTAGTATTATTGTTCTTCATTTTTTGATATATTATTTTCATTTTTAAGATTTTAAAATGAATTAGTATTATTGTTATTATTTTTCTTCATTTTTTGATATATTATTTGTATTTTTAAGATTTTAAAATGAATTAGTATTATTTTTCTTCATTTTTGATATATTATTTGTATTTTTAAGATTTTAAAATGAATTAGTATTATTTTTCTTCATTTTTGATATATTCTTTTCATTTTAAGATTTTAAAATGAATTAGTATTATTGTTCTTCATTTTTGATATATTATTTGTATTTTTAGATTTTAAAATGAATTAGTATTATTGTTCTTCATTTTTTATATATTATTTTCATTTTTAAGATTTTAAAATGAATTAGTATTATTGTTCATCATTTTTGATATATTATTTGTATTTTTAAGATTTTAAAATGAATTAGTATTATTGTTCTTCATTTTTTATTTATTTGAAATTCAAACAATAAAGAAATGTGGCATCGACTAACATGTTAATAAGATTGATATGATACTACTATCACATACATGCGTGAGAAACACTTGGATGCGGGACGGGATGGAACTCGGAAGTTAAGCGTGCTAGTGCTAGAGTAGTGGGAGGATGGGTGACCGAGCGGGAAGTTTGACCATGAGTAAGTAATTTGACTAGAGATAATCTTAGTTAGACCAAATGAATTAAAGGGAGTGAAAAAAGGGAGTGAAAAAAAGGGAGTGAAAAAAGGTGAGAAAAATAATTAGAAACCAAATGAATTAAAAAAATTACGAAATAAATCTAGTCCCGGTTCATGTGGCCAACCGGGACTAAATGTCCTCCGCCTCCCGGCTCCGCCACCCTCCCACGTGGACGGGCCTTTAGTCCCAGTCCGTAAGTGGCGGGACTATAGGCGGGGGCCTTTAGTCGCGCGTAGCTAGTCCCGGTTGCCCGGACGGGATTAATGGGTCTGGCGAACCGGGACTGAAGGCCTTTTTTCTACTAGTGAGAAGACGGCGTCGATCTCCCCAACGATGGCGTCCCGTCTCTATTCCTTCAGCGGAGAGGGAGAAGGAGGCACGACAGAGCGATCCCTCCACTCCGATCTGCCCGGGACGGCTTGAGTCGACGGTGGTGAGCTTGTCAATGGCGACGGTGGTCCGGTTGCGGAAGAAACAGAGGGAGAGAGAGCGTCTAGGGTTAGGGTTGGCTTCGGCAGAGAAGTGAGGCGCGGCTTCGGTGGTTTTATTCTTGGCCATGGGCTGTGGATGCCCGACGTGTGGAGGGAGCCATCGTGCGGCTCTCCTTCTCACTGCCATGGCCGTACAGGAGGTTGAAGAAGGACAACAATTTTCCAGAAAACCCCCTGGCAATTCTTCTCTATTTTCCCGTTTTCTTGATATCTGCGAGATTCCAGAATTTAATTGAGGCACTTAAACAATTCAAAACTTTCTGAAAATTTGCAGTAAGTTCTTATTTAACCCAAAGCAGTCGTGGTAAAATTTTGAGATCATTTGGAGCAACTTTTCAGAACAAACTTGTTTTAGTTTCCTTTCTGCCATTTATTAAAAACATTTAGTTAAGGCATTTAATCAATTCAAAACCTCATGATATTTGGTGTAACTTTATTACTGACCTTTAGGAAGTACTGGTAGAAATTTGAGATCATTTTGAAAAAGTTTGTAGAACAAACTTGGATTAATTTCAAATCTGCCAGAAAAGAAAAAGATTTATTAAAATTGGTTAACCACTTTCAAAATTCATGGGCTCTTGCAATAATTCTTTATTTGTCATAAAGAGCCTATGGTACAAATTTCAAAGCAATTAGATAAAGTTTGTAGAACAAACTCGTTTTACTTTTTGTTTATCGCTGTGAAGAAAATTGTTGTTTTCAGGGCTTTAATCAATTCAATTTTTGAGGCCCTCTTTTGTGTGACCCTTATTTAACATAGGGAATCATTGGTAAAGTTTTTAGCTCAATTGGAGAAAGTTTCCAGAAGTAACTTGTTTGATTTTTCACCTTCTGGCAATTTTGGTATTTTTCCTTGATAAGGCATTTGTTTTCTCCAACCAAGGGTTGTAAAAATATTAGTGGAGGCTTGCAATAACAAGTTAACATACTACACCACTTCTGTTGTGAGCTTGCTAAGTTGTGAGAATATTTGAGTTCAAGATGGAGTGAGAAATTTGAATGCCCTTTCCTTTTATTAACTTTTGGACTTTTCCAAAGTTTTCACAACTTCCATAAATCAATCTTGAAACTTCCTCAACAACTTGGAAGCTCACAAAATAGTTTTTTCTTGCCCTTTGAGCAAATTCAATTTAGTAGAAAATTTGCAAGGATAAAATTTGAACAATATGTTGAATATTTTCATGAGTGGTGCTGCCACCTCTTTAATTTGTTTTCAACATTTGTTTTACATTAACCTTAGCACTTAAGTGAAGAACTTTGGTTTTGAAAACAATCTGCAACCATTTGAACGAAGCTAGATTGCATGCCTCTCTTTTTTCTAAAACAATTGGCATTTTTATTATAGCTGCCAAACTATCAATTTAATTCTTGGAACTTCCTTGACAAGTATGGAAGATCAAGAAATGGTTTTCTTTGTGAGTGGATTTGTTTTCTCTTTAAGGCTTTGCAGCTTGCTTGATTTATTTTTAGCAATTTAATATGGATGCCATGATGCATGAAGAAAGGGAAAAGTGAAAATTTTACCCAAAATTTGTAGTAACTTTCTGTAGCAGCCTAGGGCTGTTACATTCATGTTATGATGCATTACTTTTGTTATTTCATCTTATTTTCCATGTTTAATAATTTTTGGAGAATAAACACCGGGACTAGAAATCTGATGGAAAAAAGCACCCTCGAGATACCCTATTTCAGAAGATCAAAAGAAGAAGGGGGTATACGAGAAGTCTTAGAAGTTCCGAGGAGGAAGCCAGCCAGAAGGGCACCTAGAGGGGGGCCACCAGGGGCCCACACCACCAGGCAGCGCGCCCCCCCTGGCCGCGCCTGGGGGTGGTCTGGCCCCCTGGTCCAGTTCTGGTTGCCCCCTTTCACATACTTGACCCTGAGGAAACCCTAAGCCCCATAACATCATCGAAGAAATATTCCACTGCCGCCTCAGGGCGGAAAACAATAGAGAGAAAAGCTCTCCTGCAGGGAGAAATCTGCCGAGGAAATTCCTCCCCGGAGAGGGGGAATCATCGCCATCGTCACCGTCATCGCTTCGGGCATCATCAAGATCGTCATCGTCATCATCATCACCACCAGCACCATCACCCTCATAATCCACGTTCATCCCGTTGTAACAATTAGGGGTCTTTAATGTTACTCTCCACTAGATCTCTCTCCCGGTGCGGATTACTTGTTAGTAGTCGATGCTTGTGAGATTTATCGGTGTTTACACTTTATGACTAGATTGTTATTATCCATTATAGCACATCTGATTATGATACATATGATGTCTCGTGAGTAGTTCGTTTAGTTCTTGAGGACATGGGAGAAGTCATGATGTTAGTAGTGGAATTATGTTGAAGTAATATCTAGTGGTTTGATATTTAAGTTGCGGTGTTATTCTTCTAGTGGTTTCATGTGAACGTCGACTACATGATACTTCACCTTTATGGGCCTAGGAGGCTGAATTGTGTACTTGGCTACTAATTGTGGGGTTGACGGAGTGACAGAAACCTAAACCACTGTTAGGAAACCAATGCACGAGGGAGCATAGAATCCCGGAGTTTTAAGGTTGTGGTTAGATTTATCTTAATTACTTTCTTCTATGTGCGGATGCTTACGAGGGGTATAATCACAAGTATGTACTAGTCCTAGTTGGGTGGTGCATTAGCATAGGTTCATCCACACAACACCTATCGAACCAATAAATATTAATCAACCGTATTAAGCGAAAGCACTTGACGAAATTCCCATGTGTCCTCGAGAACGTGTGGTAATCATAAGTAGAACAACCGGCTTGTCCTTTGCTCTCAAAAGGATTGGTCCACTCCCTGCAATTATATTTACTGGCTTTCATTTACTCGCACTTTATTTATCTGCTATATCAAAAACCACCCAAAACCTATTTGCTATTGTTTACAGTGAATTCTCTACCCAACCTTATTGTCAACACCTTCTTCTCCTTGTTGGGTTCGACACTCTTATTTATAGAAAGTACTACGATACACCCCCTATACTTGTGGGTCATCAATACTATTTTCTGGCGCCGGTTTTGGGGAGCGAAGCGCTATTGGTAAGTGGAATTGGTAAGAGAAACTTTTTCTGTGAGTGCTGTTTTTATTTCTGTCTGCTGCTTTATTTCATTATGGAGAATTATTTTGGTTCTCTGTTTAGCGGTACTACTACTATTACTGCTAGGGTAGTAGGTGACCCGCTATCTGCTGAATTAGATCCTTATAAAATACCTATGAAAATTGTTTGACGTGTTATGGATAACTGCTATTATTGAGATGGAACAGTCCATCCCGGTCATCATTTGCTCTTTATACATAAATTATGCGATTTATTCAGGTGTGTAGGTATTACAATGGATCAAGTTAAAAGGAAATTATTTTCTTTATCGCTGAAAGGAAGAGCCACTGAATGGTTCAAATTGCTGAAGAATGGTGTTACTATTGGATGGGAGGAAATTGTCCCTCTCTTTTATTCTATATTCTATCCTCCGAGTGAGATTCATAAAGACCGGAATCAAATATATAATTTCTGGCCTCATGATGCATAGAGTATTTCCCAAGCTTGGGGGAGAATGAAGTTATTAATGCTTAAATGTCCCGTTCATGAGCCCCCGAGTAATATTGTTATCGATAATTTTTATGCAAGGATTTCTCTTCATGATAAAGATTTATTGGATGCTTATTGTTCTGGATCATTCACACGTATGAAGGAAGAAGCTAAATGGGATCTTCTTGACCGTATTCAAGAAAACACTGAAGGATGGGAGAATGACTAAGGTAGAAAGTCAGGTATAAATTACGATTATGAATGCATTAAATCTTTTATGGGAACTGATGATTTCTATAATGTTAGTGATGTTTGTGGTCTTGATTCTCAAATCTTTGCAAATTGTCTTAAAGTCTTTGTCTCCTATCTTGATATTCCTAAAAAGGAATTGAGCAAGTACCATGCACCTTATAAAGATATTGTTCCAACTAGAAATATAGAAGTGTATGCTGTTAATCTTGTTGTCCTGAGCCTTATATTGTGAAAATGCATTTCCCTGCTAAGTAAAAGAACAATCTATTGTAGCTAGTGTGGTTAACAAGAGCAAAAAGAAATCTATTGAACGTTCTGAACAATTAACTATTGAACCTACTGTAGCAATAGTGAAAGACCTTGTTTGTGGAAATGTAGAGGATGAACATATTATATTTTGTGAGGATGCTTCTAATATTGTCTCACATCCAAATAGACCTAAGAAAACTAGTGTTCCTGTGCTTTCTTTTAAGATTGGTGATCATTGCTATTATGGTTTATGTCACATTGGTGCAATTAAAAGTGCTATTCCTTATGAGCTTTATAGAGAAATTATGCATGAAATTGGTTCTTGTGAGCTTGAAGATATTGATGTGGTTATTTAGCTTGCTAATAGAGAAACTGGCTTTCCGATTGGTATTGTTAGAGATGTGGAAGTTTTATGTGGTAAAACTAAATACCCTAATGATTTTCTAGTACTTGGTAAGGCTGCTAGTAAAACCTGTCCTATTATTTTTGGTAGACCTTTCTTGAACATTTGTGGTGCTATTATAGATTGTAAGAGGGAGAAGATATTGACTAAATTTGCTGGAAAATCTTATGAGTTCAATTTCTCCAAATTTGCTAGAGCACCTTATGAATCTGAATTGCCTAATGGGAATTTTAGAGTTGAGCAGCTTGCCTCTGTTGCTCTTGCTCCTAACAATGCTTTGCAGGAATATATGACGAAAAATGAAAGTGAAGTCTTTATGGAAGAGTGAAATGAGACTGACGATATTCTTCTTCATCAACCAGTGATACTAAAACACAATTTACCGGTGGAAGATTTGGTAACACATTACCACCCAAGGAGGATCCTGTTTTTGATTAAAAACCTTTGCCTGATGATCTTAAATATGCTTATATTGATGATAAGAAAATATATCCTGTTATTAGTAGTGCTAAACTTCCATGTGAAGAAGAGGAAATATTATTGGGAATAATGAAGAAACACCATGGAGCTATTGGATATACTCTTCATGATTTCAAAGGGATTTCTCCCTCAATATGTCAGCATGTTATTAATATTGAACCTGATGCAAATCCAGTAGTTGAACATCAACGTCGTTTAATTCCTAAGATGAAGGAAGTGGTAAGTAATGAGGTATTAAAACTCCTTGATACTGGTATTATTTTTCCTATTGCTGATAGTAGATGGGTGAGCCCTGTGCATTGTGTCCCTAAGAAGGGAGGAATGACTGTTGTGCCTGATGAAAATAATGAGCTTATTCATCAAAGAGTAGTAGTTGGTTATAGAATGTGCATTGATTTTAGGTAGGTTAACAAAGTTACTAAGAAATATCATTATCCTTTGCCTTTTATTGATAAAATGTTACAGAGGTTGTCTAAGAAAACTCATTTTTGTTTTCTTGATGGTTGTTCTGGGTTTTCTTAAATTGATGTTAGGAAGCAAGATCAAGAGAAAACAACCTTTACTTGTCCTTATGGTACTTATGCTTATAGACGTATGCCTTTTGGTTTGTGTAATGCTCCTGCAACGTTTCAAAGATGCATGTCTGCTATTTTTCATGGTTTTTGGGAAGAAATTGTGGAAGTATTCATGGACGATTTCTCCTTCTATGGTACTTCTTTTGATAATTCCTTGCACAACCTTGATAAAGTTTTGCAGAGATGTGAGGAAACTAATCTTGTTCTTAATTGGGAGAAATGCCACTTTATGGTGTACGAAGGAATTGTTCTTGGACATAAAATTTCTGAAAGAGGTATTGAAGTTGATAGAGCTAAAGTGGAAGCAATAGAGAAAATGCCCTGTCCCAGGGATATTAAAGGTATTTGTAGTGTTCTTGGTCATGCTGGTTTTTATAGGAGATTTATTAAAGATTTCTCTAAAATATCAAAGCCTCTTACTAATATTCTTCAAAAGGATGTACCTTTTGTTTTTCATGATGATTGTAAGGGAGATTTTGAAACTTTAAAGAAGGCTTTAACTATTTCTCCTATTGTTCAACCGCCTGATTGGAATTTACCTTTTTAAATTATGTGTGATGCTAGTGATTTTGTTGTAGGTGCTGTTCTTTGACATCAAGTAGATAAGAAATTGAATGTTATTCATTATGCTAGTAAGACTCTTGATGTTGCTCTTGATGTTCTTAGCTGTAGTTTTTGCATGTGATAAGTTTAGACCTTATATTATTGATTCAAAAGTTACTATTCATATTGATTATGCTGCTATTAGATACCTTATGAAAAAGAAAGATGCTAAGCCTAGGATTATTAGATGGGTGTTGGTTTTACAAGAGTTTGATTTGCATATTGTCGATAGAAAGGGTGCTGAAAATCCTGTTGCTGATAACTTGTCTAGATTGGAAAACATTCCTTATGAACCTATTCCTGTTAATGATAGTTTTCCAAATGAAAAGTTGGCTGCAATAAAGGTGAACTCCCAAGATAGTCCATGGTATGCTGATTATGCTAACTTTATTGTTTCCAAGTATTTTCCTCCAACATTTACAACTCAACAAAGAAGAAAACTCTTCAATGATTTGAGGCATTATTTTTGGATGACCCACACTTATATAAAGAAGGAGTAGATGGTATTATGAGAAGATGTGTTCCAGATCATGAACAACGAGACATATCGAAAAAGTGCCATGGTAGCGCTTATGAAGGACATCACGCTAGAGATAGAACCGCGTAGAAGGTTCTACAATAAGGTTTCTATTGGCCTACTCTCTTTAAAGAGACGCGTAAATTTGTTTTATCTTGTGATGAATGTCAAAGAGTTGGTAATATTTCTAGACGTAATGAAATTCCTATGAGTTATCTCTTGTTATTGAACCTTTTGATTGTTGGGGATTTGACTTTATGGGTCCTTTTCCTCCTTCGAATGGTTACACTCATATTCTTGTTGCTGTTGATTATGTTACTAAATGGGTAGAAGCTATACCTACAAAAAGTGCTGATGGTGAGACCTCTTTAAAAATGCTTAAAGATGTTATTTTCTCGAGGTTTGGTGTGCCTAGATATCTTATGACTGATGGAGGTTCTCACTTTATTCATGGTGGCTTTAGAAAACCCCTTGCTAAATATGATGTTAATCATAGATTTGCCTCAACTTATCATCCTCAAACCAGTGGGCAAGTAGAATTATCAAATAGAGAAATTAAATCTATCTTGCAAAAGATTGTTAATATATCTAGGAAAAATTGGCCTGATAAGTTGATTGATGCTTTATGGGCTTATAGAACCGCTTATAGAAATCCCATGGGTATGTCTCGTCATAAAACGGTTTATGGAAAAGCTTGTCACTTACCTTTAGAATTAGAACACAAAGCTTATTGGGCAGTGAAAGAACTTAATAAAGATTTTAAATTTGCTGGCAAGAAAAGAATGCTTGATTTGAATCATCTAGATGAATGGAGATGTGAAGCTTATGAGAATGTTAGACTCTTTAAAGATAAAGTTAAACAATGGCATGATAGGAGAATTCTTAAAAGAGAGTTTCATGTTGGTGAGAAAGTTCTATTGTTTAGGTCTCATCTCAGATTTTTTGCAGGAAATATACTCTCGAGATGGGAAGGCCCTTATGCAATTGAAGAAGTGTATCGTTCGGGTGCAATCAAAATTGCTTCCCTCAAAGATAACACTACACAAGTGGTAAATGGGCAAAGACTCAAACATTATATTTCCAGGGATTCTGATGATGAAGATGTTGATGTTATTCAAGTAATGACTTTGGAGAAGTTTATTAGAGGGAAGATTCCAAAATCTGGAGAGTCTATTTTCGAATAGGTAACAGTTATGTTAATAAAAAGTTCGCGGATTAATTCCCAAGTTATAAATTATTGGTTTTTGGAAAATATGAAAAATATCGAGCCGAAAAAGGGTAGAAGATGGTGCCCGAGGGCACCACACCACCTGGGGGCGTGGGCCTACCCCTGGCCGCGCCACCCTATGGGCGCCCCGGAGCCCCTCTCTGACTCGTTTGTGACCTGGACTTTCCTTTTGTTATGTATGTTTCTAATATTTAACCCCCTGGACCCCTCGAGGTCCGTATATCGTTTTCTTGTCGTGTGTCTGTTTCGACCTATTTCTGCCAGGTTACATCCTTAGATCTAGAGCCACGACGTCCTCTTCTGGACCTCCAAAAGAAAGTTTCTTTGCAAACGTCATCAACCCGTACATGAACGAGTTGAAGATGCATCCCAAAGGGTTGCTGCTCAAGGATGGGGAGGTGCAGATAGAAGATGTTCAGGGCCCTAAAGGAGAAGGCAGTCTAGAAGCTAGGATGAGAGAGCTAGAGAAAGAAGTCTTTAGGTACAAAAAGATGGCGGAGAGTGAAGTAGACGTCATCAGCAGAATAAAGATAGAGCTGATCGCCGAGCACAAGAAGGAGACTTTAAAGCTTTGGGAGGAGATCTTCCCACTCACTGAGACCACCAACAAATTGCAAGAACAACTCTATGATGTGCAGAATCAGAACTGTGAGTATGAGAACATGTTTGAACGTATAAGCTCTGCTGCTAGTTTCATGATATTGGAGACCAAGACATCATTTGTGGATGGAGAGCCTTTACCTTGGAAGTCTGATGATGAAAAGGACTCACCACCACCAACGAAGAATTAATTCGTCATTCGTATTGGCATCCCCTTGGCTTATTCCAAGCTTGGGGGAGAGCTGCGGTATCACACCTTTAGCTTTCACCTTTTTAACTTTTAGTAGAGTCATATCATGAGTAGAGAAAATATCATATAGGATGGTTTGCAGTTTGGAAGTATCACTCTTTAGTTGGTTATCGTTGTATCCTTTGGTTTGAGTTGCCGTAGTGGAATATTAATGAGAAGTTTCATCATTTACTTCCTATACTTTACTTTAGTTTAGAATTTTTGTTATATGGTTGATCTTGTTATTAGTATTTGTATCAATTTTGGAGCATCAAGTTAATCTAGTTGGTTTTGGCAAACTTAGTGTTGCTACCCTGGACCCAAAGGTATACATACTGTTATGCGCTCCTAGTCATGGACCCACAAGGGCTTTGGGGTTACCAGTCCACAACAAACAACGATAGGTAGACGAGATTCATTAGCACACATGCCGGATAACATCGGTACTACTACTCCTTGTGTCCATGCTAATCATAACCAACTATGCATATCAAAGCATCCACGAGTCGTACGAAACTGAAGGAACGAGACTAAATCTATACAGAGAGGCTATGTGTCCAGGAAATGCAACAAAAATCGAGGGTTACTGGGGTTACCAAGCCTAGGCCGGGTAAACATCGGCAGGCTTAGTCAGAAATGGATCATCGGCTCCACGTCCCCTCTACTGCGACAACAACGCAGGCATAGCCAAAATTGCATAACAATGAGCTCGAAACCAACAACCAATCAAAGAAGCACTCTAGATATGAAGTTGCGTAAAGCAAGTATTACTAGAGTATAACTTTACAAACAGAGGTCACATGACCCAACATTACATCATACAATGGAAAGCAATTTATGTTGCTAGTCAACAAGATCCAAAAAGGCCTAAGAGGCCGCACCATAAGGCGACGTCCTAGCCCATAGATTTCAGGCTGCTACCTCGGAACCCCAAACTACTCGTCGATGTCCATGTTGGAATCACCACTGGAGTGAGAACTTCACCTGAACCAAAATTAAGCAAACCTGAGTACGGAAGGTACTCAACAAGACTTAGTTAACCTATTATATATATGTTATTTTCAGAAAGGTTTTTATGAAGGCTACTTTGCGTAAAGCAAGATTTATTTCTCCAAATCGAGGAATAGCACGTCTCAAGGTGTTTTCAAAACAGAGGAGAAAACTAATCAACTACTGAATTTATCATCTTTTCATCCACCAACATCATTTTCCAGCAACTCATGCTACAAGGATCACCCCTCTCGGCATCTCTGAGGAGGCACCCTTCATTCATTGCCAACATATTTTACATCAAGTTCAAGTTACCTATGGTCTCTACATTCACCAAGTCATCATTAACCGTGGACACGGCTTTTCGAAAAGATTGCCCTGCAGGGATGTACACTATACCCACACGTACCATCCGACTCTTAATGCCAATCTATCGGCACATTTCCGTCGATGTGCCGGTAGAGGGTGGTTGGCCACGACCTTTACCTTGCTCGACCCTATCCATGAGTCAAACGAAACAGGGCCACCCCGTCAACAGGGAGTTGGCCACCTCCTGGAGGTACCTGTTGTGCGAGTCGAGATCAACATCTGTGTACGTCCATCACTTGTCCTGTTCACGCCCTAAACACCTCCAAAAGGTTTTTGACTCACACGCAGATGGAACTCCCAAACTGCGTGAATCACGGATAGAGCCAAACAAGTTAGTTGGTCGAGCGCGGTCTGTTAGGCCTCGCGTGTGGTTGCACGATCAGTCTAGGCTTCCACCCGAGACCTTAATCCTAGGGTTGGCAAGTACAGGACAAACAACCACTTCCCAAGTGGCCTCCCATCCAAGCCTTAGTCATATTAACCATACCTATCTCATCTTACCACATCATACTATCATACTAGTTTCATTTTTAGCTCTGATTCATCAACCGGATGGAGCAGAGTTAAACAAACATGTATGGATAAGCAAAGCAGATATGAGGCTCTAGCGATGCGCACAAACAACCCTAGGCAGCTAGGAGCAGTGGACCAGGGTATATATAGGCGATGCATCAAATGTAGGAGAACTCTACCTGCTAACACAAAATACATTGGAATTGAATGCAAAGTATGAGAATCAAAATATGTTGGAAAACATATATGAGAAGATAAGAGGTTATGCTTGCCTTGCTTAAGAAAACCAGATAAGGACTTCAGGAGTAAGTTCTTGACTTGTAGGTTAAGACTAAGTATTCGTCGAATGGCATTGCTGGCCTTCTCTTCGGAGTCGCATTCTACCGATAAGAAGCAAATACCGGAAAAGGAACAATCAACACATGGCATCGATGCAATGCGCAATATGTATGCATGAGCAAGTTTAATATACTTCAAAGAAACCCTAAACATGTTTGATGGTTTACTAGGGTTTGCATGGCAATTATGCATTTTTATAGGAATAAGCCCCGAAATGGACCTCGGAGGACACTTCGGGCAATTCTGAAAGTGTGTCAAATTTTAATTGCTCAAAAGGGTTTGAAAACATCATAAATGGTTTGCATTTGTCTTTCTGAGAATTTTGATATTTAACTTGGAAATTTTTTCTGAATTTATTGAATAAATTGTTATTTTCTCCAACTTTAAATGATTTAATTCAAATTCAAATAATGCTCAAATTTAAAGTTTGTCAAACATGTTAGAAAATGACATAAACAGATAGAGTTTATTTTTCAGAACATTTTCTTTTATTATTTATATTTTTCTGATTAACAGAAATAAAGATATTAATTTTACAAGTTTTATTTATTTTTCTAGAATTAACCACATGTGGGACCCACATGTCAGGGTTTTCTATTTTATTAAATATTTTCAAAACTAATAGAACTCTAACGACAATGGCCCACAGTGACATCATGCTGACGTCACCGTGACGTCAGCGGTTGGCCGGAATTCCCTGCCGTGGTCGCCGGCGCCGGTTCGGGACGCGAGAGCGAGTGCGCGAGGGCGCGTTAGACTCCACTCCTCGCGGGCAACCTGACAGAGTTGGCGCACCCCTCAATTGTCGCCGGAGCTTGCCCGACGGCGAGCTTCCGCGGCGGCCCGAGGTGGTGCACGGTGACGGTGCGATATAGGAGGGAAGGAGGCGAAGGAGGAGCACCGTGAGGTGCCTCAACTAACCATGAGCACGATGGCGCGGTCCGGGAAGCAAGTGGAGACGGAAATCATCGGCGGCAAGGAAAATCGACGGCAACCGGCGGCCGGACTAGAGGGAGAAATTCATCGGCCTGAGGACTTCCCGGGATGCGTGACTCCATGGGGACGATAAAAGGACCACGGGATTTTTCCAAGTTAGCACGCAGGATCTCGGCAAGGTCCAAAACGGTGGCGCCATGGAGGCTAATCCTAACTAGGGTTTCAGCCAGAGGAGGGAGATATTGAGGGGAGGACGAGAGAGGAGGAGTAGGGTAGAGAGGCTTCGCGAGGTCCTTATCCTCCCTCGCAGCAGGCGACAACGAGTGAGGATCCCCTCGCGGATTCGATGGAAGTAGCAGCGGCACCGAGCTGCTTGGCGTTCTGGAGGTAGAAAACAAGACGAAATTTTTGAACAAAACCCCCTGGATATTCCTGAAATTGCAAAACTGTCCTTTTTCTTTTAAATACAGAACAGAAAAACAAAATTTTGAGGACCTTTTTGCAAGGATAAAATTTGGCCAAAATAAGATTTGAAAACCTTGTAAAATTTCTAACCTCACCATGTAAAGGTTTTCGCAATTTGAAAATGTTTTGAATTCACATCTGCATTGATCACTTTAAGTGATTTTTATTCATTTCATTGGTAATATTCAAATGCAAATTTTTTAATCAAGGTTTTCATGCATGTATGAGATGAACACAACACCACAACACTTTATTAGCAAAATTTGTGATGTTACACTTAGCATTGGTAAGTAGCAACAATACGATGAGACATAAGTAGAAAACAGGGAGTTGCATGTAGATATATTATTCCATGATCTTTCTTTCTTGTTAGCTCATAAGCTTAGTATTCTCAAGTAAGATTGTTTGTACCTTCAAGGAAGATTTCATGATTGGTTTTATCATATGTATATTTGTTTGTTTTCCCTCAACTCTTATGCTTGCTACCCAGCCTTGCTAACCAAACACCTGTACTGAGAGGGAATGCTTCTCGTGCATCCAAAACTTGAGCCCAAAAACCATGCCATTTGTGTCCACCATACCTACCTATATGTGATATTTAACCGCCACTCCAAGTAAATTTCTCGTGTGCTACCTTTAAAACCTTCAAAATTACACCTGTTTTGTGCCCCTGTTTTAGTTCATGACGACGCAAATAGAGAATCTTTATCTCACTTGTTGATTGGACTTTACACACCTGGACTAGTGGCTTCATCCGCTTATCTAGATGATAGAAGAGCTGGAAGCGGGGTTCCCAGCCCCAAACATAATAATACAAATTCTCTTCACTATTTTTTCCCCTGATTTATCAGTCAAAGCATAATTGTGTAAACAAAAGAGAAAGAGGGATGGCCTTCTATGTGACGCCCCGAGATCGGGCACTATGCAGATTTCAGCATTTCCGCCAAAATCCACATAATAACCGATTCCAGGTTGCCACTTGTGATAACATTACAACAGTTCACGAATATTCCGCAACAACAACAGAAAAGATATATACAAGACGACTCAAACGAGCCAAAGGATACAACTTATACAATACAAAGATCCAAATAACAGCGGAAGAAACAACATAGTGTCCGACTACGGACAAGATACAAATTGGACTAAGAGTCCTGAAGATAACCGATGGCGTCCAATCCCTGCCCAGGCCAAGCCGGAGGGATTCCCAAGCTAACATCGTCAGACTTCAAACCTGTTGACTGCAATGTGGAATATGCAGCCACGAAATGGATTCGTGGGTCAGTACGGTTAAGTACTGGCAAGTGGATAAACCATACTCACAAGATACCAGCGTAACCAATCATCAGAAGATACAAATACTTTGGGTAGAACGGAAGGAAGGGATTATTGCAAAGAAGCGGCAGCTGGCTGCACTAACTAACTACAGAGAAGCGGCAGCTGGCTGCACTAACTAACCTTACATCCGGCTAAAAGAAAGGGATAAGATAGCGTATCAGAACCAGCTACAACTACTCACCAAACAATACCCATCCAATGTTACCCCTACTAAGGAAGCAACCCAAGGAAACTCACACGGTTGATTAAGGTGACATTCATTTTTATGGTGGAGGTAATCTATATTACTAGTCAAGTTATCATCATTAGGTGTAAGTTGTCTGAGTACTTGTTAGCCAGCACTTTCACCAAGTCATCCATAACCGCGGACAACACGGCTTCTCGAGAAGATTTAACCCTGCAGGGATGCACCAATTTGGCCGTACACGTAAGAATGACCCGCCAGGAGGGGAGCAAACCCACCAAGCAGGCCACTCAACACAACCCAACTCTTCTTCGCATCAAGCCCAACGAACCCCGTGCAATTGAGCGCACGGCTAATCAAGCCCCACGAAGAAAAGGGGACCCTCATAGCACTCTAAGAACGTGTCTCCCTAAATGCCGACTACAAAAGTTCCACCCTGGCGCCAAGGGTTCGCACCTGCATATGCATGCGTCAAATGGAAAACCCGAACTAAATGAGGCGATTTGGACGAGATGCGAATCGAATCAAAGTTGCGGGGGGGCGCCCATACTCGCTTCCCACATGCGGTTAGCGCGCTCATCATGGATCGGAGGACAATACCCTTTTCCTAATTAAGGTCGACACTAGCAGGCCTCAAAACCACGCCGGGCCTCCTGCCGGTGCCTTATCATCAAATTATTATTACCCAAAACATTAACATGAAGTTGATTGAGTTGAAACCCAACTATCAAACTAAACAGGTGATAAGACGGACAACAAGACTTGAGCGCAAACAACACTAAGCATGCAACTACGACACGAGGGCCAACAAGGTAAACAAACAACAGTTAATAGGAAGGGGAAGGAAGGCTATATCATGGTTGCAAGGTAAACATGTGATAGGATCGAGACACAAGCATCGAATCATAAGGCTAGCATAAAGATAACGGAAAGAATCGGTAACAAGTGATGAAAGGCAGCCATAGGTAGCAAGTGAGTATACTTGCCTGGAATCCAGCAAGTAGAGGTACATCCGCAGAACTTGTCGTTTCTCACATCATCTCAACGTCCTATCCGCGAAGAAGCAACGAACTAGAACAAACACCGGATGCAACAATTACTTCTACGGAAAAAGATCCAGCATGATCCTATTTTATATGCATGACAATTAATTGGTGCATCAAAGTAAACCAGTTGACATGGCAAACATATTTAAATGGGCCCTTATGCAATTTGGATTGCATATGGAAAAGCCCATGAATTAATGTTGAATTAAATGATCTACAAATAACCATCATGTGAAAGTTGATTAGAATGATGCATGGATGATGAAAACAATAAGAAAACAACAATAGCTTCAGTTTGATATGTTGTTTACCAAGTTTGGGATTTTATTTATTAAGTTATGAACTTGGCATTTTAAATGATTTAAACAAACATTTGTTGTTTTCACAAATTTTAAATGTTCAAAACAGATAACAAAATTTATATTTGGAAAGAACGCAAAATTTTAGAAGGAATACATATTTCATTTGTTGAATTTGGATTTTAGATGAGCAAGTTATTAAATTGACAATTCTAGATGCATTAATTAAGAAATAGTTTCTTTCAGCAATTTAATTTATTCAAAATAGAAAACAAAGTTCATATTTGGAAAGCTTATTCAATTTTGCATGGAAAACATATTTTACATGTTGGAATTGGATTTTAATTGAGCAAGTTATGAATTTCACCATTTAAATGATTTAATTAAAGCATTAAGCAATTGCATTAATTTTATTTATCCAAAACAGAAAACAAATGTTATATTTGGAAAGAGCATGAAATTTTGGATGGAAAACATATAAAATTTGTGTTGTTTGGATTAACAGATTAAAATATATGATTTATAGAAGATAACACCTTTTTCTGGAATTTCTGAAAAACAGGAAATGTCCTGGAACTTTTCCCACCGAAGGAAAATCTAGCTACACTGGATGACATGCGGGCCCGGGGGAAACTGACTGGGCTGCAGCTGCCGGGACGCTGACTGATGGGGCCGGATGGCCAGATCGGAATAAAAGGGAAAAAGGTGGGGGCTTGCTGCGGAAGGGGATCGAACTGGGGATCTCTCCCTCTTCGCGGATGGAACCCAGCCACTGCGATGCGATGCGCTTTGTGATACCACACAGAACTGACGGAATATGAGGTGACCGTGCGCGTGTTAACTGAACCTCGACGGACGACAGGCGACCGCGACGGCTTGGCAGCACGGATGGGGTGCCGCTCGACGGCGGGCTTCCAGAGCATGAGGAGGGCAGGGAGGAGGGGCCCGAGGGCGGTGCTCACCGAGGGGGACTTGGGGACGTCGAGGAAGGCGCCAGGATGGCCCTCGGCCTGACGGAGAGGCAGGAGCAGCAGTTCCCCGGGGGGAGGAGATCGTCGACGGCGGCGGCAACGTGGTGCCTCCCAGGACCGGTCGAGGGTACGAGGACGAAGAGGGCACCATGGGGATTCCATTCCCGCGACAAGGGAGGCTCGACGAGGTACAGAGCGGCGGCGCCAGCTCCTCCAAGTCGCGGCCATGGAAGGTTCTTCTCGGGTTCAGACGTTCAGAGAAGAATAGAGGTGGAGGGGGGAGAACGGTGGCGCTGGAGAGGGAGGAGAGGACTAGGGCGAGCAGCAAGGGATGCGGGAGGGTGTGGCGATGGTTTTTAAGGAGGTGGAGGGATGCTCCCGGCCGTTCCCATCAGGTACAGGGGACGTGGCTAGCTCGGATGCGCTGCCGTACAGGAGGAAGAAGTTGTCGTGAGGAGGCAGTGGGTCTCGAGAGGGAGATGGAGGATGGTGGGGAATGGGCCGAGGAGTGGGTTGGGATGGGGAATGGTAGGTGGGCTGGCTGGCCCATTGCGGATAGCTGGCCTGCCTCTTCCCCAAAACTTTATTCTCTTTGTTTTATTTTTTTTATTTTTTTTGTAAAAGAATAGGAAGAGAGAAATAGTAATTAGAGGGGTTTTTGGTGTCAGAAAATTCCAAAGTAAATTGATGTGGTTTTGTAATTGCAAATGCACGAGTGCACCAAAGTTTGTTTTCAAACTTTCAAAAGTTTTGTTGCACTTTGAAATTTGAAAGAGTTTGGGAGAAAAAAATCACATTAGTTGAATTAATTCAAATTTGAACAAGTGAAGGTTTGAAACTTTTGAATTGGTTTGGGAAACAAGTGCAATGTCATGATGCAGTGCAATGCCAACAAAAGAAAACAAGAAAAATTCTAATTGGGGAAAAGATCCCCCGGGTGTTACAAGAGGCTTGGTAACACCAAGTTGACTAATGGCAAGGTGATAATATACTATATAATAATATTAGTAATATTCACTCAATAAAAATAGTTTTTAGTAATCAAGTTATTTTGAAAACTTCAGAAGTAGATGTTGCATGATAGATAATGATAAGTAGGAATAACAGCAAGCTTTAAGGATGGCTTTCCTTGGAGGAAACGAGGGTCTTGCTCGTGATCACAGCAGGAGTGGTAGTAATAACCTCCTGCTCCAACTATCTCTTCTTCGGTTTCTATCGTCGTAAAATAAAAGTAATAACAATCAATTAGAACCTTACTAAGCAAGAAATTACACTCAACTATAACATACAGCAAGCAATTAACACACAAAAATAACACACAAGTTCACCAAACAAATCTACACAAGCATACACTCAAAAAGAATAATATTCATTATTATTTCTACACTACCATGGTTGAGATAAATGATTTCTCAACCAAATGAGATGGAACCAGTGGGTGTTCCACTAAGTTTACATGTCATTTAAGAGGTATTTCGCCTCTGGTCCAACTTGTGGAACCAAAATAATTTCCTAACAAAAGTACTACTAGCTATTCCAGTGAAAACAATACTACTAGTAATAAATATTAAACCTACACATGCATCCCTAAAGAAGAAAATGTAACCTTACAGATATGAAAACAAGTAATAACCAGTACCAAAATGGTACTGGATCCATGTGAAAACACCCATAATAACATGGACAAAACATAGCTAAGCATTTCTATTCACAAGATTTAGTAGAAATAAACTAGATATTACTCCTAAGCTCATACTAGTTTCAAACAAATCCTAAACATGCATAAACTTTCTAACATGGTATATCTGTGAGAAAACAACATGATAACACTTAACACATCATTTAAACATGATAGAAAGCAGAATAACACTAGCAAGCAATTATTTACAAAACAAAACTACTCATTTTATTTCTAACAGAAAAGTGCAATTTCTTAGATCTGTTGCCAAATAAATTCTAGAGCTCTAAAAATCACACAAAGCTAGGATAACTAGATCTATCTAATACCTAACAGGTCAAATTGGATTCACATCAAAAAGTGTAGTAAAATAAATCCTAAAATTCACAGAACAGGCTACTGAACTTTTACCAAAATGAATGTCATTTCCAAATGGTAGCTCACCTTGAGGTGAGGTCAAGTTCTACTGATAGATCTAGTCAAGGGATACTCCAAGAATTTTAGTTTGCACATTTTAACCATTCCAATCAAAAGTTATTTCATTTTTTCCTTAAAAGACATAGCTAAGTTAAACATTTTTCATTCGTTCATACAAGGTTCAAATCTAGTTCTGCAAGTTGCATCCGTTCAAGAATTCGTTCACACACCTCAGGTAATTTTGGTTCATTTTATTTTTGAGTTTAACATTTTTTTACACGATTAAAGCAAAACAGCAGATTCAGTTCATTTTAGAAATGGAAAAAGAAAAACGCCCGCGGGCGGAGCAACACACGGGCGCGCGGCCCAGTTGTGCTCGGCGGCCCGTCTCGCTTCCACGGCGCGCACGAAGACACATACCGGTTCGCGATTCAAAACATGACCGTAGATCTTTAGATCTACAGCGCACGGTCATCGCCTCTCTCTCTCTGTTTTCTTTTTCTCTCTGACGAGCTCGGGCGCGGCCGGCGGCAAGCTAGGGTGAAATAGCTCACCTAGGGGGTTTGCAGAACCGTGGCGAGTGGTCGACAAGGTCGCAGAGGGTCGGGGTTGTGCAGGGGCGCGAAGATCTTGGCTCGGGGTAGCTCCAATCCACGGCGCCGTGCAGGTGTCCCGCGGCGGCTCCGACGTGCTCTCCGGCGTCCCTGCAAACAAGGAACCACGGGGAGTGTCAGGCATAGTCTACGGAGGGTCGGTGTTCGATCTAGAGTGACAGAGAGAGCTAGGGTGGACTGAGGCGCGAGTATTTCACCTCGACTTCCCGCGGTGGCCGCGGTGGTCTCCGGCGATTCTAGGCTAGCTAGTGCTCTCTCGAGCTCGTTGTGGTGGCTGGGGCGAGTGAGTGAGCGGGTGAGCGAGTGGTAGCAAAGGGCAAAGGCCTTGGCATGGCTTCATAGGGGCGGGGCGGCAGTGTGCACGCCCGGGTGGCCACGGGCGTCAGTGAGACGCGCCCGTGCGTGCTCTGGCACGCCCATGCCAGCCATTTGGCTCTTGGGCGCGTCCAGGGGCGTGACAAGGCTGGTCAATGGCCACTTGGGTGAGGAAATGGAAGAAATATCGCGAGGTGGCACTGTGGCACGGGGCAGGGATGAGCCTGTCAGGTTGTGCCCATACTGCCTCCTCCCGTTTTCTCCTCTGTTCCTCACTCCCTCTCCCCCCCCTCTGGTCAACACAACTTCGTGGCTAAGGGATGAAAAGATAGGGTGCTGACTAGGCTTCTAGAAGCTCAAAACCGTGCAACATTTGGTTGAACCAATAAAAAGTTATGATCAGTTGAAAATCGTGCAAACTCACTATTTCTGAAAAAAATCAGTTTCAGTTTCAGTCTTAGAATTTTTCTAAGTGTTGGTTTAACAAAGTGGGTTAGCCAAATATTTCAGTTGTTTTTCATGAACCAAAAGTTATTCAAATTTTGTTTTCCAAGTATGGTTCTGTTAAGCAACATTTGTACTTTCATAAGCAACAAAAGAAACCAAATTTGAAATTCAATTGATCAGTGAAAACAAGGTGGAAAAAAGGTAGTTTGGGTTTTTCTTTGTTTTCTAAAAATCACCAATTCTGTCTTATTTTCTTAACACAAAAACATCAAGCAATTCATTGTTTATGTAATTCAAATTTTAAAAACAAGTTAACCAATTTGTAGTCCGTATAATAGAGATCACATCCATGCCAAGAAAACAAAAATGTGACTCTCTAGCATATATATAACAAGGGTGAAAAACACCTAATTGGATTATTTTTAAGAAATAGTTTTCAATAGAAAATCCTAAGGAAAACCTTGGATTAACCTTATACCAATTTTTGTTCTTAATTGTAATAAATCCAAATATTAATTATAAGTAGATTACAACATTTCCACAAGAATTTTAATGAAGAACTTTTGAAACACCAGGTGGAAAACAATCCAGAAATATCCAGAAAACATCAGAAACAAAGTGAATGATTTTTGAATCAAATTTTCTTGCATGGCATAGATAACCATGGTTCAATACATAATGTTGGATTACACAAGGGCATTAAAAAGTTTTTGTTGGCTCACAAAATGGTCTCCCTCATGTGTTACAAGTGTCCCAAATCTGGGGTGTGACAGATCTCCCCCCTTAAAAGAATCTCGCCCCGAGATTCGCGGGTTTAGTCTTTAAGGAAACCAGGGAACTCCTTCATGATATAATATTCACGCTCCCAGGTTGCTTCCTCCTCGGAATGATTCGTCAACTGAATCTTAAGGAACTTAAAGCATTTCTCCTGGTAGCACGAATATTTTCCTCAAGTACTCGCAGGGGTCGATCACGGTAGGTCAAATCATCATTGATGTCAATGGTCTTGAAGTCAATGTCTTGGTAAGTGAGATTTTTCTTAGGTACATGAAGACACTTCCAGAGAAATGACACGTGAAAAACATCGTGAAAGGCTGACAGCTCTTCAGGTAGCTCCAGCTGATAAGATACCTCTCCACGACGGGCTAGGATCTTAAACGGGCCAATATACCGGGGTGCAAGCTTTCCTTTAACATGAAAATGATGCATCCCTTTGAGCGGCGTAACACGAAGGTACACGAAATCTCCTATAGTGAAAGAGACATCATGATGCTTAGTGTCCGCATAACTCTTCTGGCGTGATTGTGCGGCTTTAAGACGGTCACGGATTAAATGCACTTGTTCCTCTGCAGCTTTCAGAGTATCAACTCCAAAGATTTGACTGTCTCATGTTTCAGTCCAGTTCAGAGGGGTACGACATTTCCGCCCATACAATGCTTCAAAAGGTGCCATCTGCAGGCTTGACTGATAGCTGTTATTGTAGGAAAACTCCGCAAACGGCAGGCAGTCCTCCCACTTAACTCCGTAGGAAAAAACACAGGCACGAAGCATGTCTTCCAATATCTGGTTCACACGCTCTGTCTGTCCATCAGTCTGCGGATGGTAGGCTGTGCTAAAGGCTAGCTTGGTTCCCAAGGCTTCGTGTAACTTCTTCCAGAATCGAGAGGTGAACTATGATCCTCGATTTGACACAATCCTGCTGGGAACTCCATGTAGACTGACTATCCGAGAAATATAGAGATCAGCGAGCTGGTCTCCACGATATGTGGTCTTGACAGGTATAAAGTGTGCAACTTTGGTGAGCCTGTCAACGACTACCCAGCGAATCATTTCCTCGACTGGACCATGGCAGTCTAGTAATGAATTCCATCCCAACTTCGTCCCATTTCCAAACAGGTACTTGCAATGGCTGTAACAAACCATCGGGACGCTGATGTCCAGCCTTCACTTGGTGACAAATATGGCACTTGGCTATAAACGAGGCAATATCTCGCTTCATTCCGTGCCACCAAAACTTCTCCTTCAGATCTTGATACATTTTAGTTCCTCCAGGGTGAATAGAGCATAAAGTGTCATGAGCCTCAGTCATGATTGTTTGCTTCAACTCAGATTCAACCGGAACACAAATGCGTCCTTCATACCATAAGACTCCATCAGAATCAATGGCAAAACCGGCAACTTCTTCTTTCTGCATGCGGGTTTTAATTCCCTCAATACACTTCTGGCCCTTCTGAGCTTCTTTGATTTGATCAACTAGAGTTGGTTTAACCTCCATAGCGTCCAACATGCCATAGCTGACCACCTCGATACCAAGCTGGTCAAGTTCTTTCCACAACTCCGGTTGTCTGATCTGAATCATAGAATTTAGAGAGACCAGCTCTCGACTAAGAGCGTCTGCAACAACATTCGCCTTTCCAGGGTGATAGTGAATACTAAGATCATAGTCCTTGATGAGCTCTATCCAATGGGGTTGCCTCATATTGCGTTCATGCTGTGTGAAGATATACTTCAAACTCTTATGATCTATATAGATTTCACACCTCTTCCCAATAAGGAAATGTCGCCATGCTTTGAGAGCATGTACAACAGCAGCAAGCTCTAAGTCGTGAGTAGGATAATTCAGCTCATGTGGTCTCAACTGGCGTGAGATAAACGAGATGACTTTTCCTTGTTGCATGAGAACACTTCCAAGGCCAAGCTTAGAAGCATCACAATACACATCGAAACTCTTGGAGACAGCCGGCATAATGAGTACCGGGGCTGTCACCAGTCGATTCTTCAACTCTTGAAAACTCTCAGCACATTTGTCCGTCCAAACGAACTTGCTACCCTTCTTGAGAAACTGAGTGAGTGGTTTGGCTATACTGGATAATCCTTGAACAAACTTGCGATAATATCCGGATAATCCCAGAAAAGATCTGACTTCAGTCTGATTTGTCGGGGCAGCCCAATTAGCGACAGACTGAACCAGAGCATGGTCAACAAAGATTCCACCTCCGGATACTACGTGTCCAATAAATCCAACTTCTTTCAACAAGAATTGGCACTTACTGAACTTAGCATACAGTTGATGCTGTCGAAGTGTTCCGAGAACAATTCTCGGATGTTCTTCGTGTTCTTCCTCACTCTTGGAGTAAATAAGAATGTCATCAATAAAAACCACGACAAACTTGTCCAGGCATTCCATGAAAACCTTATTCATAAGGTTCATGAAGTAGGTGGGGGCATTGCTTAGGCCAAAAGACATTACGGTGTACTCATACAAACCGTAACGTGTGGTGAAAGCGGTCTTTGGAATATCGGTCTCACGAACCTTCAACTGATGATAACCAGTACGAAGATCGATCTTTGAGAAAATTCTTGCCCCATTTAGCTGGTCAAATAGGTCTTTAATTTTGGGCAGCGGGTATTTGTTCTTGATGGTAACATCATTCAACTTACGGTAATCCACACATAGACGTGAGGAACCGTCCCGCTTGTCCACAAAAATGACAGGTGATCCCCATGGTGATGCACTAGGGCGAATCAGACCTTTTCTCAACATGTCATCCAGCTGCTTCTTCAACTCATCTAGCTCCTTTGGGTTCATCCGGTAAGGTTTTTGTGCTATGGGTCCAGTACCGGGTATCAACTTAATAACAAACTCGATATCCCGATCAGGCGGCATACCGGGTAACTCCTCAGGAAACACATCCGGTATTCACATACTACCGGAACTTCCTCAAGTGCAGGTGTGGCTATACCAGTGTGGCAGTGAGTCTCTGACTTTGACTTGGTTGCGGCGAAAACAACTTTCTCCCCTCTGCCAGAAGTCATCGAAATGGACTTCTTGGTGCAATCAATAACACCGTTATACTTGGCCATCCAATTCATGCCCAGTACTACTTCTATCCCTTTGGATCCCAGTACTATCAGGTCGGCATGAAATGTTTTCCCTTGTATTTCCACGGGTACCTCATTGCAAACAAGGTTGGCTTGGGTACTAGCTCCATGTATTTTTACTAACATGGGGTTGTGCATACGTGTGTGCTTCATACCACTTTTTTTAGCAAAAGGCTTTGTAACAAAGGAATGCGATGCACCCGAATCAAACAATACTTCAGCAGGTACAGAGTTGACAGGAAACGTACCCATCACCATCTCTGGCGTGTCCTGAACCTCCTCGGCAGTGACGTGATTCATGTGTCCACTTGTCACATTCTGCCTCTTGGGCACTGGTTCATGTGTCATCTTGGTAGAATTGTTCTGAGCTGGTGCAACATTCTTGGTCAGGCAATCACGGGCAAAGTGTCCTTCCTTGCCACAGGCAAAGCAACCACCACTGGGTTTTGGGTTCTGGTTTGGCTTGGCAGCATGGTTGGGCTTGTGTCCATTCCCATTCCCATTTCCACTGCCTCCAGGCTTGGGTGCATAGGATGCACGGTTGTTGTTGTTGTGGTGGTGGTTCTTGTGGTTGTTGTGGCCATGGTGGTGGTTGTTGTTGTGGTTGTGGCTGTTATGGTGGTTTCTTGGCGCAAAAGTAGGCGCCCTATGTGGTGGTGGCCTGGTATAAGGGGTAGGGCGGTTTCTGGGTGCACTTGGTCCTCCTTGGAACTACATCTTCCTCTTCCTGTTTTCAAAGACATTCTGTCTCTTGTGCTCCATCATCATCATGACATCTGCGAGTGACTCCAGATCCGCAAATGGAATGACCACAAGGGTACACTGCAACTCATCGTGCAGCCCATTCAAGAATCTCTCCTTCTTCTTGGCTTCTGTGTTGACTTCATATGGTGCATACCGGGCTAGCAGAGTAAACTCTTCCTAGTACTTTGACACAGACATTCCTCCCTGCCTCAGTTTCAGGAACTTGTCCTTCATGGTGTTCATCACCCCTGAGGGATGTGATACTTGCGAAAATGGGCAGAGAAGTCTTCCCAGGTGAACACGTAATCAGGAGCGACGGTGTCACAGGTGGTCTCCCACCAAGTCCTCGCTGGTACAGCAAGAAAATGGGTGGCAAAGAGCACCTTGTCATTCTCATCAACTCCTGCCACTTTCAGATCGTTAGCGATGGTGCGAAGCCAGTCGTCAGCGTCAAGTGGTTCCACGATCTTGGTGAACACCGGAGGATTTGTCTACTGAAACACCTTCAGCTTCGAGCGTCCGCCACTACCGTTGTCATCGCCATTGTTGTTATTGTTGTTGGTGCTGGTAGTGGCCAACTGCTGCAGGGCAGCAACTGTGGAAACACTCTTGGCTCTAGTGGCCTCGCGATCCTCCATCATAAGTGCTAGCAATGCCTCCATTGACGGCGGGGGTAGTGGTGGTGGTTCCCGACGCGGCGGCATGCTGTTTAGTGAAACATGTGTAAGACTATGCAGCAAGACTTATTGTTTTTAGAACGCTAAAAAATTCGAACAACCGAAAGAGTGTCTAAAAACCAAACGAAAAGACAAGTGATTTAATTAGGGTAACTATTTTTAAGGGTTGAGACAATTTCCAAACATAGTTATCATACAGACAAACATCATACTCAAACATCAAGTCCTACATAGCACAACACTCCAACAGACACCTACCACAACTACGCTCCTCAGAGTTACATCGGGGGGATTTGCCTTATAGGGTCGGCGTACAATCTAACTGGCACTACTCCAAAACTAGGAGGCACTACGACAAGTCCTAAGTGCTGTCGACGTCGAAGAGGATCTCCTGGGGGTCCTCCTCCTCAACGGAGTCGTCCTCCTCCTGCAGACTCTGCTCGCTCATGTCCATGCCCTCTGCATCGGACAGGATGTCATCGTCAACAAGGAGAGCTTGGAGTTCTCCTCCTCTAACTCCTCGAGGGTGGAGTCTCGAGTGACCAACTCCTCCCTAGCGGTCTTTAGGCGCTCACGCAGAATTGTGTTTGCCTCCTGAAGGGATCCCACCTTGGTGGTGAGATGGTTACGGGCCCGGCAAGTGGTCCGTAGCTGCCTTTCCAAGGCTCGAGATCTCGCAATAGCTGTCTCTAGATCGAGCATCGTCTTCCCCAGATGGGTACAGAGAAGACGGCACTCTGCAGCAGTGGTGCGCTGCAGGATGCTCATATCGTCGAGACGACGCTGGGTGCAGTAAAGCAGAACCTCCATGTCGTTCTGGTCTGCACCGAGACCCGCAAAGTCCTGAGACACGGCGACGGGTGTGCCTGTCTCGTCTCTCCTCCCGAGGAACTCGTAGCTGGACCCCACGAACTGGTAGTCCCGTACGTGAGCCAGACGCGCTATAGCCTCCTGGATCACGCGTACTGCTCCATCCTGCCAGGAGCGCTCGACGGTGGCGAAGAAGAAAGCCTCCGCAGTAGGAGTAGTAAGTGGAGGGCGTATCATACACTCCACCAACCACTCTCCCTCTATGGGAGTCCCGGTGATCATCCCTCCCCGCAGCTCGGGAATGGGACGGTCAAGAAGCTCGGTCATCGCGACGAGTCTCTGCTCGAAGCGAAATGGGAAGTCCCTGGCCAGTCCTAACTGGCACGCCTCCGTGTAAACGACGTCCATCTACACAAAATTTTAAGTGAGATTTAGTTTGACCCAAGTGTGCAAAATTTTAGAGTCGAACATGATATAACTTAATGTAAGTAGAGTTTGAGAAAATAGGGAAGATAGGTATAAGAATCTTTCAAAGCTTAGTCACTTAAGTATATTATTATATATACATATAGAGTACTAGTTGACGTCCATGCTAACTAAGGGCTCCTAGGGTCAGGATAGCTCTGATACCAACTTTGTAGAGGCCCCAAACCGGAAGTTCCAGAACCCCTCATATGCATACATTCACGATCCCAGAAAATTCAGTCGTGAACAACATACGAAGTGGTACACAGACACATTATCCGTTACACGAATAACAACAGTCTTAAAAGCCAATGATCACATGACCAAGTCTTTATTAGCTGTCACGCAGGACAGGCAAAGTCTCATAACTCACAAACACAGCGGAAAGAAACACACGTAGATAGCCCCTGTGACGCCGTCACCGACAGGCTGCTGACCAGGAGCCGGGCCTAGTTCGCGTAGTCGTCAGAGTAGTACCCTTCCTCGTATTATTCCTCCAAAGTCGTCTCCTCAAAGTCTGGCCAAGTAAATAGCCAGGGGCGAAACCAATATGAGTACTTTTGAATGTACTCAGCAAGTCATCCTTCATACACTTGCAAAATGCATCATGCTTATATGGTGGATAGGAAGGCTATAAATAGGGCTCACTACCTACGGTGTACATCTAAGATGACATCATAGTTGCATTCACTTTTATTTGTATCTTCGTTGAAGAAGATACTTCAGAAGAAAATAATATAATTTTTCTTTCTCTTGTAGATATCGCATGTACAAGAGATTTTATAAAAGAAAGTTTTCTTTGCAAAACTTCTTGGAATAACGTGTCCAGATCCTTCATCAGTACCTCCCAGGTACAAGTCCTTTGTTCAAAAACACATTTTTAAAACTTGACACAATACTAGCTACATGGCCTTTCAACTGCCCATATCCGAGGGCTCGGCTATTCTGAATAGTTTTACTCTGCAGAGGTGTACACATTCCACTAGATCCAATCATCTGCCATGAACCACCCATGGATCGACACAGCGATATGCAAGCATCAGACGAATGATCCTAACTGTCCACTCTGACACAAGCTAGTATATGCTCATTCCTTCAGGTGGGGTGTTCTCCCCGGCACCAGGTCCCACCCTTCCTTGTCAGGAGACCCAACTGTCGCATCCGGAGAGAAAATTAATCCCACACTATGTGTGTCCCGTTTCTCCCTCCTGGCGACACTTCGGTTCAGAGAATCATCCTCTGTTTAGCATCTTGGAATGAAACACACACTAAAAAGTTCAAGTATCTAGATAGGCCCTGTACCCATGTTGGGGTAGAGTGGCAGTACTTCTTGGTTGTCCAGCGAAGACTAGGTTATGTGCCTTTTGTAAAACATTTGAAAACAACTCTTTAGCTTCCCCGGTGAACAAGGTCCCGCCTTTCCACCGTGGACTTCTCAAAGAACCATTTTGTTTGCAAAAGCACATTTTAAAAGTGTCCACTTAGGGAATCTTTACTATCTTAAGCGGTATTTATATACCTTATGGTGGCTAGAGGCTTGGTAACACCAAGTTGACTAATGGTAAGGTGATAATATACTATATAATAATATTAGTAATATTCACTCAATAAAAAAAGTTTTTAGTAATCAAGTTTTTTTGAAAACTTCAGAAGTAGATGTTGCATGATAGATAATGATAAGTAGGAATAACAGCAAGCTTTAAGTATGGCTTGCCTTGGAGGAAACGAGGGTCTTGCTCGTGATCACAGCAGGAGTGGTAGTAATAACCTCCTGCTCCAACTATCTCTTCTTCGGTTTCTATCGTCGTAATATAAAAGTAATAACACTCAATTAGAACCTTACTAAGCAAGCAATTACACTCAACTATAACATACAGCAAGCAATGAACACACAAAAATAACACACAAGTTCACCAAACAAATCTACACAAGCATACACTCAAAAAGAATAATATTCATTATTATTTCTACACTACCATGGTTGAGATAAATCATTTCTCAACCAAATGATATGGAACCAGTGGGTGTTCCACTAAGTTTTCCATGTCATTTAAGAGGTATTTAGCCTCTGGTCCAACTTGTGGAAACCAAATAATTTCCTAACAAAAATACTACTAGCTATTCTAGTGAAAACAATACTACTAGTAATAAATATTAAACCTACACATGCATCCCTAAAGAAGAAAATGTAACCTTACAGAGATGAAAACAAGTAATAACCAGTACCAAAATGGTACTGGATCCATGTGAAAACACTCATAATAACTTGGACAAAACATAGCTAAGCATTTCTATTCACAAGATTTAGTAGAAATAAACAAGATATTACTCCTATGCTCATACTAGTTTCAAACAAATCCTAAACATGCATAAACTTTCTAACATGGAATCTCTGTGATAAATCAACATGATAACACTCAACATATCATTTAAACATGCTAGAAAACAGAATAACACTAGCAAGCAATTATTTACAAAACAAAACTACTCATTTTATTTCTAACAGAAAAGTGCAATTTCTTAGATCTGTTGCCAAATAAATTCTAAAGCTCTAAAAATTACACAAAGCTAGGATAACATAGATCTATCCAATACCTAACAGGTCCAATTGGATTCACATCAAAAAGTGTTGTAAATTATATCCTAAAATTTACAGAACAGGCTACTGGACTTTTACCAAAATGAATGTAATTTTCAAATGGTAGCTCACCTTGAGGTGAGGTCAAGTTCTGCTAGTAGATCTAGTCAAGGGATACTCCAGGAATTTTAGTTTGCACATTTTAACCATTCCAATCAAAAGTTATTTCATTTTTTCCTTAACAGATAGTGCTCGGTTCAACATTTTTCATTCGTTCATACAAGGTTCAAATCCAGTTCTGCAAGTTGCAACCGTTCAAGAATTCGTTCACACACCACAGGTAATTTTGGTTCATTTTATTTTTGAGTTTAACATTGTTTTACACGGTTAATGCAAAACAGCAGATTCAGTTCATTTTAGAAATGGAAAAAGAAAAACGCCCGCGGGCTAAGCAACACACGGGCGCGCGGCCCGCCTCGCTTCCACGGCGCGCGCGAAGACGCATACCGGTTCGCGATTCAAACGTCACCGTCGATATTTAGATCTACGGCGCACGGTCATCGCCTCTCTCTCTCTCTCTCTTTTCTTTTTCTCTCCGACAAGCTCGTGCGCGGTCGGCGGTGAGCTAGGGTGAAATTGCTCACCTAGGGGGTTTGTATAACCGTGGAGAGTGGTCGACAAGGTCGCAGAGGCTCGGGGATGTGCAGGGGCGTGAAGATCTTGGCTCGGGGTAGCTCCAATCCACGGCGCCGTGCAGGTGTCCCGCGGCGGCTCTAACGTGCTCTTCGGCGTCCCTACAAACGAGGAACCACAAGGAGTGTCAGGCACGGTCTACGGAGGGTGGGGGATCGATCTAGAGTGACAGAGAGAGCTAGGGTGGACTGAGGCACGAGTATTTCACCTCGACTGCCCGCGGTGGCCGCGATGGTCTCCGGCGATTCTAGGCTAGCTAGTGCTCTCTCGAGCTCGTTGCGGTGGCTGGGGCGAGTGAGTGAGCGGGTGAGCGAGTGGTAGCAAAGGGAAGGGGCCTTGGCATGGCTTTATAGGGGCGGGGCGGCAGTGTGCGCGCCCGGGTGGCCACGGGCGTTAGTGAGACGCGCTCGTGCGCGCTCTGGCATGCCCATGCCGGCCATTTGGCTCTTGGGCGCGTCCAGGGGCATGACAAGGCTGGTCAATGGCCACTTGGGCGAGGAAATGGAAGAAATATCGCGAGGTGGCACTGTGGCAAGCGGCATGGATGAGCCTGTCAGGTCGTGCCCATACTGCCTCCTCCCGGTTTCTCCTCTGTTCCTCACTCCCTCTCTCCCCCTCTGGTCAACACAACTTCGTGGCTAAGGGATGAAAAGATAGGGTGCTGACTAGGCTTCTAGAAGCTCAAAACCGTGCAGCATTTGGTTGAACCAATAAAAAAGTTATGATCATTTGAAAATCGCGCAAACTCACTGTTTCTGGGAAAATTCAGTTTCAGTTTCAGTCTCAGAATTTTTCTAATTGTTGGTTAACAGAGTGGGTTAGCCAAATGTTTCAGTTGTTTTCATGAACCAAAACTTATTCAAATTTTGTTTTCCAAGTATGGTTCTGTTAAGCAACATTTGTACTTGCATAAACAACAAAAGAAACCAAATTTGAAATTCAATTGATCAGTGAAAAGAAGGTGGAAAACAGCTAGTTTGTGTTTTTCTCTGTTTTCTAAAAATCACCAATTCTGTCTTATTTTCTTAACACAAAAACATCAAGCAATTGATTGTTTATGTAATTCAAATTTTAAAAACAAGTTAATAAATTTGTAGTCCATATAATAGAGATCACATCCATGCTAAGAAAACACAAAATGTGACTCTCTAGCATATAGATAACAAGGGTGAAAAACACCTAATTGGATTATTTTTCAGAAATAGTTTTCAATAGAAAATCCTAAGGAAAACCTTGGATTAATCTTATGCCAAATTGTTTTCTTGATTATAATAAATACAAATATTAATTATAAGGAGATTACAACATTGCCACAAGAATTTTGATGAACAACTTTTGAAACACCAGGTGGAAAACAATCCAGAAATATCCAGAAAACATCAGAAACAAAGTGAATGATTTTTGAATCAAATTTTCTTGCATTGCATAGATAACCATGGTTCAATACATAATGTTGGATTACACAAGGGCATTAAAAAGTTTTTGTTGGCTCACAAAATGGTCTCCCTCATGTGTTACAAGTGTCCCAAATCTGGGGTGTGACACACTATCTAGCACAAAACCCACTCTTGGAGATACAAGCAACCACTTGGACAAATAACCACATGGATCAGAGAGCATGCAAGAACTTAAATAAAAATTGATACGATAATATAACAAGATAATATAAGAAACATGAATAATCTAATCACAACTTCACAATTCATCGTATCCCAACAAACACAAAACGTATAAATCACATAAGAACGGTCTTGATCATGTTAAGCAGCTCTCAAGACTGTGGCATGGTAGCACAAGGAGAAGATACAACCATTTAGCTACTGTTATGGACCCTTAGTCTAAGGATGAACTGCTTACATATCACCGTGGATGCAATCATGGCGATGAAGAGGTCTCAGATGATGATTTCCCCCTCCGACAGGGTGCCAAAAAAGGACTATAGGAACCCCAAATTAGGTTTTCAAGATCGCAGCAGATCTGTAAATGGTTCGCGCAAAATAATGCATGCCCCAAAAACTTTAGGTTAAGGGACAATTTATAGGTGAAAACACAACTTTGGGGAGCCCCGGAGGGAGCAGGCCGGTAGAGGGCGCTGCCCCACCCTGGCCCATGCTCCGGGGCCCCCCTCCTCCTGGTGCTCGCCTCCGGCTCCACTTTGGACTCTGTCTTCATGTCGGGTAAAAACTAGACCCCATGAATTTTGGTGCCTTTTCACGGACTATTGCAGAACAACTTTTCTGAAAATAAAAAATATCAAAACACAGGGTCTGGCATTTGGCATCTTGTTAATAGGTGAGTCCAAAAAAAGTCCCTACAATGATATAAAAATATAGTATAAACATGCGGCAATGGTATGAAACAAGCATGGAAGAATACAAAATTATAGATACGTGAGAAACATATCAGCCTCCAGTCCGAGAAATTATGACCATCCCCGATCTCGTTGCTGCAAACCTTTCTCATCATTGGAGTCCCTATCTGCTGCAATGGAGTTCTCCTGGTTGTGTTTGAAATGGCCGAGAGTTGAAGTGGCAAGGGGATATTTATGTCTTTTTTGGGGGAGGGGGGAGAACCTCGGTGAGTGGGCATTTGTTTGTTCTCATGTATCAAAATAAGTGTTATGTGGTTCTGATAAGAAAACAAGGACTAGAGCAACTAAAACTAACCAAGAAGAGATCATTACAAGGTTTGAACCAAGGTAATTTTGAGAAAAAAGTGAGATTTTGTGTAATCAGGAGGAGATCTAACACAACTACAAGGATTGGGGAAGAAATACGACATGAGGTAAAACTATTCAATCATGTGTAATATTGTACCAACTGATGAATATTTTTACCAAAGTTAAAACCTATAGAAAATTTTAAGTTAGACTACTACCCTTTATTACTTTACTGATGAAAATTACAAGAGTGAAAGTTTCACATGATAATAAGAGTGAATTTGTTAACTATGTTGTTTTGCAATATTGGTGGTTCCACATTTAAATAGTGTGTCTTTATCCATTTTTCATCTTATGCATGGATGACGGTCCCATATAGGAGGATGGCGGTAACTGCATGTATGAGTTTATTGCAAGATTATGCATCCCACATAACCCAATATACTAAGACACGTGGGTTTTTATTTTTTTCTCCTTTTTCCAGCGTGCATCATTTTTTGTGGTTTTCTGTTATAGCGCGTGATGAGAGTGCAAGAAAAGGATAATGAAGTGAGACTTGGACCAATGACAAGATCAAGAACTAAGTTATTAGAACACCAGGTGAACTTGCTTTTAATAGAATTCGATGTTTGTGATAATGAGACTTTTATACTATCTAAGTCTATTCATTTATGAATGATCAGGTTTATCGATAACACAAACATTGGTGGAGGAGGACCTCAAGATATGCTAGAAAACAAGAGGGAATAGTTGGAAAAAAAAGTACCTGCTGGAAAACAAGGGAGAACAACTGTAAAACAACCAATACAAGCTAGAAAACAAGGAAGCACTTGGGGAAAACAACATCTACAAGCTGGAAACAAGAAGAGGCTGCTGGAAAATAGCAGGGTACAAGTGGAAAACAACATGTGCTCGAGGGAGGACAGGGAGGCGTCACATGTAGTGAGAGAGGAGGATGGCACCCAATGCTCTGTTGCTGCGCCAAGAATGGGTCCTAATTTTAATTAGGACCAGGACCTATGTGTCCTTTAGGCCGAGCCCTCATAGGGTCGGTTTGTATCCAAGTCGAGTCCAAATAGAGTCCAAACCCGAGGCAACTATGAGGTGGTGCGCCATACCCCTTGTCTGCACCCCTCCCTCATATATACCATGTAGGATACGTATTAGAAGGGCTAGACTATGTTAAAACAAAACCCTAGATTTCTATATTGAACACATGTTCCTCTGAAACTATCATCACCAATTAGCAACGACCTGGCGATTGTTACCACTACAAATTATGCGTGTTATCTGATGTTCCACTGGAATCAGGAGGTACAAGACCGCTTGGTAGTCGGCATCTACGCGCTCAAGTGTGTTGAGTTGGAAATATCCAAGGGGTTGAAAGTCATCACATTGGCAACAGGGATTAGCCGGATAGTTTTCAGCAATACACAAGTTATCATCCACCAATTATCGTGTGCTCAACGAGAAGATCGGGCCACCCCATATCATCTTGGTATCAAATTTCCAGGTTTACTCGGTGGGCAAATTTCATCACATAGTTTAGTTGTTTTCTTCCTATCCAGAAAAAGCCACACAAAAAAAATAAGGTTAGAATTCGCCATAGCCCTAGATTAACACCAAATTGCACCTTCTAGTTGTTGTTTTCTGTTGATTTGCGTCCTTGTTTTTCTTTTTTTGTTGTGTGTCTTTTTAGGTTTAGGGTTTTCTAGTTCTTCTAATTCGAGTATTTTTTTTCTGTTTTGAGTCCTATACAAAAAATCCCACAAAACAATTCGGAGCAGAAGTGGTTTCCTAATATAATCCTAGTGCTACTCCAATTCTTCCACGACACAATTTCTCTGGTTTTTTCTGCCGCCGCACGTTGATCCTACTTGCACTCGAATCCTTGCTGAGCTTAGCACAGAAACGCGCGTCTTCTCTGCCGCATCCTAGCTCCACTCGGATTCCACATAGCTGTCCCTGTCGTGGCACCATTCTCGCCAAATCGCTGCCGCGCTTCCTAGTCACAATACGACTCGAATTCCTAGTGCTGCCCGGGCACCAAATCGCGTCGTTTTTCTTCCTTTAAGCCAAGTACAAATAGCACTAGTTTCATTGCCCCCGCGGCACAAAATTTGTTGTTTTTCTACCGCAATCACACGCTGCCGAGCTGGCACCAGATCTACTCGTTTCGGTGCCACGCCGGCACACAATTGCTATTTTTCCTGCCATGAGTTCTTAGCTCCTCTTTAGTCCATTTTGTTTTGTTTTTTCCTTCCTTTTTTATCTAGGTTTTCTTGTGAAAACTTTATGAGCCTAGCCACAACCATTCTATAAAAACAAATTAGGATCCTACCCATAAGACTAGAAATTTTCTTGCTCAACAAGATGCTCATTTTGATCATACATTCGTGTCATTAATTATGTTTTCCTTGTTATTGCTCCTAGTTGATACACTGGGAATTGGAAAAATATTAAAAAAGAGAAAAGAGAGGAAAACAGAAAAATCAAAAAGAGGCTGAATTAGTATATTACTTACTAGTGGAGCTTGAGACATATACGTTGCTATACTTGGACACTATAATTGAGCAATCGTGTGCCCGTTTTCTTGAGCTTTGGCTAGTGTCTTTCGAGTGCATTACAACAAGTTCTTCCATATAGTTCTTTCCACATTAGTCTCCAAGTGAGTGTGTGTGTGTGTGTGTTTCTTGGGAATTTTAGTATCACATTGAACAACAAATAGGATTTGTACTTTTGGTGTTGTTAGGTATCCCAACCAAGCTCCACCATGTACCCTGTTTTTGTCTTGTGATAGCCGAAATCCCTGGTTATTCTCTTGTTCATATCAGTACACAAGTTGCTACTACTTGGTTGGTGAGTATTCTCTACTTACTTTGGAATAGTAAGATACACCTTCATTTGCTGTTTTGAGTGACTTGAGAGAAAACACCCACCTATACTTGCTTTATTTCTTTCACTAACATATTAATCATGGATCTTTTAGTGACGCTTGTGTGCAGTAAAAGAAGTCCCATGATGAGGTGGTGAAGTGGAATGAGTATGAAGCACTTCGTGATCATTTGAAGAAACAATTTGGGGATGCTTGTGATGAAATTTATGTGGAGATGCAGAAAATAGATACTAAAGTGGATGATATTGCTAAATTGGCTACTACAAATCAGACACAAGTTACCACTATTCAAAATTATATTGCCACATATACAGAAAAACTTGCCGATTTCAGACCTTTATTGAGAAAAGACTTCCAAATCAAGAGGACAATCATAGTGTTCATAGTGATGCTCATAATGCTGCCAATGCTCATGGGGGGATTGATCTTATTTTTTTCCAAGGTGGGAGAGGTGGCCGTGGTGCTCAACATGGCTGAGGAGCATACCACCAAGGTGCAAGGTGTGTGCTTACCAATGAGGTTGCTAATAATTTCAGCGGGGATGATGCTTTGGGAAAACCAAAATTCTCAATTCCACACTTAAGTTTTGATAGAAATGATGTTGAGGAGTATCTCACTTGGAAGATGATAATTGAAAAACTATGGCGTTTGCATGATTACACTGAGGACAGGTAAATAAACTTGCTTCTTCTGAGTTTAATGGTTATGCTCTTCTTTGGTGGGATAATATTGTGCATCAAACACTAGTAGGGAATGGCTTATAGCCACCACCATACCGCTGGCGAACGCGAATTGTCGTTGCCCAGCGCTAACAGCACTGGCGAACGGGCATAAGTGTTCGCCAGCGCTTTGAAACACTACCGCTGGCGAACCACCACCATTGTTCGCCAGCGGTAAGTCTGGGCCCCACCCGCGCGCGCTTTGAAACGGTACAGCCGCTGCCTCATTTTACCGCTGGCGAACGGCGATTATTGTTCGCCAGCGCTACGCCCACAACCGCTGGCGAACAGGTGCTTCTGTTCGCCAGCGCTAAGATGTGGGCCCAGCACGCATCTTAGCGCTGGCGAACAGAAGCACCTGTTCGCCAGCGGTATTCCGCAGATCCTTGCCACAAAGTGGCACCCCCACCTACCCACTTTCCCCTCCACTCTCTCTTCTTCACCTTGTTCCCTCTTCTCTCTCTAGCTCGAAATTATGCCAATTTCTCCACCCTCCTACTCTATTTTGAACCAACTAAATTTATTTTAGTTTGTATATATATGTTTATCTCCCTCCTAACATCATTTCTACCCCAAATTTTCCCTCCCTAGCCATCTAGATCTAGAATTAACCCCTTTCTCTCCAAAGCTCCAAATTTCTCCGGATATCATCGTGTGGCCATCTATTCATTTGAGGTGGGATGAATGATAATATATAATTAAATGAGTTTGTATATAAATTTTGTCCGGATACACGCGATATGCAATATGTGTGAAATTTCACCGGATTCAACAATGGTCGTGTGATGGAGACGATAAATGCATGTTGTGGAATGAAATTGAGTAGCCAACTATCGCCGGAATGTTGATTCATTTCCGTCTCGGCATAGTTTTGCACTCCCTAATAACCTCCTATTTGTAGGAAGGTCATGCCGAATTTTTTCGTGAATACGACATGTTCGACACGTTCGGCGACCCAAATATTGACGATGATCAAGAAGATGATGATGATAGTCATGCAAAATACACAACAAGAAGAAGCAGAACTACGCTACCTAGGCATGGTCTTCCATTCAGAAGAAGAAGTCATAATGTGGGGTTAAATTATGCAACTTCGACCAAAAAAGGCAAAAAAATCAAACACTGATGAGAAACTATGTATATATTTTTCTGCCAATTGTATGCGACGAAACTATGTATATGCATGGATCAACTAGTCTGATATCGATGTGCACTTATTATAAATTTAATGTACCTTGTTCTTTATTTCAAATGTGTGGAATTATATTATTTGAAACATAAAGGAAACCAAATAGAAATTAAACAAGAAGGAAACAACGAAAAACAATAGAACACATAAAGAAAAAACAATAGAAAACAACTAAAACCAAAATGATGAAAAGAGAAAACAAGAAGGAAATATTGGAAAACAATTGAAAACATAAAGGGAATAATGAAAAACAAAAAAAACATTATTATTTGTGATGTGTTTGAAATTAATTTGTAATGTGTTTGAATTATTATAAATTAAATGTCTTTGAATAATTTAAACAAATAAAGAAAACAAAAAAAACATTATTATTTGTAATGTGTTTGAAATTAATTTGTAATGTGTTTGAATTATTATAAATTAAATGTCTTTGAATAATTTAAACAAATAAAGAAAACAAAAAAAACATTATTATTTATAATGTGTTGTCAAAGAAAGAAAACAAAAAAAACAAATAAAGAAAACAAACATTATTAAAAACAGTAATGTTTGTCAAAGAAAAACTAATAAAAAATAATACAATAAATAAAAGAAAACAAAATAAAACATTATTAATTGTAATGTGTTTGAAATTAATTTGTAATGTGTGTTTGAATGATTATAAATGAAATGTATTTGAATAATTTAAACAAATAAAGAAACCAAAATAAAACATAAAGAAAAAACAGTAATGCTTCTCAAAATAAAACTAATAAAAAAATACAGTAAATAAATTCAAAGAAAAATAAAGAAATAAAATGAAAAAGATAGCGCTGGCGAACATAGCTGCCTGTTCGCCAGCGCTACGTTACCGCTGGCCAACAACACTTTGTTCGCCAGCGGTAGAGTAGCGCTGGCGAACAGGCAGCTATGTTCGCCAGTGGTAAGATCCCCCAGAGAGGTACACAGGGTCGCGCGGGGACTTAGCAGTTTTCATCGATTTCAATCGACACAGATCGAGCTAGTGCTTCCTCTCTCTCCGGCGATCAACGGCCCGCGCTGCCTCCCCTGCCCACCTCTCCTCCACACCGGCCCTCTCCTCCCCTGCCCACCTACCCTGCCCACCTCCCCAGCCCAACAAGGAACCAGATCCCGTCGATCTAATATTCATCGCCCCTCGAGGTAAATTCTTCCCCGCTCTCAATCTTTATCAGTAATCCTCTTCTCTCTTCTCAATATGTGCTCTTTCTCAGAATTTTTTATGAGTTCAGTTCAGTTAGTTCAGTTAGCCGCAGACCGATTGATCTGCTCCCAGCTAGCTTGCCATGCACCATCTCCCTCTTTTCTGATTCAGGTACAGCCTGTAATTACGACATGCCCATGGAACAAAAGAATTTAGCTGCACACTGCCCTGTTGTAGAGGATTAGACTGTGGCAAAATCGGATAATGGCATGCCAATTAGCAAGCAAAAAAGAATCCCCTGTGAGTTACTGTCCTGTATTGGTTCTGTGGGGGGGGGGGGAGTTCACTAATTTCTTGGAGATATATGTCTTAGTAAGGGTGTGCTAGGGCGTCAACCTGAAATAGGAGTGGCTTGGCCTTCCTTTTTGTTTCTGCTCCTTTAGCCTGACATAGAAGTAAGTTTGACCCCTCAATACATTGTATGATTGGGGCCCTGTTCATGTGCATATGCTTGTGAGACAGGCATGTGTATCGTTTTCATCTTCTCTGTTCTCAATCTCTCTCTTTTCTCATAATTTTCAAATAAATTTTGTAGGATTTCTCATATGTATATTTTGTATGGAGACCGTTTGGTTTAAAGGAATGAATCATCCAAACCCTATGGATTGCATAATCCAGCAATTTGTTTGCTGTTTAACTGCTGCTGCTGCTGCTGCTGCTTAACTGCTGCTGCTGCTGCTACCTGGTAGTGTCTGCTTAACTGCTGCTGCTACCTGATAGTGCTGCAGCAGCTGTGCTGAGCTGATAGCATCACCATTATTTTCTCCTGTGTTGTGATTTTAATTTGCTATAGTATAGCTCTGCTGATGATGAGCATGCTTTCTTCCATATCCGGAAAAAAATCAACACATTAGTAGCTCTAGTATAGCTCTGTTGATGTTTGCGTGTAGCTGCAATTATTTTTTTTTGCATTTCAACATCAGTAGCAAAACACATGGGTAGACAGCCTACAACACTGCCACATGGTTTGCAACTATGCACAATAGTGTTAGATTTGAAACAAGAGCATGCATAATTGAAATTTGTATTGTCGTTCCTTATGCATAAACAATTGTTATTCAGTTTGTCCAATTTGTTACCTGTGAAGTATGCACATGAAATGGTGTATTAATGCATATGTTAAAGCAAGTGTTGTTCTGCTATTATTTGAAAAGGTCTTGGATAGCGATATGCTGGTTGTTGCTTGAGAGTTTTAATTAGCAGTGGTACTGATAATTCTGGAATTCATTTTCTGCTTTAACATATGAGTAGACTCAGTGACACAAGTGAGCTCCAGGACCCGTCCCCTAGATAAAACCATTTCAGACATGACCAATTCACTTTTTCTGCTTGTTTTCTTAAAGTTTTACTAATATATTTATCTTAAGTGATGTTTCAGAGATTAAATGTGAACAGAGTAGACTCTAGCAAATTATTTTTCTGTTGTTATTCAACCAAAATATGCAAGACCTGGGAGTTTTCTTCTGTTGTAGTTATTTTTCTGTTGTTATTCAACCAAAATATGCAAACCAAAATATGGTGGTGATGGATGGTTGTGATGGATATGGCGTGGTGATGATGGATGGTGGTGATGGATGGTGGAGATGGTGTGTGGTCGTGTGGATATGTGCCCACCTTCGTGTGGATGACGATGATAATATGAGGGGTGGGATTATATGAGGGGTGGGTTTTTATGTGCAGGTACCCCACGTGAGTCCCTATTTGCCGGAATGTTGATTAATTTCCGTTCCGGCAAATTTGGGTACTCCATTTGTGATATTTTTAGCAAAGTTCATGCCGAAATTTTCCGTGAATTTTGGCATGATCTTTGCTAAAAATATCACAACTTAGAGTGTCCGAGAAATTTGGACTCATATGGGGTATACATCGTCTAAATTGTAGGATTTGTTGAACTTATTTCGGGTTTTCTCTCCTTCCTTAGATATGGCTCACAACGACGAGGCGGGTGGTTCTGGTCTCGGACACGGCGGAGACAACGACGATGCGTGGCTTTCCATGCTAAGCGCGGGAGGCGGACCCGTAGATCCGCACCCGGATCTAGAGATGGAGGGCGACGATGCAGACGACGAGATGGACGAAACCGTTCGCCAGGAGCTAGAGCCACACAACGATACATCGGGCGCAAAAGGTGATCAAACCGGTAGTGGCACCGGGGATACCGCCTCCGGTAGCGAGGCGGCGGCTAGGCGCAAAGAGAGGCGGCACAACATGCTCGCCACCATGCGGGAAGAGTTCACGGAAGTGGACCCCAGCGGTGCTCCCCTCGAGCCGGAGAGTTATGCCAAGGGCTATGGAAACCAGATAGGCTGCATAGCTCGAGACTTCGGCAACGTTAACATGGAGCACCTCAAAGCTAAAGAAAACACGGCTAATGTCGCCCTGCTGATTGAGAAGCTGCACACAAGGTATAAATTCCCGGATCCTTACGACAACCAGGACCTGAAGAAGAATCTGGTCAACTCCTTAGCACTGAACAAGTTCGCCAAAGCGTTTACGACTTGGAGATCCAGTTTGCGGCAGATGCTTGCGAAGGGTAAGGATTTTGATGAGATCCATAAGATGTGGCCCTCCATTTCCGAGGAAGACTTGGCCCAATTCAAGATCGACGAACTCAAACCGGAAAGGATTGCGCTGACTAAATGGGGGAAAGAACAGCGAAAAAAGAACATTGGCCCTCACAATCTCGGAAGCCGGGGTTACCTTGGGAAGCAGAAAGTATGGGAAAAGGAGGATTCGAAGAGAGAAGGGCCGAACCCGTTTGACAAGATCACCGACCCGCAGGTGAGAAATTTTGTCAGGGCCCATTACAGGGAAGATCCCAAAAAGCCCGGCGATCTTGTGTTGAACGAGAAGGTCAAGCTGCTCGAGGATAAGTATCTCGAGGAACAAGAAAAATAACGCCTATCTCAATCTGACGGGGGGTCCTCGGCGACGACGAACAAGGACCCGTATGACACCCCTTTCATTAGGGCGCTTAACGCGATGAAGGGAGTGCCCCTTGACAAGAAGCCGAATCGTAGCCATGTGCATGGCCTCGGAAAGGGTCATCGGCATGCGCAATACTACCCCGACACCAGGGAAAAGCGTAAGGAGCGGAACAAGGGCCCGGAGAAGACGGTCGACGAGCTTGTGAACGAGAGGCTCAATGAGCTCCTCCCTACCATCTGTTCGACCGTCGCTCAGTCCTTAGCGCCGTGGATGCTAGGTGGAGGACAAGGGCCGCTCCCGCAGATAAACATAGCCCAAATTGTGCAGCCAGCGCCGCAGAACGTGGCCCCCGTCGTGGCGCCGCAGAACGCGGCCCCCGTCGTGGCGTCTGCTGCGCGGAACGAGCCGGCCCCCAACCCTCAGCCGGAAGGTCGCAAAGATCCGTCGCCGCCCCGCCACATCTCTTCAACGCCGCCGCCGACACTTAGCGGTCCATCCCCCTTGTCCGAGCTCAATGCCCTCACGGTAATTCAACGTGCACTGCTTAATTATATATTATGACTTGATTCGTGACGGCATCAGTCTCTAACAACGATCGCGCGACGTTTCGCAGGCCGACGAGACGGGATGCACATTGCTCCTTAATGTGAACGGCGAGTTAAAGGACGTCGCCAAAGGAAAAATCATCACACCTCTGAACCGCGTATCCCACGGCGTTCGTATGCCCGAGGACGTGTTCAGAGTGACATTAAGTCGGGTGCTCCCTGGTTGCGGTGCTCTCGATCCTCCGAACCAACCACCCGCAGCCGACAGCGAGTTGAACCTGGAGCAATGCTTGGTTTGGCCATTGACCTGGCCGAAATCACTAATTCGTTTGGAAAGTACTCCTGCCAACACTCCAACACCGGTCCAGGGGTCGGGGCACCCGAGCCAACACAAGGATTTCTCACCTGCAAAGTCCGTGCAGCACGACGGCGACGAAGATGAGAACCCGAATGACTACCTCGTCGACGATCCTTACGAGGGGGCGCCCGGCCTGGATGATCTTGATCAACTTCTCTTGCCAGCGGAGGAAGCGGATAAATATCGATGCACAAAGCGTCTTTTCTCTTCTCAAGAGCCGGCAGTCCCCGAGCAAGAAGTCATCAGCCAGGATGCCCTCAAAGAGGCGGTAGCTGATGTATTTCATAAGACTCAGCCTAACATCAAGTATGCACGGAAAAGAACTAAGAAGGCTCCTGCCGTTGCATCGATGAGCCAACCGGTGGAGGGGACCAAGTCTAAGCCGCAAACAGGACGTGTATTGGATAGGATACCCATAACCGACTGGCATCAGATCCATGAGTTGGGGAAACCGATGCTTCCGCCGAGGTTGGTCGCCTTGCTGACAGGTGATATGCGTAGCGTCCATGACGGTGTACTATATATGGAGGAGGTGCTTCTCAAAGAGAAAAATCCAACGCTGCCGGTTTTGGTCGCAAAGGTGCCATCTACGGCGGGATTTGTCACTGAAGGCAACGCAAACAAGATCATCATTAGATTTGACGACATTTTCCGGATGTTCCACATGAAAGCACTCCACTCGTCAATCGTCCGTCTGTTTACGCTCAGCTTGGCGCATCAGCTATCCGTAGAGAATGTCAGAAACATCGGGCTAGCAGACCCCTACTACATGCACGACATGTACTTGAACAACCCCAAGGGTAGGGCAAAAGCGACAAAGTACCTCGAACAAGTGTTGCTCACTAACCATATGAACAAGAGGATCACCCTCGTGCCCTACTTTCCTGAGTAAGTTATATTTCCCATCTTTACATAAGTTCGCGCATATACAATTTTTGAGGATTATATATATGGACTCTCCTGTTTTGCACAGAAACAAATACGGCACCCTCATCATGCTCTACCCGAGAGACGCGCACGCAGTATATCTCGACTCCGGGAGTACGATGAAGGAGAAGAACTACACCCTCATCAAGTCTGTTCTCAATGATGCTATGGATGGCTACATCAGGGGGGAAGGATTCTGCGACAGGACGAAACAAATTAAAGGAAAATATGTGTTCAGACACAGAACAGAGTTTCCCTGCCCCAAGCAGGCGCCAGGCGGCCAAATGGAGGCATGGTACCTCATCCAACACATGACGGAGATCGTGAAGGACCAACATAGTCTGCAATACATGTCTGCTGTGGACAAATGGTCTCGCAGCATGGTGGAATGGTCTGATGCTGAGTACAGACAAAACTTTGGTCGCATCCAGCGCAAGATCTGCACAATCATCTATAAGGATGTAGAAACTTCAGGATCTAGCTTCCACTGGAACGGTACCCCACCATCTAACAATGAGTTGCGACAATATGTGCTAGAGCAGACTGACGAGAGACCATTCAACTCGTTAGAAGGTGCTCTTCCGTTCCCGCCGGAGAAGAAACAGAAGATCACAACATCGAGGAAGAAATGATCGACGGTATGTATTCGATTCGTTACGAATTGCTCCTAATAAGAACTTGTGATTTCCTTTGCCGGTCTAATGCTTTTATCTTGGTCTACAGAGAGATGAAGAAGTGGACGGCGCGCTGGCCCTAGCGAAAGATCGCAAGCGGAGGCGGAAGCTAAAGTGGAGGCGGACCGTATATCTAGCTAGTCTTCTTTGCGATTGATCTCTATATCGCGCGTACGTTGCATAGATATGTAGTAGTCATACCTTTGTAATCGTTGAACTAATTAGATGGCTATATTTTGGGTTCGAAATCTTCCGACATATTATTGAGATCAATGTGTTGTATTCGTACTTATGAGAATTGGATATGGATGCATATGTATAGATGTGTTAATATCGTTATCGATGTGTTAAATTCGTTATGGATGGATGCATATGTATCTATGATTTATCGATGTGCTATCAGTGATTTATATGTGTGAAAGTTTATAAATTATAGAATTTGAATGTATTTGGACCTGGGAATATATACAGAATCAGAATATATAAACTGTTATAACAAAAAAAAGAAAAAATACAAACCTGTGAAACTTACCACTGGCGAACACAGTACCTACCGCTGGCGAACTGTACCACTGGCGAACAACCTGACTACCGCTGGCGAACCAGTAGCGCTGGCGAACAGCGGAGCTACCGCTGGCGAACATAGCGCTGGCGAACAAGGCCTTGTTCGCCAGCGGTAACCTGCACTACCGCTGGCGAACTGGTGTTCGCCAGCGGTAACCTGCTACGACTGGCGTGGTACCGCTGGCGAACACAAGTTCGCCAGCGGTAGCTGATATTTGTTCGTCACTGGTAGCCCTTTCCCTACTAGTGAAAGAGAGGAAGATGGTGATCCACCAATTATTACTTGGAGGACCATGAAGCAAGTTATGAGGGAGAGATTTGTACCACACAATTATATTCGTTCCCTCTATGATCAATTGCAACAATTTAGGCAAGGTACCATGACAGTTGATGCATATTTTCAGGAGATGGACATGATTATGCAAAGGGCACGTGTGAGGGAACAATTGGAGCACACAAAGCAACATTTTCTTTCAGGATTGCAACAAAAATAAAGAGCATTGTGAGGCACCATCAATAACATGGTATGAATGAATTATTACACCATGCTAGGGAGGCCGAAACACAGTTGGCTGAAGAGGAAAAAATTACAGCATGTACTAGGAGTCGTTTTCCTATGAGATCACCACCTATTTAGAGCACCAGCCCCTACATCAAATTTTCGTGGTGATGCTTCTTCTAAGATTGTTTCCAATGCAAAAAGAACAACCCAACCAGCAGCTAGTGCAACTGGTTCTTTTATGTCCACAACACGTAATAGAGACAGGGCATGTCATACTTGTGGAGGAACATGCCACTTCAAGAGAGATTGTCCTGATACAAAAATTATGATTGTTAATGAGCACAATGGGTATGAGACAGGAGATGATGTTGATCATAATGATGATCATGGCTATTCGAGTGACACTCCATTGGATTCCTATGCCGCACATATTCCTTCCATTGTTTGCACCCAGAAATCTTTGAGTCTTACACCAAGTCCTGAAAATCAGAGGTGCAATTTATTCCAAACCAAAGCCATTATTGGTACTAATATGGATTGCAAGGTTATTATTGATGGAGGTAGTTGCAGGAATTTAGATAGCAAAGATTTATGTGCAAAGCTGAAACTGAAATATATAGCACACCCTAATCCTTATTATATCCAATGGTTGAGTGATAGTAGCGAGATGAAGGTGAGCTTCATGGTACGTGTGGACCATATAAGGATACCATTGAGTTTGATGTGGTTCCTATGCTTGTTTGCCACTTATTATTGGGGAGACCATGGCAATTTGACAGGAGTGTGCAGCATGAAGGGAGAGAAAATACATATGACTTGAATTGGCATGGGAGGAACATTATTTTGAGGCCTATGACACCACAGAAAATTGTAAATGGATCTCGTCAAAAAACATAATTGTATCTTGAGAAGGAGAGTGAGAGAATAGAGAAAATAGAAACTAAAATTTCTGTGAGTGATAGTGCCAAAACCAAACCGAGTGGTAAATATAAAAGTGAGGGAGTGAACCTATTATGCATGTTAGCCACCAAAGAAGTCTTGAGAGAATTTTGAGAGGATACTACTTTAGTCCCTATTGTGCTTATTCACAAGGGAGAGATACTAGTTTCTCATGACATGAACCCTCTCTCCATTGGTGTTTCTAATGTGTTGCGGGAATTTGATGATGTGGTCCCGGAAGAAATACCCTCGGGGCTGCCACCATTGCGAGGGATAGAGCATCAAACTGATTTAATTCCATGTGCATCATTTCCAAATCGAGCTCCCTATAGGAAAAATCCCCAATAAATGAAGGAAATTAAGAAACAAGTACAAGAGCTTCTTGATAAGTGTATATTCAAATTAGGTTAATACCTTGTGTTGTTCATGTTATTTTAGTTCCTAAGAAAGATGGTATTTGGCACATGTGTGTACATTGTAGAGAAATTAACAACATCACTATTCGTTTTTTTCATCTTATTCCATGTTTGTAAGACATGTTAGATGAATTAGGTGGTGCTGTTGTTTTCTCTAAAATTGATTTGCGTAGTGGTTACCATCAAATTAGGATGAAAGAGGGGGATGAGTGGAAAACAACCTTTAAAATGAAATTTGGTTTATATGAGTGGTTAGTAATGCCTTTTGGATTAACTAATGCACCTAGTACTTTCATGAGATTAATGAACAATGTTTTGCGTAATTTTATTTGCAAATTTGTGGTAGTATATTTTGATGACATACTTATTTATAGCCACAATGAATCTGGACATATTGATCATATTAGACAAGTTTTGCATGTGCTACATGAAAACATATTATTTCGTAATCTTGAGAAAGTGCGCTTTTTGCAAAGATAAGGTCATATTTCTGGGATATATATTTTCTAAACATGGAATTGAAGTAGTTCATGCGAAAATGGATGCTATAAACAATTGGCCTACCCCTATGAATGTGAGTCAAGTGCGTAGTTTTAATGGTCTTGTTGGTTTTTATAGACGCTTTGTGAAAGATTTTAGTACATTTGATGCACCTTTAAATGATCTAACTAAAAAGGGTGTAGATTTTAAGTGGGAGTAGCAATGAGCTAAAAAAAGTTTGATTTCTGCACCACTGTTGATGCTTCCTAATTTCAATGAAAAAATAGAAATTGAATGTGATGTGATGACCCAGAAGTATAGGGGGTGTATCGTAGTACTTTCGATAAATAAGAGTGTCGAACCCAACGAGGAGCAGAAGGTGTTGACAAGCCGGTTGGATAAAGAATTCACTCTAAACACTAGCAACAGGTTTTGGGTGGTTTTTGATATAGCAGATAAATAAAGTGCGAGTAAATGAAAGACAGTAAATGTAATTGCAGAGAGTGGCCCAATCCTTTTGAGAGCAAAGGACAAGCCGGTTGTTCTACTTATGATTACCAAACGTTCTCAAGGACACATGGGAATTTCGTCAAGTGCTTTCGCTTCATACGGTTGATTAATATTTATTTGTTCGATAGGTGTTGTGTGGGTGAACCTATGCTGATGCACCGCCCAACTAGGACTAATACATACTTGTGATTATACCCCTCGTAAGCATCCACAAATACAAAAAAGTAATTAAGATAAATCTGACCACAACCTTAAAACTCCGGGATTCTACACTCCCTCATGCGTTGGTTTCCTAACGGGGGTTTAGGTTTCTGACACTCCGGCAACCCCACAATTAGTAGCCAAATACACAATGCATCCTCCTAGGCCCATAAAGGTGAAGTATCATGTAGTCGACGTTCACATGACACCACTAGAAGAATAACACCACAACTTAAATATCAAATCAGTAGATACTACTTCAACATAATTCCACTACTAACATCCTGACTTCTCCCATGTCCTCAAGAACTAAAAGAACTACTCACGAGACATCATATGGATCATAATAAGAGGTGATATATTGGATAATAACAATCTGGTCATTAAGTGTAAACACCGATAAATCTCACAAGCATCAACTACTAACAAGTAATCCACACCGGGAGAGAGATCTAGTGGAGAGCAACTATAAAGACCCCTAATTGTTACATCAGGATGAAGGTGGATGATGAGGGTGATAGTGGTGGTGGTGATGATCATGAGGCGATGACGGTGACGATGGCGATGATTCCCCCTCTCCGGAGAAGAATTTCCACGGCAGATTTCTCCCTGCCGGAGAGCTTTTCTCTCTCTGTTGTTTTCGGCCCCGAGGGGGCGGCGGAATATTTCTTCGATGATGTTCTGGGGATTAGGGTTCCCTCGGGGTCAAGTACGCGAAAGGGGGTGCCCAGAAGTGGGCCAGGGGGCAGACCACCCCCAGGCGCGGCCAAGGGGGGGGCACCTGGTGGTGTGGGCCCCTGGTGGCCCCCCTCTAGGTTCCCTTCTGGCTTCCTTCCTCCTCGGGACTTCTAAGACTTCTCGCATACCCCCCTTCTTCTTCTGATCTTCTGAAATAGGGTATCTCGAGAGTGTTTTTTCCATCAGATTTCTGGTCCCGGTGTTTATTCTCCAAAAATTATTAAACATGCAAAATAAGATTAATAACATAAGTAATGCATCATAACATGAAATATATCGATGAATAACAGAAAATAACAATATAAAATAGTTATGCAAAATGGACGTATCAACTCCCCCCAAGCTTAGTCCTCGCTTGTCCCCAAGCGAAACTGAACTCAGTAAACATGACCACAGGTTTATGGAGTGAGGTGTCGATAAATAAAATATGGACAAGAAGCATTACATCTATCAAAGCACAAGTCATTTTAGATAGCAACTTCCTCTCATATAATTAAACTTGAAACAAGTAGAGGAAATCACAATAAAGGTGCAAAAAGGAAATCATAATTGGTGAAGGAAAACTTTGTTCTTGGCCAGAGAACAATTAACAGTGTACTTATCTTTCAATCAGAGTCTTTATGCTAGAGATTATATTGCAGAGTTTATCATGATCAATTATAACAGTCTCTTTGCAATCATTGGTAACTTTCAAACGAGTATTCAATAAGATAAAAGCATTTGTACTAAACAGGGCAGAATAAAGGACATGATTGAGTAAATCAACATATAGATGGATGGATTACAATAACTAAATTCTTGCTTAAGACGGAAAGGAGTAGGTCTACTGACACAACATAAAGGTAAAAGATAGGCCCTTCGCAGAGGGAAGCAGGGATCACTCATGGGCTAGAGATTTTCATTTGATAAACACAGTATTGAAAACAATTTTTAGAGTGATGTATGTTTATGTCAACAAATGGGAAACAGAAAATACAATACGTCACAAGCCAACTAGACTTCACAAGAGTGGCTCCCTTTGAAGGACGCAACTGGTATAGAATGTAACACCCGGGGGATTTTTTCCCAAATTAGAATTTTTCTTGTTTTCTTTTGTTGGCATTGCATTGCATCATGACATTGCACTTGTTTCCCAAACCAATTCAAAAGTTTCAAACCCTTCACTTGTTCAAATTTGAATTAATTCAACTAATGTGATTTTTTTTCTCCCAAACTCTTTCAAATTTCAAAGTGCAACAAAACTTTTGAAAGTTTGAAAACAAACTTTGGTGCACTCGTGCATTTGCAATTACAAAACCACAGCAATTTACTTTGGAATTTTCTGACACCAAAAACCCCTCTAATTACTATTTCTCTCTTCCTATTATTTTACAAAAAAAATAAAACAAAGAGAATAAAGTTTTGGGGAAGAGGCAGGCCAGCCAGCCGCAATGGGCCAGCCAGCCCACCTACCATTCCCCATCCCAACCCACTCCTCGGCCCATTCCCCACCATCCTCGATCTCCCTCTCGAGGCCCACTGCCTCCTCACGACTCCTTCTTCCTCCTGTACGGCAGCGCATCCGAGCTAGCCACGTCCCCTGTACCTGATGGGAACGGCCGGGAGCATCCCTCCACCTCCTTAAAAACCATCGCCACACCCTCCCGCATCCCTTGCTGCTCGCCCTAGTCCTCTCCTCCCTCTCCAGCGCCGCCGTTCTCCCCCCTCCACCTCTATTCTTCTCTGAACGTCTGAACCCGAGAAGAACCTTCCATGGCCGCGACTTGGAGGAGCTAGCGCCGCCGCTCTGGACCTCGTCGAGCCTCCCTTGTCGCGGGAATGGAATCCCCACGGTGCCCTCTTCGTCCTCGTACCCTCGGCCGGTCCTGGGAGGCACCACGTTGCCGGCGCCGTCGACGATCTCCTCCCCCCGGCGAACTGCTGATCCTGCCTCTCCGTTAGGTCGAGGGCCATCCCGGCGCCTTCCTCGACGTCCCCAAGTCCCCCTCGGTGAGCACCGCCCTCGGGCCCCTCCTCCCTGCCCTCCTCATGCTCTGGAAGCCCGCCCTCGAGCGGCACCCCATCCGTGCTGCCAAGCCGTCGCGGTCGCCTGTCGTCCGTCGAGGTTCAGTTACTGAACTTGTTCAGTTAACACGCGCACGGTCACCTCATATTCCGTCAGTTCTGTGTGGTATCACAAAGCGCATCGCATCACAGTGGCTGGGTTCCATCCACGAAGAGGGAGAGATCCCCGGTTCGATCCCCTTCCGCAGCAAGCCCCCACCTTTTTTCCCTTTTATTCCGATCTGGCCATCCGGCCCCATCTGTCAGCGTCCCGGCAGCTGTAGCCCAGTCAGTTTCCCCTGGGCCCGCATGTCATCCAGTGTAGCTAGATTTTCCTTCGGTGGGAAAAGTTCCAGGACATTTCCTGTTTTTCAGAAATTCCAGAAAAAGGTGTTATCTTCTATAAATCATATCTTTTAATCTGTTAATCCAAACAACACAAATTTTATATGTTTTCCATCCAAAATTTCATGCTCTTTCCAAATAAAACATTTGTTTTCTGTTTTGGATAAATAAAATTAATGCAATTGCTTAATGCTTTAATTAAATCATTTAAATGGTGAAATTCATAACTTGCTCAATTAAAATCCAATTCCAACATGTAAAATATGTTTCCCATGCAAAATTGAATAAGCTTTCCAAATATGAACTTTGTTTTCTATTTTGAATAAATTAAATTGCTGAAAACAACTATTTCTTAATTAATGCATCTAGAATTGTCAATTTAATAACTTGCTCATCTAAAATCCAAATTCAACAAATGAAATATGTATTCCATCTAAAATTTTGTGTTCTTTCCAAATATAAATTTTGTTATGTGTTTTGAACATTTAAAATTGGTGAAAACAACAAATGTTTGTTTAAATCATTTAAAATGCCAAGTTCATAACTTAATAAATAAAATCCCAAACTTGGTAAACAACATATCAAACTGAAGCTATTGTTGTTTTCTTATTGTTTTCATCATCCATACATCATTCTAATCAACTTTCACATGATGGTTATTTGTAGATCATTTAATTCAACATTAATTCATGGGATTTTCCATATGCAATCCAAATTGCATAAGGGCCCATTTAAATATGTTTACCATGTCAACTGGTTTACTTTGATGCACCAATTAATTGTCATGCATATAAAATAGGATCATGCTGGATCTTTTTTCGTAGAAGTAATTGTTGCATCCGGTGTTTGTTCTAGTTCGTTGCTTCTTCGCGGATAGGACGTTGAGATGATGTGAGCAACGACAAGTTCTGCGGATGTACCTCTACTTGCTAGATTCAAGGCAAGTATACTCACTTGCTACCTATGGCTACCTTTCATCACTTGTTACCGATTCTTTCCGTTATCTTTATGCTAGCCTTATGATTCGATGCTTGTGTCTCGATCCTACCGCATGTTTACCTTGCAACCCTGATATAGCCTTCCTTACCCTTCCCATTAACTGTTGTTTGTTTACCTTGTTGGCCCTCATGTCGTAGTTGCATGCTTAGTGTTGTTTGCGCTCAAGTCTTGTTGTCCGTCTTATCACCTGTTTAGTTTGATAGTTGGGTTTCAACTCAATCAACTTCATGTTAATGTTTTGGGTAATAATAATTTGATGATAAGGCACCGGCAGGAGGCCCGGCGTGGTTTTGAGGCCTGCTAGTGTCGACCTTAATTAGGAAAAGGGTCTTGTCCTCCGATCCATGATCAGCGCGCTAACCGCATGTGGGAAGCGAGTATGGGCGCCCCCCGCAACTTTGATTCGATTCGCATCTCGTCCAAATCGCCTCATTTAGTTCGGGTTTTCCATTTGCCGCATGCATATGCAGGTGCGAACCCTTGGCGCCAGGCTGGAACTTTTGTAGTCGGCATTTAGGGAGACACGTTCTTAGAGTGCTATGAGGGTCCCCTTTTCTTCGTGGGGCTTGATTAGCCGTGCGCTCAATTGCACCAGGTTCGTTGGGCTTGATGCGAAGAAGAGTTGGGTTGTGTTGAGTGGCCTGCTTGGTGGGTTTGCTCCCCGCCTGGCGGGTCATTCTTACGTGTACGGCCAAATTGGTGCATCCCTGCAGGGTTAAATCTTCTCGAGAAGACGTGTTGTCCGCGGTTATGGATGACTTGGTGAAAGTGCTGGCTAACAAGTACTCAGACAACTTACACCTAATGATGATAACTTGACTAGTAATATAGATTACCTCCACCATAAAAATGAATGTCAACTTAATCAACCGTGTGAGTTTCCTTGGGTTGCTTCCTTAGTAGGGGGTAACATTGGATGGGTATTGTTTGGTGAGTAGTTGTAGCTGGTTCTGATACGCTATCTTATTCCTTTCTTTTAGCCGGATGTTGTAGCGCGTCTCTGTAGTTAGTTAGTGCAGCTAGCTGCCGCTTCTTTGCAATAATCCCTTCCTTCCGTTCTACCCAAAGTATTTGTATCTTGTGATGATTGGTTACGCTGGTATCTTGTGAGTATGGTTTATCCACTTGCCAGTACTTAACCGTACTGACCCACGAATCCATTTCGTGGCTGCATAATCCACATTGCAGTCAACAGGTTTGAAGTCTGACGACGTTAGCTTGGGAATCCCTCCGGCTTGGCCTGGGCAGGGATTGGACGCCATCGGTTATCTTCAGGACTCTTAGTCCAATTTGTATCTTGTTCGTAGTCGGACACTATGTTGTTTCTTCCGCTGTTATTTGGATCTTTGTATTGTATAAGTTGTATCCTTTGGCTCGTTTGAGTCGTCTTGTATATATCTTTTCTGTTGTTGTTGCGGAATATTCGTGAACTATTGTAATGTTATCACAAGTGGCAACCTGGAATCGGTTATTATGTGGATTTTGGCGGAAATGCTGAAATCTGCATAGTGCCCGATCTCGGGGCGTCACAAATGGTATCAGAGCATGGTTTCCGATTCCCGATATTGTTTCGATACGAATGGTTATCGAAGCAACGGGTCCGCAAAGCCTGTAGGATAACCTCGCTAACGGTCGTGTTTCTAGAGTGTCAAAAACTATTTGTGCAAAACCTGTTTTGGAAACATCTCAATAGGATTCTTGTTTTCTCCTTATCTCTATTCTATTTCTCCTTCTATCTTATTTGTTTTGGAGTCTCCTCTCTTATCTATCTTTCAAAGTTTTAGGATCCTACGTGGGTGGACGTTTTCTGAGCCGTTAACCTAATAGGTTCGATCATCGGAAGATTCCTGGCGGGAGAAGATCGTCATCAACCCGAGCAAGATTCTCTTGTTAGTGGTGTCGAGAAGCCCTTGTTAGTGGTGTCGAGGAGATCAACTGGAAGCATGAAGAATCGATAGTCGAACTTCTTTCCCCTCCCGGGTTAGTGGGTGGATTGCGAGGGCGCAATCCCTTGTTAGTGGTGTCGTCTGTAACACCCGGGGGATTTTTTCCCCAATTAGAATTTTTCTTGTTTTCTTTTGTTGGCATTGCATTGCATCATGACATTGCACTTGTTTCCCAAACCAATTCAAAAGTTTCAAACCCTTCACTTGTTCAAATTTGAATTAATTCAACTAATGTGATTTTTTTCTCCCAAACTCTTTCAAATTTCAAAGTGCAACAAATATTTTGAAAGTTTGAAAACAAACTTTGGTGCACTCGTGCATTTGCAATTACAAAACCACAGCAATTTACTTTGGAATTTTCTGACACCAAAAACCCCTCTAATTACTATTTCTCTCTTCCTATTCTTTTACAAAAAAAATAAAAAAAATAAAACAAAGAGAATAAAGTTTTGGGGAAGAGGCAGGCCAGCTAGCCGCAATGGGCCAGCCAGCCCACCTACCGTTCCCCATCCCAACCCACTCCTCGGCCCATTCCCCACCATACTCCATCTCCCTCTCGAGGCCCACTGCCTCCTCACGACTCCTTCTTCCTCCTGTACGGCAGTGCATCCGAGCTAGCCACGTCCCCTGTACCTGATGGGAACGGCCGGGAGCATCCCTCCACCTCCTTAAAAACCATCGCCACACCCTCCCGCATCCCTTGCTGCTCGCCCTAGTCCTCTCCTCCCTCTCCAGCGCCGCCGTTCTCCCCCCTCCACCTCTATTCTTCTCTGAACGTCTGAACCCGAGAATAACCTTCCATGGCCACGACTTGGAGGAGCTGGCGCCGCCGCTCTGGACCTCGTCGAGCCTCCCTTGTCGCGGGAATGGAATCCCCACGGTGCCCTCTTCGTCCTCGTACCCTCGGCCGGTCCTTGGAGGCACCACGTTGCCGGCGCCGTCGACGATCTCCTCCCCTCGGCGAACTGCTGCTCCTGCCTCTCCGTCAGGCCGAGGGCCATCCCGGCGCCTTCCTCGACGTCCCCAAGTCCCCCTCGGTGAGCACCGCCCTCGGGCCCCTCCTCCCTGCCCTCCTCATGCTCTGGAAGCCCGCCGTCGAGCGGCACCCCATCTGTGCTGCCAAGCCGTCGTGGTCGCCTGTCGTCCGTCGAGGTTCAGTTACTGAACTTGTTCAGTTAACACGCGCACGGTCACCTCATATTCCGTCAGTTCTGTGTGGTATCACAAAGCACATCGCATCGCAGTGGCTGGGTTCCATCCGCGAAGAGGGAGAGATCCCCGGTTCGATCCCCTTCCGCAGCAAGCCCCCACCTTTTTTCCCTTTTATTCCGATCTGGCCATCCGGCCCCATCTGTCAGCGTCCCGGCAGCTGTAGCCCAGTCAGTTTCCCCTGGGCCCGCATGTCATCCAGTGTAGCTAGATTTTCCTTCGGTGGGAAAAGTTCCAGGACATTTCCTGTTTTTCAGAAATTCCAGAAAAAGGTGTTATCTTCTATAAATCATATCTTTTAATCTGTTAATCCAAACAACACAAATTTTATATGTTTTCCATCCAAAATTTTATGCTCTTTCCAAATATAACATTTGTTTTCTGTTTTGGATAAATAAAATTAATGCAATTGCTTAATGCTTTAATTAAATCATTTAAATGGTGAAATTCATAACTTGCTCAATTAAAATCCAATTCCAACATGTAAAATATGTTTTCCATGCAAAATTGAATAAGCTTTCCAAATATGAACTTTGTTTTCTATTTTGAATAAATTAAATTGCTGAAAACAACTATTTCTTAATTAATGCATCTAGAATTGTCAATTTAATAACTTGCTCATCTAAAATCCAAATTCAACAAATGAAATATGTATTCCATCTAAAATTTTGTGTTTTTTCCAAATATAAATTTTGTTATCTGTTTTGAACATTTAAAATTGGTAAAAACAACAAATGTTTGTTTAAATCATTTAAAATGCCAAGTTCATAACTTAATAAATAAAATCCCAAACTTGGTAAACAACATATCAAACTGAAGCTATTGTTGTTTTCTTATTGTTTTCATCATCCATGCATCATTCTAATCAACTTTCACATGATGGTTATTTGTAGATCATTTAATTCAACATTAATTCATGGGCTTTTCCATATGCAATCCAAATTGCATAAGGGCCCATTTAAATATGTTTACCATGTCAACTGGTTTACTTTGATGCACCAATTAATTGTCATGCATATAAAATAGGATCATGCTGGATCTTTTTCCGTAGAAGTAATTGTTGCATCCGGTGTTTGTTCTAGTTCGTTGCTTCTTCGCGGATAGGACGTTGAGATGATGTGAGCAACGATAAGTTCTGCGAATGTACCTCTACTTGCTGGATTCCAGGCAAGTATACTCACTTGCTACCTATGGCTGCCTTTCATCACTTGTTACCGATTCTTTCCGTTATCTTTATGCTAGCCTTATGATTCGATGCTTGTGTCTCGATCCTATCACATGTTTACCTTGCAACCATGATATAGCCTTCCTTCCCCTTCCTATTAACTGTTGTTTGTTTACCTTGTTGGCCCTCGTGTCGTAGTTGCATGCTTAGTGTTGTTTGCGCTCAAGTCTTGTTGTCCGTCTTATCACCTGTTTAGTTTGATAGTTGGGTTTCAACTCAATCAACTTCATGTTAATGTTTTGGGTAATAATAATTTGATGATAAGGCACCGGCAGGAGGCCCGGTGTCGCACCCGGACTCCTAGAGGATACTCACCGTACGAACTGAACAGTAGTTGATTGGATTACGGGGCTTACCGGCAGCCGCATCTCTTACGAGTAGGCCAACACTTATGTGTGACAACCAATCTCTACCATTCATCGTCGATGTAGACTATCCCGTAGAAATCAGGATACTACCATTGACGTACTTCATACCATACACACATGGTACGTCAACGGCGTTGAACAAAAGGATAACACAACAGATCTCTAAGACACAAAAGATGGAAATAAGTTGCAAATAGCTCTCACTAGAGCAGAGATAGCAAATACAATCATCCAGAGGACACATTTCCCAACATAACATCATTACATCTCAGCGGAAGCATTCAAAGGGTCTGAGTACAGACAAATCCAAATAGGCTTAAGAAGCCGGGAATGAAAAGAAGACGGAGCCCATCCACGATGTCTCGGATCCTGCCCGGGTCCGCTACCTACTCGTCAGCAGCCTCGTCAAACTCCACGTAGTAGCCGTCACGGGGATCCTCGTGAGCGTAGTCTGCGGAAACCACAGCCCCAAAGGGGTCAGTACATAAACGTACTGGCAAGCAAGACTCACAGTTCACCAAAGTGTCACCCGTCAACACCAAGCACAGATGCCTTGGGTTCAACGGAAGGAAGGGATATAAAAGATGCTGCAACTGGCTGCACTAACCAACTACAGAACATGCTACAACTTCCGGCTAACAGAAGGAAGATAAGATAGCGTATCGTAATCAGCTACAACTAACCACCTCACAAACCCATCCTGGATCTCGCCCCTTATCCAAAGAAGCAATCCGAGGATAACTCACACAGTTGGATTAATGATGGATCAAATTGTTGTGCCATTAAGCCTATTACTAGTCAAGTTATCATTAGTTAGGTGTAAGTTGTTCTGAGTACTTGTTAGCCAGTACTTTCACCAAGTCAACCATAACCGCGGAGAACACGGCTTCTCGAGAAGATTTATCCCTGCAGGGGTGCACCAATTTGGCCGTACACGTAAGAATATCCCGCCAGGATGGAAATGCACTTCCACCAAGCGAGCCACTCTACACAACTCAACTCTTCTTCGCATCAAGCCCAAAGCACCACGTGATGTGCGTGCGCGGCTAATCGAGCCCCACAAAGAAAAGGGGACCCTCATAGCACTGGAAGACCACGCCGCCCTAAATGCCGACTACAAAAGTTCCACCCTGGCCTCGGGTTCGTACCTGCATATGCGTGCATCAAATGGAAAGCCCGAACTAAGTGTGGTGATTTGGACGAGATGCGAATTGAATCAAATTGAGGGGGGCGCCCATACACGCTTCCCACATGCGGATAGTGCGCTCATCATGGATCAGTAGACAAGACCCTTTTCCTAATTAGGGTCGACACTAGCAGGCCTCAAAACCACGCCGGGCCTCCAGCCGGTGCCTTATCAGCAAATTATTATTACCTCAAATTAACAGGTTGTTGTTTAACATCGAGCCCCAGAATATAGTCAAATATGATAACAGAAAGTAACTGATAACAGACTCGAGCAAAACAACCCTAAGCATGCTAGTAAGACACGGGCCCAAGCAACGGGGTTATAGGATTGGATGTGAGGCAATATCAGGGTTCAGGGTATCATGTGATAGGTTCGTAACAGAAGCAACGGTACATATGGCTAGCAGAAATAGACAACGGAAAGTATCGGTAACCAATGTTGAAAGGAACACAATGGTTCATGTGAGTGATAACTTTCCTGCAAACTCAGTAGCCTGGTACTGGGCTAGATCCTCAGAATGGGTGTCGTAAAGATCGTCGGTCTCAACGTCGTCGTCTATCCGAGAAGAAGCAAACAAACAATACAGGAAGATAAACAATCAATATCATGGCATAGTGCACAATCATGGGATGATGCATGACAATTTTATGGATGCATCAAAATAAACTAGTTGACATGGTAACACAATTTAAATGGACACATATGCAATTTTGAGTTGCATATGAAAAGCCCATGAATTTTTGGTTAGATTATTTGTTTTCCAACTAACCAACAGGTGAAAGTGGATTAGTATGATGCATGGATGAGGAAAACAACAAAATAACAACAATAGAACCAATTGGAGATGAGGTTTATCAATTTAGAAATTTATTTATTAAGTTAGGGAATTTTTTGGTTCCTTAAAGAGATTACACAAATAGTTGTTGTTTTCACCAATTTAAATTGTGGCAAATAAATAACAAAATTCATATTTGAAAAGATCATAAAATTTTGGGTGGATTACATGTTTCAAATATTGAAAAGGGAATTAGGATGAATTTATTATGACTTAAACAAAATCAAACAAGTTTTAAATGAATTTAAAACAAGTTTGAATATTATTTGGATTTTATTTGTTCCAAACATAAATTCAAGTTCATATTTGAAAAGTTTATATTTTTCTAGCTTGAAAACATATTTTACATGTTCAAAAATAATTTAATTTGAGCAAGTTATGAATTTAGCAAATTTAAATGATTTAAACAAGGTTTAAATTATTTAAGCAATTTTAATTATTCAAACCATGAAACAAAATTTATATTTGAATGGGTGGTTCAAAATAGCATGGAAAACATATTTTATTTGCATTATTTGGATTTAGTATGAATTAGTTATGCAATTTGTCAAATTACAATTGAATTGTTTGAATTCAAATTTGGAATGCATTTGGAAAATTCAAAACAGAAAACAAGTGGTTTAGTTAGATAGATAATTTAATTTGGATCAACACACATATTTTACTTTTATTATTTGGAGTTATAAAATAAAAGTTATAAGCAATTTAATTTGGAGGACCAAATTGTAATTTTAAAGGGCTTAGATTAAAACAGAAAAGGGTTGAAATACTTTTGTTACTCAGCAGTGGCTGGACACAGCCACTGACAGAGGGCCCAGGGCACCACGGCGGCCCGCGTGTGCTTGCGTGGCAGCGCAGCCCACTGACAGAGGGGGCCTGTCTGTCAGTGGCTCGTGCAAAAACTTAGTTTTATTCCGCGGCGCGAGGGCTCGATCCCGCGACCGTGCGCGAGCGAGGGAGGCAGTGTTACCACTGCGGTGTTTCGTCAGTTTTATCAGATACAGGGGCGCGGTGAGGATATCGTTCAACTCCGCGTTAACTGAATTTAAACGCGCGCGCGCGCTGTCTGAACCTCATCAGAGAACGACGCCGGCGACGAGCCGTGGTTGCCGTGCTGCGGTGGGGTGCTGGATGTGTGCGTTTGGGTGCGGTTGTGCTCGCGCAAGCAGGGATGGAGGAGGAGAGGGCTACTGTGGCGTGCTCACCGGCGATGGAGTCGAGCAGAGGCTCGGGGAAGCTCCGGTGGCGGCAGGTCGAGGACGGCAGCGTCGATCTGGACGTGCTCCGTGCCCGCGGTGGTGTCCAAAGGCTCGAGGGTGACGCGGTGGCTCGATTCCAGTAGCTAGGTGGGTGAGTGGCGTGTCGAGGCGGCGGGGAGCATCTCGGGTTCAGGCGGTGTTTCTCCGGCGAGGTGCAGAGAGAGGGGAAAACGACGGGGAGAGAGGGTAGACGGCGGCGGAGCGAGGGAGAAAGGGGCCTAGGGTTTAGGGTTGCGACGCGGGGACCTAGGGGGGCTATATAGGCTAGGGGGCGCGCGATCGGCCGTCGGAGGGCCCTGCTGCCGCCGTGGCACCGGTGGATGCGGTGCCGTACGCGAGGACGAAGGAGAAAAGAAAGGGCGAAGCGGTACCGGGCTGGGAAGAGGAAGAAAAAGGGCTGGGCTGCGCGAGGGAGAAGGAAAAGGGTGGGCTGGCGCAGCCCACTGCCCCTGCGCCCGTTTTTTTTTTAAAAAAATTTCTCCTCTGTTTTTTCTTTGCAGAAATGAAAATGGAAGAAAAAGGTAGTTTTTAGGGCTAGGAAAATTTGGAAAAAATTATGGTTAGGTTAGTTTTCACCATAGCAACGGAATGCTAACTTTGTTTTTCAAAAAGTTCCAAATTAAAATGCTGTTTGTGATTTAATCAAATTTGGGAGAAATTGCTTATTAAGTGACTATTAATGAACCCAAACTTTTTAATAGGGTGAACCCTATGTTTAATTTGATTAAATGATTATAATTGTTTGGTAATTTTCATATTTTCAACTTGGGTGCTGTTTGTAAAATGTATTTGAATTTTTGAATGTGATTTGGAATTAATTGAATGATTAAACCCATCATTTTAATAGTTGAGCATTATGAAAACAAATTGGTTGTTTCTATTTGAAATTTTTATTTAAAAGGTTGTAACAGAGCAAGTATGAAATAAATGTTTGAATAATGTTTGAATTTGAATTGTGAAAACAGAGTAAAACAGATGCAAATTAAATGAAAACAAAGTAAAACAAATGCAAACAACTTAATGAATATGATGACATGATGCAAAACTTTAATTAAACAAGAAACAAACATGCTAGGGGTGGTTTTTCATACTTGGGATGTTACAAAACGCCCCCCCTTGAAGAAATCGCGCCCCGAGATTCCTTCTGAGAAATAAAAAGGTCCGGATACTTCTTGCGAAGATCCTCTTCGGTCTCCCACGTTGCCTCTTTATCGGAATGATGCGACCACTGCACTTTCAAGAACTTGGTGCTCTTGTTGCGAGTCTTACGCTCGGTCTCATCGAGAATACGAACAGGGTGCTCCTCATAAGATAGATCATCTTGCAGTTCGATGGAATCATGATCAACTGCACGATCTGGATCTTTGAAACACCTCTTGAGCTGTGACACATGAAACACATCGTGCACCTTGGATAGTTTTTCAGGAAGTTCAAGACGATAAGCATTTTTTGCCCGCCTTGAGAGAATGTTGAAAGGACCAATTTATCTTGGTGCAAGCTTTCCTTTCACACCGAAACGATGAGTGCCTCTGAGGGGAGTTACACGGAGATATGCCTTGTCACCAGGTGCATAGATCATATCCCTGTGCTTGCTGTCATAGTAGCTTTTCTGACGAGACTGAGCAATCTTGAGATTGTCACGAATGATACAAACTTTCTCCTCGGCTTCCTTAACAATGTCAGGGCCTAAGAGTGATCGTTCACCAGCTCCAGACCAATTGATTGGACTCCTGCATCTGCGGCCATAGAGTGCTTCAAATGGTGCCATGCCTAGGCTTGCCTGGTAGCTGTTGTTGTAGGAGAATTCAGCATATGGAAGGCAATCCTCCCATTTCATGCCAAAGGAGATACCACATGCTCTGAGCATATCCTCGAGAATCTGATTGACTCTTTCGACTTGCCCTTGAGACTGAGGGTGATAAGCTATGCTGAAAAGAAGTTTGGTGCCCAATGCTTCTTGAAAGCTTTTCCAGAAATGAGAAGTGAATATGCTTCCACGGTCTGAGCTTATTTCCAATGGAACACCATGAAGAGGAACAATCTTTGCTGTGTATAGCTCTGCTAACTGGCTAGCTGAGATTGTTTCTTTGACAGCAAAGAAGTGAGCTACTTTAGTGAGACGATCAATAACAACGAAGATTGCATCGTTGCCCTTCTTGGACTTTGGAAAACCAGTGACGAAGTCCATTTCAATCATGTCCCACTTCCACTCAGGAATTTTCAGAGGTTGGAGTAGACTGGCAGTTTTCTGATGGACTGCCTTAACACGTTGACAAACATCGCATTCAGAAACGTATTGAGCAATTTCACGTTTCATGCCAGGCCACCAATACAGTGTCTTAAGATCCTGGTACATCTTTGTACTTCCAGGGTGGATGGAGAGAGGAGTTTCATGAGCCTCCTTGAGAATGATATCTTTGAGACTTTGAACTTGAGGAACTGCAATGCGTCCTTCGAAGAACACAGTTCCTTTGTCATCAATCGAGAAGGACTTGAATTTCTCCTTGCCTTCTTTGACGTGTTCTACCATCTTCTTGATTTCAGCATCACGAAGTTGTTCAGAACGAATCTTGTCCTCGAGAGTTGGACTGGCTGTCAAGCTAGCAAGATAGCCTTGAGGAACAAGACCAAGGTTCAGCTTCTGGAATTCTTCATGAAGTGGAGGTTGGCTTTCCATGATCATGAGATTATTGCAATACGACTTACGACTGAGAGCATCGGCCATAACATTAGCCTTGCTTGGAGTGTAAGAAATGGTGAGATCAAAGTCTTTAATCTTTTCAATCCATCTCCTTTGCCTGAGGTTTAGATCTGGTTGAGTGAAGATATATTTCAGACTCTTATGATCGGAAAAGATTTCAGTGCGATTACCCAACAAGTATTGCCTCCATTTCTTGAGGGCAAACACAACTGCTGCAAGTTCAAGATCATGTGTGGGATAGTTTTGCTCATGTGCATTCAACTGACGTGAAGCATAAGCCACAACTTGACGTTCTTGCATAAGAACTGCACCTAGACCTTGGAGAGATGCATCGCAGAATATCTGGAAAGGTTTGGTAGTATCTGGGCCAACCAGAACTGGGGTAGAAGTGAGTTTAGTCTTCAGGAGATTGAAACTTTCATCACATTTGGAGACCAAACGAATTTCTTGTCCTTCTTTGTGAGATCAGTGAGAGGTTTGGCAATTTTGGAAAAGGTTTGGACGAAACGACGGCAATAGCTAGCCAAGCCAAGAAAACTTCTGACTTGCTTCACCGTCTTAGGGGGTTTCCAATCAACAATTGCTTTAACCTTTTCTGGATCAATGGCTATGCCCTTGGCAGAGATGACATGACCAAGGTAAGCAACTTCTGGAATCCAGAACTCACATTTGGAGAACTTGGCATATAGACGATGCTCGCGAAGTTTCATGAGAGTGAGACGAAGATGTTCTCCATGCTCTTCCTCAGATTTTGAGTAGACCAGAATGTCATCGAGATATACCACAACGAACTTGTCGAGGTATTCATGGAAGACAGAATTCATGAGTCTTGAGAATGTCGTCGGTGCATTGGTGAGACCAAAGGACATGATGGTGTATTCATATAGACCGTAACGAGTGGTGAAAGATGTTTTTGGAATATCTTCCTTTCTGATCTTTATTTGATGGTAACCCATCCTCAAGTCCAACTTTGAGAATATTGAGGCTCCAGCAAGTTGATCAAAAAGATCATCGATACGAGGAATTGGATACTTGTTTTTGATGGTTTTCTTGTTGAGAGGACGATAGTCAACCACGAGTCTCTTTGTTTGATCCTTCTTGGCAACGAACAGAGTTGGGCAACCCCAAGCGGAAGAACTAGGTTGAATGTAACCTTTCTCCATGTACATATCGATTTGCTCCTTTAACAATTTCAGTTCAGGAGGAGCTATCTTGTATGGATGCTTAGAGATTGGAGCAGTACCTGGTTCAAGCTCTATCACGAACTCAACTGCTCTGTCCGGAGGCATCCCTGGCAACTCTTCTGGAAAGACGTCAGGGAATTCACAAACCACCGGAACATTTTCGAGTAGAGGTAGAGGTTTAGCATCGAGGGTGTATAGCTGAACAGAACTTGATTCATTTGGAGAATAGACTATCTGGCCAGAAGGGTGGAACAGAGTTATTGACTTCTGAGCACAATCAATCGTAGCTTTATTGGCCTTCAACCAATCCATGCCAAGAATGACATCAATGTCAGAATTGCCAAGCAGAATGAGGGAAGCAAGGAATATGTGACCTCCAATTAGAATCTGATTCTCATGACTGATCTTGGAAGTTTGCATAGTTGCTCCAGGGGAGTTTACTACTAGCGGGGAACCCAAACTGACAAAAGGTTGTTTAACTGCTGTCGCAAAGATCTTTGACACGAAAGAATGCGATGCTCCGGTATCAAACAACACTTTAGCTGGGTTAGAGTTTACGGGGAATGTACTGAGAATGACGTCAGCAGCTTCCTCAGCTTTGTCGACCTTGACATGATTCACCCTCGCGGTCCTCCCGACAGGCCTGTTGTTGGAGTTGAAGGCTTTAGCCGGGGGAGCACGCACCATTGCCTGGTTGGTGTTGGGGCGAGGAGGTGGTGGAGGTAGCTGCCTCTGAGTGCACTTGTCAGCATAGTGCCCTGTCTGCTTGCATTTGTAGCAAGTGACGACACGAGGTGCATCTGGCCTTGGCTGCCCCATTGAGAACCTCTGAGCCTGCATCTGAGATGGGTTGGGTGGGCGGGAAGCGAAGCCTGGAGAAGCTTGGGCATATGGAGCCCTAGTGACAGCAGCATTTGGCACCCAGATGCGGCGCTTCTGCGGAGGGGTGGTCATGTTGGAGGAGGAACCACCCTCACGCGAGTGCTTCCGAGACTCCTCGAACGCCTTGCGCCCATTTTCTTCATTGAGCGCGGTGTTCACGAGCTCCTCGAAGTCTTTGGCCTTGATGTTGGTGAGGGCGTACTTGAGTTCCGGGTTAAAACCTCGGCGGAACCTTGCCATCTTCTTAGCCTCAGTGGACACCTCATCACCAGCGTAACGAGCGAGGCGATTGAACTCATTCTGATAGCCAATGACGTCCAGCTTGCCCTGCTTGAGAGAGCAAAACTCCTCACGCATCCTTTCCATGAGTCCATCTGGGATGTGGTGCTTCAGGAAAGCATCCTTGAAACAACCCCAGGTGATTGGGTAGCCAGCTCTCATGGTCTGGTAGTTCTCCCACCAGGTAGCTTCCTGACCCTTCAGTAGGTAGGTGGCATACTTGACTTTGTCTTCCTCAGCAACGTGAGCAATGTCCAGAGCCCTGGCCATCTCCCGGATCCAGTCATCAGCATCCAGAGGCTCGCGTGTTGCCACGAAAGCTCTGGGACCCAGACTCAGAAACTCCTTGATGCTGACTCGTGGAGCATTCTGATTGTTGTGCTGGTTAGCCTGGATCTGGGCCATCTGCGTCACGACCTGAGTCATCTGAGTCAACAGCTCTGTGATTGGCGGTGGCTCAGGCGGGTTGTTCCTTGTTGGCGGCATCCTGAATAGACATGCATTTTAGCACAACAACAGAAACATATAGACTTGGAAACCGAAAGAGAGATTATTCCGACGCATGAATAGATAACCAACAGGTACATCATCACATGTTCAAATACATCAGAATATCCAACACACCATAAATGGTTCAAGTGCCACAGGATAACTAAACATAGCTAAGAATGGATACATCGGTACTCTCATGCTCATCACGCAGGACGGCGGTGAGTAGTACGACGAGGGGTACGGTGAGGAGCACGCCCACGAAAGTAGGTAGAACGAAGATCCACATAGATCTGACGTGGTCTGAGAGCGACTCTAGGTGTGGTGAAGTACATAGCGTCGACTCCCTGTGCTCCAAAGCGTGGAATCCCAGTGTAACCAGCACCGAGGTTGAGGAGTGGACCTCTGATCGGCTCGTAACCTCCAGCATCTGGCAGACGACGACCAACTGGCTGATCGAAACGTGCAAAGCGCTCATCTCCAACAAAGTCTATGGTGTACGTCGCCAGACGAGTCAAAGCAAGGTAGAGCTGCTCTCTGACTGAAGCCAACTCCTGAGAAAGTGTGGTGGCAACTGCGTCACTTTGCCTCACAAACTGAGCGGTGGTGTGCAGCCTGGTGTTATCATGCTCGTAGACATCCAGGTTGTCGTAGAGAGTGAAGTGAGCTCCCTCCAAAGTGATGTAACCACGGGGGATGTGGCGATAGATAGAATCGTCAAATCCCCAGTAGTCAGCACGAAGGACGGTGAGACTCACATAAGCTGCCTGCTGCACGGCCATATCCACTGTGGAACCTACTGCCTCGTAGCGGTGGACAACGCTCATGCCATCATCTGACAGAATGTAGACGATAGCCTGGTAGTAGGTCTGGTCAAACTCTCGCTGCTGCTCGTAGACCTGGTACTCTGGTGCCCAACGGAACCCCAGATAAGTGACCATGTCTCTCAGCATCTCCGGATAACCGGCAGTGCTCTCGCAACGAGTCATCCGAACCACCTGCGGGTAGAACCTGAGATCCATCTGCAGATGATCGGGGAAGTTTTGATTAGACGCCGGTAGAAGAACTGAAGTGGAAAGCAACAACAAGGTTTCAACGGACGAAAAGGATGTTGAGAAGAACAGGATATCGAAGCAACAACGGGAAACACGAGACCAAAAACTCCTGAGGTACTACGGAAAACCCCATCCGGGCTTCTAAAGGATCAATATCTACTGCTTAAGGGATAGAGGATTTGCTTCCGGGGCTTACACGCCTCCGTTCTCAATCATGAGTAGGCAACATGATAAATCATGTCACAACCACCTCCATTCCTATGGTCTAGTAGATATAACTATCCCAGAGAAACCAGGATTCGTGAAAACCTAACTTGAAAGTTTAGGTGAGAAGGGAAAACAACGTTGCACTTCCTTACCAGAAAAGGGTGGGTGGGTGGGGAAAGAAGAAAAATGGCAGAATTCCTACTCTCACGTTTCATTTTTCCTATATAGCTACAAAAATAGTTTCTAGACTCAACTGCGACCAGTAAAAGGGATCCTACAGGCAGACAGGCTCTGATACCATTTGTCGCACCCGGACTTCTAGAGGATACTCACCGTACGAACTGAACAGTAGTTGATTGGATTACGGGGCTTACCGGCACCCGCATCTCTTACGAGTAGGCCAACACTTATGTGTGACAACCAATCTCTACCATTCATCGTCGATGTAAACTATCCCGTAGAAGTCAGGATACTACCATTGACGTACTTCATACCATACACACATGGTACGTCAACGGCGTTGAACAAAAGGATAACACAACAGATCTCTAAGACACAAAAGATGGAAATAAGTTGCAAATAGCTCTCACTAGAGCAGAGATAGCAAATACAATCATCCAGAGGACACATGTCCCAACATAACATCATTACATCTCAGCGGAAGCATTCAAAGGGTCTGAGTACAGACAAATCCAAATAGGCTTAAGAAGCCGGGAATGAAAAGAAGACGGAGCCCATCCACGATGTCTCGGATCCTGCCCGGGTCCGCTACCTACTCGTCAGCAGCCTCGTCAAACTCCACGTAGTAGCCGTCACGGGGATCCTCGTGAGCGTAGTCTGCGGAAACCACAGCCCCAAAGGGGTCAGTACATAAACGTACTGGCAAGCAAGACTCACAGTTCACCAAAGTGTCACCCGTCAACACCAAGCACAGATGCCTTGGGTTCAACGGAAGGAAGGGATATAAAAGATGCTGCAACTGGCTGCACTAACCAACTACAGAACATGCTACAACTTCCGGCTAACAGAAGGAAGATAAGATAGCGTATCGTAACCAGCTACAACTAACCACCTCACAAACCCATCCTGGATCTCGCCCCTTATCCAAAGAAGCAATCCGAGGATAACTCACACAGTTGGATTAATGATGGATCAAATTGTTGTGCCATTAAGCCTATTACTAGTCAAGTTATCATTAGTTAGGTGTAAGTTGTTCTGAGTACTTGTTAGCCAGTACTTTCACCAAGTCAACCATAATCGCGGAGAACACGGCTTCTCGAGAAGATTTATCCCTGCAGGGGTGCACCAATTTGGCCGTACACGTAAGAATATCCCGCCAGGATGGAAATGCACTTCCACCAAGCGAGGCACTCTACACAACTCAACTCTTCTTCGCATCAAGCCCAAAGCACCACGTGCTGTGCGTGCACGGCTAATCGAGCCCCACAAAGAAAAGGGGACCCTCATAGCACTGGAAGACCACGCCGCCCTAAATGCCGACTACATAAGTTCCACCCTGGCCTCGGGTTCGTACCTATATATGCGTGCATCAAATGGAAAGCCCGAACTAAGTGTGGTGATTTGGACGAGATGCGAATCGAATCAAATTGAGGGGGCGCCCATACACGCTTCCCACATGCGGATAGTGCGCTCATCATGGATCAGTAGACAAGACCCTTTTCCTAATTAGGGTCGACACTAGCAGGCCTCAAAACCACGTCGGGCCTCCTGCCGGTGCCTTATCAGCAAATTATTATTACCTCAAATTAACAGGTTGTTGTTTAAAATCGAGCCCCAGAATATAGTCAAATATGATAACAGAAAGTAACTGATAACAGACTCGAGCAAAACAACCCTAAGCATGCTAGTAAGACACGGGCCCAAGCAACGGGGTTATAGGATTGGATGTGAGGCAATATCAGGGTTCAGGGTATCATGTGATAGGTTCGTAACAGAAGCAACGGTACATATGGCTAGTAGAAATAGACAACAGAAAGTATCGGTAACCAATGTTGAAAGGAACACAATGGTTCATGTGAGTGATAACTTGCCTGCAAACTCAGTAGCCTGGTACTGGGCTAGATCCTCAGAAGGGGTGTCGTAAAGATCGTCGGTCTCAACGTCGTCGTCTATCCGAGAAGAAGCAAACAAACAATACAGGAAGATAAACAATCAATATCATGGCATAGTGCACAATCATGGGATGATGCATGACAATTTTATGGATGCATCAAAATAAACTAGTTGACATGGTAACACAATTTAAATGGACACATATGCAATTTTGAGTTGCATATGAAAAGCCCATGAATTTTTGGTTAGATTATTTGTTTTCCAACTAACCAGCAGGTGAAAGTGGATTAGTATGATGCATGGATGAGGAAAACAACAAAATAACAACAATAGAACCAATTGGAGATGAGGTTTATCAATTTAGAAATTTATTTATTAAGTTAGGGAATTTTTTGGTTCCTTAAAGGGATTACACAAATAGTTGTTGTTTTCACCAATTTAAATTGTTCCAAATAAATAACAAAATTCATATTTGAAAATATCATAAAATTTTGGGTGGATTACATGTTTCAAATATTGAAAAAGGAATTAGGATGAATTTATTATGACTTAAACAAAATCAAACAAGTTTTAAATGAATTTAAAACAAGTTTGAATATTATTTGGATTTTATTTGTTCCAAACATAAATTCAAGTTCATATTTGAAAAGTTTATATTTTTCTAGCTTGAAAACATATTTTACATGTTCAAAAATAATTTAATTTGAGCAAGTTATGAATTTAGCAAATTTAAATGATTTAAACAAGGTTTAAATTATTTAAGCAATTTTAATTATTCAAACCATGAAACAAAATTTATATTTGAATAGGTGGTTCAAAATAGCATGGAAAACATATTTTATTTGCATTATTTGGATTTAGTATGAATTAGTTATGCAATTTGTGAAATTACAATTGAATTGTTTGAATTCAAATTTGGAATGCATTTGGAAAATTCAAAACAGAAAACAAGTGGTTTAGTTAGATAGATAATTTAATTTGGATCAACACACATATTTTACTTTTATTATTTGGAGTTATAAAATAAAAGTTATAAGCAATTTAATTTGGAGGACCAAATTGTAATTTTAAAGGGCTTAGATTAAAACAGAAAAGGGTTGAAATACTTTTGTTACTCAGCAGTGGCTGGACACAGCCACTAACAGAGGGCCCAGGGCACCACGGCGGCCCGCGTGTGCTTGCGTGGCAGCGCAGCCCACTGACAGAGGGGGCCTGCCTGTTAGTGGCTCGCGCAAAAACTTGGATTTTATTCCGCGGCGCGAGGGCTCGATCCCGCGACCGTGCGCGAGCAAGGGAGGCAGTGTTACCACTGCGGTGTTTCGTCAGTTTTGTCAGATACAGGGGCGCGGTGAGGATATCGTTCAACTACGCGTTAATTGAATTTAAACGCGCGCGCGCGCTGTCTGAACCTCGTCAGAGAACGACGCCGGCGACGAGCCGTGGTTGCCATGCTGCGGTGGGGTGCTGGATGTGTGCGTTTGGGTGCGGTTGTGCTCGCGCAAGCAGGGATGGAGGAGGAGAGGGCTACGGTGGCGTGCTCACCGGCGATGGAGTCGAGCAGAGGCTCGGGGAAGCTCCGGTGGCGGCAGGTCGAGGACGGCGGCGTCGATCTGGACGTGCTCCGTGCCCGCGGTGGTGTCCAAAGGCTCGAGGGTGACGCGGTGGCTCGATTCCAGTAGCTAGGTGGGTGAGTGGCGCGTCGAGGCGGCGGGGAGCATCTCGGGTTCAGGCGGTGTTTCTCCGGCGAGGTGCAGAGAGAGGGGAAAACGACGGGGAGAGAGGGTATACGACGGCGGAGCGAGGGAGAAAGGGGCCTAGGGTTTAGGGTTGCGGCGCGGGGACCTAGGGGGCTATATAGGCTAGGGGGGCGCGCGATCGGCCGTCGGAGGGCCCTGCTGCCGCCGTGGCACCGGTGGATGCGGTGCCGTACGCGAGGACGAAGGAGAAAAGAAAGGGCGAAGCGGTACCGGGCTGGGGAGAGGAAGAAAAAGGGCCGGGCTGCGCGAGGGAGAAGGAAAAGGGTGGGCTGGCGCAGCCCACTGCCCCTGCGCCCGTTTTTTTTTTCTTTTTAAAATTTTCTCCTCTGTTTTTTTTTTGCAGAAATGAAAATGGAAGAAAAAGGTAGTTTTTAGGGCTAGGAAAATTTGCAAAAAAATTATGGTTAGGTTAGTTTTCACCATAGCAACTGAATGCTAACTTTGTTTTTCAAAAAGTTCCAAATTAAAATGCTGTTTGTGATTTAATCAAATTCGGGAGAAATTGCTTATTAAGTGACTATTAATGAACCCAAACTTTTTAATAGGTTGAACCCTATGTTTAATTTGATTAAATGATTATAATTGTTTGGTAATTTTCATATTTTCAACTTGGGTGCTGTTTGTAAAATGTATTTGAATTTTTGAATGTGATTTGGAATTAATTGAATGATTAAACCCATCATTTTAATAGTTGAGCATTATGAAAACAAATTGGTTGTTTTTATTTGAAATTTTTATTTAAAAGGTTGTAACAGAGCAAGTATGAAATAAATGTTTGAATAATGTTTGAATTTGAATTGTGAAAACAGAGTAAAACAGATGCAAACCAAATGAAAACAAAGTAAAACAAATGCAAACAACTTAATGAATATGATGACATGATGCAAAACTTTAATTAAACAAGAAACAAACATGCTAGGGGTGGTTTTTCATACTTGGGATGTTACACCCGGCGTGGTTTTGAGGCCTGCTAGTGTCGACCTTAATTAGGAAAAGGGTCTTGTCCTCCGATCCATGATGAGCGCGCTAACCGCATGTGGGAAGCGAGTATGGGCGCCCCCCGCAACTTTGATTCGATTCGCATCTCGTCTAAATCGCCTCATTTAGTTCGGGTTTTCCATTTGCCGCATGCATATGCAGGTGCGAACCCTTGGCGCCAGGGTGGAACTTTTGTAGTCGGAATTTAGGGAGACACGTTCTTAGAGTGCTATGAGGGTCTCCTTTTCTTCGTGGGGCTTGATTAGTCGTGCGCTCAATTGCACGGGGTTCGTTGGGCTTGATGCGAAGAAGAGTTGGGTTGTGTTGAGTGGCCTGCTTGGTGGGTTTGCTCCCCGCCTGGCAGGTCATTCTTACGTGTACGGCCAAATTGGTGCATCCCTGCATGGTTAAATCTTCTCGAGAAGCCGTGTTGTCCGCGGTTATGGATGACTTGGTGAAAGTGCTGGCTAACAAGTACTCAGACAACTTACACCTAATGATGATAACTTGACTAGTAATATAGATTACCTCCACCATAAAAATGAATGTCACCTTAATCAACCGTGTGAGTTTCCTTGCGTTGCTTCCTTAGTAGGGGGTAACATTAGATGGGTATTGTTTGGTGAGTAGTTGTAGCTGGTTCTGATACGCTATCTTATCCCTTTCTTTTAGCCGGATGTTGTAGCGCGTCTCTGTAGTTAGTTAGTGCAGACAGCTGCCGCTTCTTTGCAATAATCCCTTCCTTCCGTTCTACCCAAAGTATTTGTATCTTGTGATGATTGGTTACGCTGGTATCTTGTGAGTATGGTTTATCCACTTGCCAGTACTTACCCGTACTGACCCACGAATCCATTTCGTGGCTGCATATTCGACATTGCAGTCAACAGGTTTGAAGTCTGACGACGTTAGCTTGGGAATCCCTCTGGCTTGGCCTGGGCAGGGATTGGACGCCATCGTTTATCTTCAGGACACTTAGTCCAATTTGTATATTGTCCGTAGTCGGACACTATGTTGTTTCTTCCGCTGTTATTTGGATCATTGTATTGTATAAGTTGTATCCTTTGGCTCGTTTGAGTCGTCTTGTATATATCTTTTCTGTTGTTGTTGCGGAATATTCGTGAACTGTTGTAATGTTATCACAAGTGGCAACCTGGAATCGGTTATTATGTGGATTTTGGCGGAAATGCTGAAATTTGCATAGTGCCCGATCTCGGGGCGTCACACCTCTAGCCACCATAAGGTATATAAATACCGCCTAAGATAATAATCTTGAGTCCCTAAGTGGACACTTTTAAAATGTGCTTTTGCAAACAAAATGGTTCTTTGAGAAGTCCACGGTGGAAAGGCGGGACTTTGTTCACCGGGGGAGCTAAAGAGTTGTTTTCAAATGTTTTACAAAAGGCACATAACCTAGTCTTCGCTGGACAACCAAGAAGTATTGCCACTCTACCCCAACATGGGTACGGGGCCTATCTAGATACTTGAACTTGTTAGTGTGTGTTTCATTCCAAGATGCTAGAGAGAGGATGATTCCAAGATGCCAGGAGGGAGAAACGGGACACACATAGTGTGGGATTAATTTTCCCTCCGGACACGACAGTTGGGTCTCCTGACAAGGCAGGGTGGGACTTGGTGCCGGGGAGAACACCCCACCTGAAGGAATGAGCATATACTAGCTTGTGTCAGAGTGGACAGTTAGGATCATTCGTCTGATGCTTGCATATCGTTGTGTAGATCCAAGGGTGGTTCATGGCAGATGATTGGATCTAGTCGAATGTGTACACCTCTGCAGAGTAAAACTATTCAGAATAGCCGAGCCCTCGGATATGGGCAGTTGAAAGGCCATGTAGCTAGTATTGTGTCAAGTTTTCAAAATGTGTTTTTGAACAAAGGACTTGTACCTGAGAGGTACTGATGAAGGATCTGGACACGTTGTTCCAAGAAGTTTTGCAAAGAAAACTTTCTTTTATAAAACCTCTTGTACATGCGATATCTACAAGAGAAGGAAAAATTATATTATTTTCTTCTGAAGTATCTTCTTCGACGAAGATACACATAAAAGTGAATGCAACTATGATGTCATCTTAGATGTACACCATAGGTAGTGATCCCTATTTATAGCCTTCCTATCCACCATATGAGCATGATGCATTTTGTAAGTGTATGAAGGATGACTTGCTGAGTACATTCAAAAGTACTCATATTGGTTTCGCCCCTGGCTATTTACTTGGCCAGACTTTGAGGAGACACCTTTGGAGGAAGAATACGAGGAAGGGTACTACTCTGACGACTACGCGAACTAGGCCCGGCTCCCGGTCAGCAGCCTGTCGGTGACGGCGTGATTGGGGCTTTCTACGTGTGTTTCTTTCCGCTGTGTTTGTGAGTTATGAGACTTTGCCTGTCCTGCGTGACAGCTAATAAAGACTTGGTCATGTGACCATTGGCTTGTAAGACCGTTGTTATTCGTGTAATGGATAATGTATCTGTGTACCACTTCGTATGTTGTTCACGACTGAATTTCCTGGGATCGTGAATGTATGCATATGAGGGGTTCCGGACCTTCTGGTTTGGGGCCTCTACATAGTGGGTTCATGCCTCCTTTTTGTCTTGGTTCAAGTGATAGCAACGACTACGACCAAGGATGTGTAGTTGCCACTAAGGGTAAAACATTGGTGTTTATGTCTATTTATTGATTATGAATATTTCTTACATTATGTATGGTGCTTAATGAAATTATATGTTGCTTTGAAACTTAATGACAGTGAGTGGAAAGCATAGAAGCGCACTCAAGGTGGATTATTAGTCATAGGTGCAGTTATACGACGATCTATGTATATTTTATGTAATGCCTACATGAATATCACAATGAACTTTGGTTGTCATAATTATTTTTTGTTCAATTCTATCAATTGGTCAGCTGTAATTTGTTCACCTAGCATGTTTGCTTGTTATCTCTTGGAGAGAAACCACTAGTGAAACTATGGCCCTAGGTCAAATTTTTACACTGTTTACAACCGTGTTTACTTGCTTTAATCATAACTTTCTTTCTAGTATGTTTTACTGTCATCACTATTTTCCACACAATATGTTTAATCTCTTTCTTTTGAAAAAGATGGGAAGCTTGGCAACCTTACAAAAATGTTTGGGAAAAGTGATTCTGTGTGTTGGGTGTAGGTCCACGCTCGTCAACTAAGCGCCATAGGTTATTAGTACCATCCTAGAGATCTCTATGTCCTACTGGTTCGATAAACCTTGGTTTCAAAACAGAGGGAAAACTTGCTACTACATTAAATCACCTTACACTTGGGGTCCTGAACGGGTGGTGATACTTTCAGCGCATCAAGCAGTTTTCTGGCACTATTCGAGGATATTAGAGTCTTCATAAGAAAATAGTCTCCAGTTAACACGCCAGTTTTCTGGCGCCGTTGCCGGGACTTCAAAGCTTCAGAAAATGGAGTTATGCACCTCCATTCTCTTTAATTTGTTTTTGTATTTATTAGTTAGTTTTTGATTAGCTTTGTTTTGCTTGTTTGCTTTCTCTAAAAATAAAAAACACAAAAAATAGAATTTCAGCTTTTAGTACTTTTCCTGTTTGGTTAGTTCATCTATTTTTTTATCTTGCTAAGATGGGTTCAGCTGAGAACACTAAGTTATATGACTTTATTTGTACCAATAATAATGATTTCATATGCACACCAATTGCTCCACTTACCACTAAGGCAAAATCTTATGAAATAAAACCTGCTTTGATGAATTTTGTGATGAAAGAGCAATTTTATGGTACTAGTAATGATGATGCCGCCTCTCATTGAAATATCTTTATTGAGTTATGTGATATGAATAAGTATAAAGAGGTAGAATGTGAAATTATAAAACTGAAAATATTCCCTTTATCATTTAGAGGAATAGGTGAAGAATGGTTATTGTCTTTGCCTACAAATAGCATTGAGTCTTGGACTAAATGCAAAGATGATTTTATTGGAAAGTATTATCCACCTGATAAAATTATAAAACTAAGGAGTAACATTATGAATTTTTAAAAAATTGATACTGAACACGTTTCTCAATCTTTTATAAGGAGCCTCTTCATTGCCATGATTTCCTCCATGGTGATGCGTGCGTAGTTTATCCTTGGACTACTTGTCCATAGCAGTATCTAGATGTTTGTCTCTTCTCCTTGTGATACCATGCCACGGTCTTGTGAGATGCCTAACATGATCAAAATTGTTCTTATGTAATTGTTACATGTTTTGTTTGTTGCTATCTGATGGATGGTGAAGTTATGATTAGATTGTTCATGTTTCTTAAATGATCTTGTTAATATTATCATATCCATGTTTTTATGTAAGTAATTGCATGCTCTCCGATCCATGTGGTTACTTTGGCCAAGTGATTGTTGGTAACTACAAGAGAGGGTTTTGTGCTAGATAGTGGATTCATGCCTCCTTTGTGTCTGGGCTCGAGTTGAGAGCAACGACTAAGACCAACGATGTGATGTTGCCACTAAGGGTAAAAAATAGTGTTTATTTCTATTTATTGATTATGAATATTTCTTACATTTTATATAATGCTTAATGCAATTATTAGTTGCTTTGGAACTTAATACCAGTGAGTGGAAAGCATAGAAGCACACTCAAAGTGGATTATTAGTCATAGTTCTAGTTGGATGGTGGTATATGTATGTTTCACGTAATGCCTACAGGAATATCAGAATGAATTTTGCTTTTTTATAATTATTTGTTGTTCCAACTCCATCAATTGCCGAGCTGTAATTTGTTCACCCAACATGTTTGCTTGTTATCTTTTGGAGAGACACCACTAGTGAAACTATGCCCCTGGTCCATTGTTTTAAATTATTTACAACCTCGTTTACTTGCTTTTAATCATTACTTGCTTTCTGATCCGTTTTACTTTCATAACTATTTTCCACACCATATGTGTAATCCCATTGTTTTTAGTAAGACGGGAAGCTTGACAAAGTTCCTAAAAAATTGGGGGCAAAGTGAGTTTCTGTGTTGTGTGTAGGTCCACACTTGTCAACTAAGCACCATAGATGATTAACATTGTGATACAGATGTCTAAGTTCTACTGGTTCGATAAACCTTGATTTCAAAACTGAGTGAAAACTTGCTACTACATTAGATCACTTTCCTCTTGGGGTCCTCAACGCATCGTATCAGAAGCTAGCGGTTGGGACTATGGAGAAAGGGTAGCAACTCAAGGAGGTAAAGAGGGCTAGGATTTTGTCCGGTGCTTCGTGGTTGGGTGGTATGACATGTGAACACCCTTGTTCATACTTTCCCCTGGCTAGGTCAGATCCTACATGATTAGGACGCTTTGGTAATTGGATTTGTCTATAGAAAAACACATCATTTCTACTTATGTTCCCCACTTTCCTTTGTTTCCCTCGCTGGTTCCCATGGTCTTAGTTTTTCTCACCTTTTCCCCCACTTCGCACCACAAAAGCCGCACAAACATGCGGAACGGCCTCCCGATTGGCCAAACAGAGGGTTTTCATCGAGACAAGCTTGTTGATCATTATGGGGCTTAGTTGGTATGGACTGGGACCATTACATTTTGAATCATCTCGACCCTGATCTGGCCCTGATTTTGAATTGTCGCGACCCCGATATGACCCCCACTTACAACCTGCACCGCAACGGTGCCGCCCCGCTCTGCCCGACTGCGTCCGTAGGCGGCGACGAGCACCTCTTCTTGAGGGGACCTGCGGGATGCAAACTAGAGATGTGAATAAGCATAAATGGTGAGCGACACCGCCCTACCCGACCCCCCCCCCCCCGGCCATTGATGGCAACAAGGATTGGGTCCCTGTAGGATCAGATGAGAGCTGGATTCCAGCTTGGTAAGTACTGAATCTCTCGATTGTATGGTCTAGTAGTACTTATGGGTACAATTTAAGTTTAGTGTGTTAATTTCCATCCAATAGTATGGATTCGTCTATTCCTTTTTGGGTGTTCGTCAGAATGGAAATTACCACATCCATTGGTAGAAGGACACCATTTTTTATTGTGTGGGGGTAGAAATGTGTTGCTCGTTCGTGGGATTAAAGGAAAAACTCAGTTCTCTATATACCTAGAGCAAAAGCGATTCTGCTTGTTTGAATTATTGAGAAGAAATCGAGTAGCGATTTGTCCCACTAACCAAAGAGACCACAAGTTTAATCTTTGCTCAGACCGCTTCTGCCCACTTCGGTAAAATTGAACCCAAAGTGGTTCAGAAATCAACGGCACAAACTTGAAGGGACGGTGTTGTTCAGAAATCAAACAAGTCTGCTAATTCTCAGCATCCACCCACTCCTCGTAGGTATGTGCCACCTAAACCTGATGCAGTGGAAGTCACACTAGTGCAGACTGCAGCCACTAAAGGGTATGATGCGATTCCTGATGAGGAAGTTCCTCAAAACGACGATGAAGATGAGCATATGTTTCTTGACTTTGTGGATACAAAAATCCCAAATAACACAATCCCATTTGCATAAATTAACAAAGAAAAGGTTGAAGATGAAGAATATGGGATTGAAGATGAATACAATGGCGATGACCAGCAGTGATTGAGTGGAACATCACTAATCCAAGCCTTGATGCAGGAACACGGTTACAAAACATGGAACGACTACGGAATGCACTTCTTTTGTTTGGCATTAAAAGAAAAAATGATTTCGTGATTGCGAAGAGAGACAAGAAGACCGTCTGTTGAATGCCCAGACAAGAGGTGTTCATGAAGTTTGCATGCCACTAAGGAGCAGTGCGAAAATATAGTTGTGTTAATGGGCTAATCCTAGTATTAATTTTAGTCAAAATTATGCTCGATTTGTATTTCCTGATGAAGTGTGGGTTAGAAATTGAGAACTTTGTGTATGATTATATTCTATGTTGCCAAGATGGTGGCAGCGTATGCTGAGAATGTGCCTCAATTGTTGGGAAACGACCAATGGGAAGTCATGGATCAAAATTTCCGATCCACGTCTGGTGAGAACGAAAAAAAACTACTAAGCAGTAGAAATGCAAGCGATGCAGCGTCTGCAAGGTAGTGCAACAATCCAGTGCCGATGGGCTTTGGATAAGAAGGGAAGGCTGCAACAAATGTCGAATAAAATTCCACGGCAGGTTCCGGAGCAGATACCGCAAGTGATATCTCTAGGATAAGTAAACCAAAGTGTAAAATCAAACCCAAAGCTACTTGGAGTAAATACAAGAGGAAGAGAGATGAAGAATAAGCTGAACCTTCTGTTGGATAAGAATGTATAACGAGGGTTTGGAATGCACATGAAGAAGGGAATACTACTATTCCTGAATGTGAAGCTCCTATTTCCTGATCATGTTCCGATGGACTACGCGTTCTCGGCTACTGGAAGTCTTCCTTCAGCACCACCACCATGAACAAAAAAAACGAAGAAGACAATGGTTATGACACCAAGGATCACCTAGAGCAAGGTCGTGACACCATTAAATAACATAAGGAGCAAGAAAAAGGCATGAACATTGAAATTTTAATATTTGTTGTACTTCTGTCGAACTTGTAATATTTGTGGTACTTCTGTCAAACATCTTAAGTGCATGCTATGTGCATGATAACTTGAACAACTTGTTATATTTGAAGTCTAAATGAGCAAAAAAAAATGATCTTTCACATTTAGTATGCTAACATAGTGTGCATGCCAGATAGTTAATCGTATGGACAAACTATTTCATTCTTAACCCCTAGCTCATTTTCCATTGAAAACTCTCAATCATAGGTAATGATATCTAAGTTGCGTGATTTGTTTTTCATGAATTGTATGTATACCAAGTATCTTATTTGTCATAGCAACCTAGTCACATAAGACGACTAAGTGTGAAGATTTTACTTTTATTTTTATTTTTTTAGTTGCTTATTCTCGACCCTAGTCACTATATCGCCTCAAACTCTATATCGACCCGAGTTACTTTTTTTATATCAATCTACTCACATAAGACGACTAAGTGTGAAGATTTTTTTTAATTACTTATGCTTGAACCTAATCACTGGATCCCTCTCAAAACACCCTCAAATCTCGTCTGAAACCCAACAGGCTGAGAATCGATGATCGCTGTTTGCGGACGGGTTGGATCGGGCATTAGGGTTACGCCTGGCATGTCGATCCATGAGTAGGCTGCTTCGTCCACTTGATTGGCTAGATTAGGTGGATTTTGGATCAGTCCCTAGGTTTAATCATTCGACCAAATTTAACCATTCATACCTACGGGCGGGTTAACCTAATTTGACTAGTTTTGACCATTCATACCCTAGGGCGAATCTGGACCGTCGGTTTGTTGACCTAGATCAAGTCGTCGCTCCCCTCTTTAACTCGTATCTCCAAGAACCCTAGATCGAGCCATACCTCCCCCTAGATCCACTCGGCCGCTCCTGCAACATCAGTTCGCCACGTAGCAGCTCGACAATCATCCCCATCTGGCAGACAAAGAGAGTGATGGCTAGTTTTGACTCTAGTTGGAGCAGCTCTGCGAGGCACATCTACGGAGAGTCTTCCTATAGCTCCCCAATTGCATACATATTTAAGCCACTGGAATATACCCCAACCAAGAATTTCATACGCAAGGGGTAGATAAAGGCTTCGAGGTGGATTTCTAGGAGAAATTCCAACCCAAGGAGAGCATATTAAAAGTGCACAAGAGTTCGGGTCAGTGTGTTTTTTCTCACTTTTTTGTTACATTGTCGAATGATCTTGTTGAATACCTTGTATTTTTATAATTAGGTTGGTGGTTATGACTTCTTTGAATGGGCTGACCCTGAAATTCCGGATTTTCTGAAGGCACGCCTGATTAATATGCATACAAGGTGTGTTGGCTCAAGAACGATAATGCGACACTTACTAGGAATGCAGAGGCATAAAAAGCTTGGAATGAAGAGTTGCTGCGCCAAAATGCGCGGAAAGGAAAATTTCTGAAGAAGAAGAAGGATATGCAAATTGAGGACTTGAATAGGGATACATTTGTAATGAGACGTATTATTGTTTTTATAGTGGCACCATTTCCTATGTTTGTAAATCTTCAATTTTGAACATGATGATGTAATTTAATGTTATTTGTTCTGATAATACTTGCTATGTTTCTAAAGGTTCAAGCTTGTTCTAGTATGTTTTAATTTTAGCAATTTTTGGTCAAATTTCACAACCGTAATTTTAACTCAACAACAAGCAAAGTAATAACATCTCTCACATTATTACCAAATTAAAAAATTGACAGATTCATCATACAAATTTCATGTCCATACAAATTAAAATATTGACACTCTTACATTTCACAAGCTTTGCCTATAATAGATAAAAACAGCTAATAGAGAGATGTCAACTATGATAACTTCCAACATTTATGTACTTTTCTCCTCTACCTTCACTTCAAGTTCCTGTATCAATATAGATTTTTTTCCATCCAGTTCAAGATCTTCTACCACTAGATCATCAGATCATTCTCAAGTACTATTTCCTCACCAAGACGCTATAAATTGCTCTTTTCTTCCTCAATTGTACGCTTCAGCTCAACAACCAACCGCTTATTATTTGCTAATTCAACTCCCAAACAAAGCATCCTCTCCTCCATTTCAAGGTTCTCTCTACCCCACCGAGTTTCTTCTTCTTTGAATGCAATATACATTGCATAATCAACTAGCATGTTGAATATTAAAATTGCAAACAAACATTTCAAATTACTAAAACACAACTAAATTGAATTTTGTATGATCATTACGTACCTCCACTTACTCCGAAGAACGAAACGGTGATCGTGGTCAAGACATGATCGATTCCCCTCCATCACCGGTGTACCCACTACAGCCAGACATTTTTTGGCAAGGCACAACTGAAATTGAGTGAAAAAATCAGAGAGTGCAAAATAGACATTTCTATCCAGCTATAATAGACTTTTTTCCCAAAAAAAGAAATCGGAGAATAGCCTTACCGACAAATTTAGAGATGTTGTGTGGACGGTTGTCGCAGAGTAGTGGACTCGGGGCTTGAACAGGTCAGCGGTGGCGCAGCACTAGAATGTAGTGGACATGTCCTAGATGAAGGGCATAGTGGCGGTGTCGGGCATAGGCGCCATTGGGACGGTGGGCACGGTGGTAGTGCTAGGAACAGTCGGGACAATGGGCATGGTGGAGGTGGCGGGACGGCAGGCACACTCGTGGTGTCGGGCGCCGACGGGACGGCGGGCACGGTCGTGGTGCCAGGCCAACAAGATGGCGGGCAGGGTGGTCCCCATGTGGGAGGTCGAACGGAGGTCTTGTGCGGCCGTTGGTTGTTGGAACACTGGATTCGGGCTGGATTGGGCGAGCGTGCGGAGCACTGCAAGAGAAGTTGAATCCAGGATGCTCACTTCGGAGGTGCTGTGCGGCCGCTTGTTGGAGCACTGGATTCAGGCTGGATTGGGAAAGCATGTGGAGCATTGCAAGAGAATTGGGAGAGCATGGGGCGGAGCATGGCAAGAGAAGCTGAATTGCGCCCCTACAATGGACAATGAAGAGGGGAACTAAGATTCGCTGGAGGTGCAGCACAGTCTTTCATCGCCGTCGACAAATGAAGTCTGTGCGGCTGGCACGGTGGCGGGTACGGCTGGCCCGATGGCGGGAGATGGGGTCAGATCGGGCTAATTGGGCATGTTCAATGGACGGGGAAGAGGGGAAATTAGATACAGGCGACGTGTGGCGCCACCTTTCGTCATCATCGGCCAGCAAAGTCTAGGAGACGAGCAAGCTAGCAGGTACAGCTGGGTATGGGCGGCAGGTGCGGAGTAAAATATGGGTCAGATCGAGCTATGGGAGCGTTCAATGGATGAGGGAAGGGGAAAATTAGATTCGGTGGAGGTGCAATGCCGCCATTCATCACCGTCGATAAACAAGGTCTGAGCGGGCATGATGGCGGGTGCGACAGGGTTTGGGCGGCCGGTCCGGCAGGCAATGAGGCTGAGATCGGGCTCGAGAACGATTCAAACAAGTTTATTTTTTCTGAGGCAACGGTCAAACAAGTTCTTTGTTCTGACTCAACTGTCCCACAACCCTGGCGGTAACGGTCATACGAGTTTTTTCTAAGGTAACAGTCAAACGAGTTTGACAAAACAGGAACAACCGTTTCACACGTTTGCGCGGCTTTGTGGAGAAAAGTGGGGACAAAGGTGAGAAAAACTAAGGCCATGGGACACCAGTGAGAGAAAATAAGTGAAGTGGGGCACAGAAGTAGAAATCTAAAAAATCACACACGTGGCATAAGAACTTGCCCCATATGTGCACATTAGTCGCAATGTCGCGTTTCGCAAAAAAAAACGGTCACCAACTTACGAAAGTGTGCACCCCTTGTCACATTGTCACGACAAATGTTAACTTTTTAAAATACAATCTTGGCCTTTGTTTCTTCTAATTCTTTAGTCCTCCTAGCCACTGCTGTAACATCCCAAGTATGAAATATCCCTTAGAATGTTTGATTTCTTGTTTTAATTCAAGTATTGCATCATGTCATCATGTTTAATTATTTGTTTGCATTTGTTTACTATTTGTTTTGCATCTGTTTTATCTTGTTTTCATAATGAAACTCAAACAAATTCAAATGGTTATTTCATACTTGATCTGTTACAACATTTGAAATAAAAATCACAAATAAAAACAACCCATTTGTTGTCATATTTTTCAATATTGATCAACTAATAAAATGGTGTTTTTAATTCCACTACTTCATTCCAAGTTGGGTTCAAATTCAAAGCAAATCATCAACAGCACCTCATTTGGAAATTATAAAACTACCAAACCATTCCAATATTTTTAATCCAATTAATAATAGGGTTCACCCTATTAAGTTGTTGTTTTCTATATTAATTAACCAATTATTCCAATTCAAACCAAATGTATTCAAACAGAACCCAATTTGAAAGTATAAAAAGAATAACCAAAACATTTTATACCCTTTTATTTCCAATTAAATCATTTGGGTCACTTTATTAAAGTGTTGGCTTTAATAATAATTTTAAATATTCAAAATCATCCAAGTTGGTTTATTTCCAAACAGCACAAAAATTTAAACATTTTTGAAATCCAAACTTGGTAACTGTTTGAAATTGACATAACAAGCACACCCTAATTTTCTAGGTTTTTTCCTAACACAAACACTTAACAATTTCTTCCATTTTCTATTGCTACAAAAAAAACAGAAAGCAAAAAAAATAATAAAAAGAGAAACGCGCGCGCGGCAGCTAGCAGCCTACCCAGCCCACTAACCCTCTCCTAGCGCGGCCCAGCCCGCTAGCGCGCGCGTACCGCTTTGGTTAGACAGCCGCCGCCGTCGCCCCGCGCTACGGCAGCGCATCGGAGGCTGCCACGGCGGCAGCCATCGCCTCCGACGGCGATCCGAGCTCCCGAGACCCTATAAGTACCCCCTAGGGCACAGCGCTCTACCCTAGGCCCCTGTTCCCTCTTCTCCGCCGCCATTTCCACCTCGCAGCCACCGATTCCCCTCTCTGTATCCACCTCGCTGGAGTCGCCGCTCTGAATCCGTCCATGCCGCCGTCGCCATGGTGCACCAATCCCCCACCTAGCTGCTGCAAACGTTCCGCCACGGTTCCTTCTTCCTTTTGCACACCGGAGTGGAGCTCGCCATCGACTACAGAAGCGTCGCCGTCCACGACCCCACCGCAGCTGCCGTCATCACGCCGTCGTCATCAACCCTCTGCCACGCCTACAAACGGTGGTGAGCACCACCGTCCCCTCCCATCTCATCTCCTCTCTGTTGCGCATCCATGTCTGCACACGCACGCGTCCAGCAGCAGCCACGGCGCAGCAGCCCCCCCCCTTCCCGCTCCCCGCCGGCGAGCATCGCTCTGTTTCTCTGTCAGTTTCAGGTGTTGCGCGATTCAGTTAAAGTTCAGTTAACTTAGCTCTGAAGCATAACCTGTTTGCGTCGTTTACTCTGTCGAACTGACGAAGACAGCGCAGTGGTTGCACTGCCGCAGCGCGAGCGAGAGGTGCAGGGATCGAGTCCTGCCCTCGCGGGATAATTTCCCCAACTTTTTTCCACGCCACGCTGACAGGGAGGGCCCCCTGTCAGCCGCACAGTGGCCACGCAAGCACAGCGAGCCCCAGGCCCACGCTGCAGTGACAGTGACTAAGTGACTGTGCGGTGCAATTCGTTTAAAACGTTTCTGTTTTAATTTCTAAATCATTTTAAATGGCAGAATTAATCCCTAAAACAAAAACTTGAATAACTTTTAATCTATAACTCCAATTAATAAAAGTTATACATGTTTATTGTTCTAAATTAAAATATCTATCCAAATAATCCATTTGTGTACTGTTTTGAAATTTCAAAAATGCAATTCAATTTGAATTCAAATAATTCAAATGCAATTTGCTAAATTCAATAACTAATTCATTATTAATCCAATAAATGCAAATAAAATATGTTTTCCATACCATTTTGAATAACCTATTCAAATATAATTTTTTTTTTCATGGTTTGAATAATTTAAATTGCCTAAATAATTTAATCCTTATTTAATTCATTTAAATTTGATAAAATCATAACTTGCTCAATATAAAATATTTTTGAACATGCAAAATATGTTTTCAAACCATCAAAGTGTGAACTTTTCAAATATGAGTTTGAATTTATGTTTTGAGCAAATAAAATTCAAATAAAATTCAAACCTATTTCAAATTCATTTAAAACTTGTTAAATATTGTTTAAGTCATAATAAATTCATCCTAATTCCAATTTCAATATTTGAAACATGTAATCCAACTAAAATTTGATGTTCTTTTCAAATATAAATTTGGTTAATTGTTTTGCACCCTTTAACTTGATGAAAACAACAATGGTTTGTGTGACATGTTTAAGTAACCAAACTTTCCAACCTTAATAAATAATTTCCAAACTTGTTAAAATTCTTTTCCACTTGCATCTATTGTTGTTATTTTGTTATTATCATCATGCATGCATCATGCTAACAACTTTCACATAATAATTAATTGTAAATCATTTGTTCCACTTAATTCATGGACCCTTTCCCATATACAACTCAAAATTTGCATAGGGGTCCATCTTAATTGTGTTACCATGTCACCTAGTTTATTTTGCTGCATCTACTAAATTGACATGCATCATCCCATGATTGTGCACTATGCCACGATAATGATTGTTTATATTTCTGTCTTGTTTGTTTGCTTCTTCTCGAATAGACGACGACGTTGAGACAGACGATCTTTACAGCACCCCTTCTGAGGATCTAGCTCAGTACCCGGCTGCTGAGTTTGCAGGCAAGCTATCACTCACATGAACCACTGTGTTCCTTTCAACCCTGGTTACCGATACTTTCCGTTGTCTATTTCTGCTAGCCTTAGTGGTAGTTGTTTCTGATACGAACCTATCACATGAATCCTTTAACCCTGATATTGCCTCACCACCACTCCTACAACCCTATTGTTTGAGCCAGTGTCTTACTAGCATGCTTAGGTTGTTTTGCTCGAGTCTGTTACCCGTTACTTTCAGTTACTATATCTTTATTATGGCTGGGGGCTCGATGTTTAATCAATCAATCATGCTAATGTTATTACTTAATAATAATTTGATGATAAGGCACCGGCAGGAGGCCCTGTGTGGTTTTGAGGCCTGCTAGTGTCGACCCTAATAGGAAAAGGGTCTTGTCTACTGATCCATGATGAGCGCACTACCCGCATGTGGGAAGCGAGTATGGGCGCCCCCCTCAATTTGATTCGATTCGCATCTCGTCCAAATCATCTCATTTAGTTCGTGTTTTCCATTTGCCGCATGCATGTTTTTGCGAGCCCAGCGCAGGGTGGAACTTTTGTAGTCGGCATATAGGGGGACACAGTCTTAGAGTGCTATGAGGGTCCCTTTTCTTCGGGGCTTGATTAGCCGTGCGCCCAAGGTGCTTTGGGCTTGATGCGAAGAAGAGTTGAGTTGTGTTGAGTGCCACGCTTGGTGGGAGGCATCCCATCTGGCGGGGTATTCTTACGTGTACGGCCAAATTGGTGCAACCCTGAAGGGATAATCTTATCGAGAAGCCGTGTTTTCCGCGGTTATGGTTAACTTGGTGAAAGTACTGGCTAACAAGTACTCAGGACAACTTAAACCTAATGACTCACAATCTCACACCCCATGATTAACAACTTGACTAGTAATAGGATTATTGTCACAATAACTTGTTTCATCCTTAATCCAACTGTGTGAGTTATCCTCGGATTGCTTCTTTGGATAAGGGGCGAGATCCAGGATGGGTTTGTTTGGAGTTATATTTCAGTTGGTTACAATACTCGATCTTATCCCCTTTCTGTTAGCTGGAAGTGATAGAATCTCTGTAGTTGGTTAGCACAGCCAGTTGCGGCATCTTTTATACCCCCTTCCTTCCGTTGAACCCAAGGCATCTGTGCTTGGTGTTGACGGGTTACACTTTGGTGAATTGTGAGTCTTGCTTGCCAGTACGTCTATGTACTGACCCCTTTGGGGCTGTGGTTTCCGCAGACTATGCTTACGAGGATCCAGGTGACGGCTACTACGTGGAGTTTGACGAGGCTGCTGACGAGTAGTTAGCGGACCCGGGCAGGATCCGAGACATCGTGGATGGGCTCCGTCTTCATTTCAGTTTCCGGCTTCTTAAGCCTATTTGGATTTGTCTGTACTCAGACCCCTTTGAATGCTTCCGCTGATATGTAATGATGTTATGTTGGGACATGTGTCCTCTGGATGATTGTATTTGCTATCTCTGCCCTAGTGAGGGCCAGTTGCAACTTATTTCAATCTTTTGTGTCTTAGAGATATGTTGTGCTATCATTTTGTTACAAGCCGTTGACGTACCATGTGTGTATGGTATGAAGTACGTCAATGGTAGTGTCCTGATTTCTATGGGATAGTTTACGTCGACGCTGAACAGATAGGGGTTGGTTGTCACACATACGTGTGTTGGCCTACTCGTAAGAGGATGCGGGTGCCGGTAAGCCCCGTAATCCAACCTACTACTGTTCAACGGAACGGCGAGTATCCTTTAGAAGTCCGGGTGCGACAAATGGTATCAGAGCCTGTCTGCCTGTAGGATCCCTTTTTACTGGTCGCAGTTGAGTCTAGAAACTATTTTGTAGCTATATAGGAAAAATGAAACGTGAGAGTAGAAATTCTGCCATTTTTCTTCTTTCCCCACCCACCCACCCTTTTCTGGTAAGGAAGTGCAACGTTGTTTTCTGTTCTCACCTAAACTTTCAAGTTAGGGTTTCACGTGTTTTGGGTTCTCCGTAGTACCTCGGGAGTTTTTGGTCTCGTGTTTCCCGATGTTGCTTCAATATCCTGTTCTTTTCAACATCCTTTTCGTCCGTTGAACCTTGTTATTGCTCTCCACTTCAGTTCTCTACCGGCGTCTAATCAAACTTCCCCGATCATCTGCAGATGGATCTCAGGTTCTTCCCGCAGGTGGTTCGGATGACTCGTTGTAAGAGCACCGCCGGTTATCCGGAGATGCTGAGAGACATGGTCACTTATCTGGGGTTCCATTGGGCACCAGAGTACCAGGTCTACGAGCAGCAGCGAGAGTTTGACCAGACCTACTACCAGGCTATCGTCTACATTCTGTCAGATGATGGCATGAGCGTTGTCCACCGCTACGAGGCAGTAGGTTCCACAGTGGATATGGCCGTGCAGCAGGCAGCTTACGTGAGTCTCACCGTCCTCCGTGCTGACTACTGGGGGTTTGACGATTCTATCTATCGCCACATCCCCCGTGGTTACATCACTTCAGCGGGAGCTCACTTCACCCTCTACGACAACCTGGATGTCTACGAGCATGATAACACCAGGCTGCACACCACCGCTCAGTTTGTGAGGCACAGTGACGCTGTTGCCACCACACTTTCTCAGGAGTTAGCCTCAGTCAGGGAGCAGCTCTATCTTGCTTTGACTCGTCTGGCTACGTACACCACAGATTTTGTTGGAGATGAGCGCTTTGCACGTTTCCATCAGACAGTTGGACGTAGTTTACCAGATGCTGGAGGTTACGAGCCGATCAGAGGTCCACTCCTCAACCTCGGAGCTGGTTACACTGGGATTCCACGCTTTGGAGCACAGGGAGACGACGCTTTCTACTTCACCACACCGAGAGTTGCTCTCAGAGCAGTCCCGATCTACGTGGATCGTCGTTCTACCTACTTCCGTGGGATTCCTCCGCACCGTATCTCTCGTCGTACTACTCACCGCCGTCCTGCGTGATGAGCATGGGAGTACCGATGTATCCATTACTAGCTATGTTTAGTTATCCTTTGCCTTTCGAACCATGTATTGGTGTGTTGGATATTCTGATGTATTTGAACGTGTGATGATGTACCTGTTGGTTATCTATTCATGCGTCGGAATAATCTATCTTTCGGTTACCAAGTGTATCCTTTTCTGTTGTTGTGCTAAAATGCATGTCTATTCAGGATGCCGCCAACAAGGAGCAACCCGCCTGAACCACCTCCGCTCACGGAGCTGTTGACTCAGATGACTCAGGTCGTGGCTCAGATGGCCCAGATCCAGGCTAACCAGCACAACAACCAGAATGCTCCGCGAGTCAGCATCAAGGAGTTTCTGAGTATGGGGCCGAGATCTTTCGTGGCAACACGTGAGCCTCTGGATGCTGATGACTGGATCAGGGAGATGGCCAGGGCTCTGGACATCGCTCACGTTGCTGAGGAGGATAAAGTCAAGTATGCCACCTACCTACTGAAGGGTCAGGCAGCTACCTGGTGGGAGAACTACCAGACCATGAGAGCTGGCTATCCTATCACCTGGGGATGTTTCAAGGATGCCTTCCTCAAGCACCACATCCCATATGGTCTCATGGAAAGGATGCGTGAGGAATTTTGCTCTCTCAAGCAGGGCAAGCTGGACGTCATTGGCTACCAGAACGAGTTCAATCGTCTCGCTCGATACGCTGGTGATGAGGTGTCCACTGAAGCCAAGAAGATGGCAAGGTTCCGCCGAGGTTTTAACCCGGAACTGAAGTACGCTCTCACCAACATCAAGTGCAAGGACTTCGAGGAGCTCGTGAACACCGTGCTCAATGAGGAGAATGGGCGCAAGGCGTTCGAGGAGTCCCGAAAGCACTCGCGTGAGGGTGGTTCCTCCTCCAACATGACCACCCCTCCGCAAAAGCGCCGCATCTGGGTGCCAAATGCTGCTGTCACTAGGGCTCCATATGCCCAAGCTTCTCCAGGCTTTGCTCCCCGCCCACCCAACCCAGCTCAGATGCAGAGTCAGAGGGTTCCAATGGGGCAGCCAAGGCCAGGTCCTTCTCGTGTCGTCACCTGCTACAAGTGCAAGGATACTGGACACTATGCTGATAAGTGCACTCAGAGGCAGCTACCTCCACCTCCTCGCCCCAACACCAACCAGGCAATGGTTCGTGCTCCCCCGGCTAAAGCCTTCAACTCCAACAACAGGCATGTCGGGAGGACCGCAAGGGTGAATCATATCAAGGCCGACAAAGCTGAGGAAGCTGCTGACGTCGTTCTCGGTATATTACCCGTAAACTCTTTTCCAGCTAAAGTGTTGTTTGATACCGGAGCATCGCATTCGTTTGTGTCAAAGATCTTTGCTACAACGTACAATCTAGCTCTGGTTCCACTAAGCAATCAAATCTATGTGCACTCTCCGGGAACTAAAATGATTACTTCCAAGATAAGCATGGACAGTCAAATCCTAATTGGAGGTCGCATATTCCTTGCTTCACTCATGTTGCTGGGAAATTCTGACATTGATGTCATTCTGGGTATGGATTGGTTGAAGACCCACAAAGCAAAAATTGACTGTGCTCAAAAGTCAATAACTCTCTCTCACCCTTCTGGCCAGATAGTCTATTCTCCATATGGATCAAGTTCTGTTCAGCTGTTCAACCTAGATGCAAAACCCCTTCCTGCAATTGAAAATGTTCCGGTGGTTTGTGAATTCCCTGACGTCTTTCCAGAAGAGTTGCCAGGGATGCCTCCGGACAGAGCAGTTGAGTTCGTGATCGAGCTTGAACCAGGTACTGCTCCAATCTCTAAGCATCCATACAAGATAGCTCCTCCTGAACTGAAATTGTTGAAGGAGCAAATCGATATGTACATGGAGAAAGGTTACATTCAGCCTAGTTCCTCCGCTTGGGGTTGCCCAACTCTGTTCGTTGCCAAGAAGGACCAAACAAAAAGACTCGTGGTTGACTATCGTCCTCTCAACGAGAAAACCATCAAAAACAAGTATCCAATTCCTCGTATCGATGATCTTTTTGATCAACTTGCTGGAGCCTCAATATTCTCAAAGTTGGACTTGAGGATGGGTTACCATCAGATAAAGATCAGAAAGGAAGATATTCCTAAAACAGCTTTCACCACTCGGTACGGTCTATATGAATACACCGTCATGTCTTTTGGTCTCACCAATGCACCGGCAACATTCTCAAGACTCATGAATTATGTCTTCCATGAATACCTCGACAAGTTCGTTGTGGTATATCTTGATGACATTCTAGTCTACTCAAAATCCGAGGAAGAGCATGGAGAACACCTTCGTCTCACTCTCATGAAACTTCGCGAGCATCGTCTATATGCCAAGTTTTCCAAATGTGAGTTCTGGATTCCAGAAGTTGCTTACCTTGGTCATATCATCTCTGCCAAAGGCATAGCCATTGACCCGGAAAAGGTTAAGGCAATTGTTGATTGGAAACCCCCTAAGACGGTGAAGCAAGTCAGAAGTTTTCTTGGCTTGGCTAGCTATTGCCGTCGTTTCGTCCAAAACTTTTCCAAGATTGCCAAACCTCTCACTGATCTCACAAAGAAGGACAAGAAGTTCGTTTGGACTCCACGGTATGATGAGAGTTTCAATCTCCTGAAGGCTAAAGTCACTTCCACCCCAGTTCTGGTTGGCCCAGATACTACCAAACCTTTCCAGATATTCTGCGATGCATCTCTCCATGGCCTAGGTGCAGTTCTTATGCAAGAACGTCAAGTTGTGGCTTATGCTTCACGTCAGTTGAACCCACATGAGCAAAACTATCCCACTCATGACCTAGAACTTGCAGCAGTTGTGTTTGCCCTCAAGAAATGGAGACAATACTTTTTGGGTAACAAAACTGAAATCTTTTCCGATCATAAGAGTCTGAAATACATCTTCACTCAGCCATACCTAAACCTCAGGCAAAGGAGATGGATTGAAAAGATTAAAGACTTTGATCTCACCATTTCTTACACTCCAGGCAAGGCTAATGTTATGGCCGACGCTCTCAGTCGCAAATCCTATTGCAATAATCTCATGATCATGGAAAGCCAACCTCCACTTCATGAAGAATTCCAGAAGCTGAACCTTGGTCTTGTCCCTCAAGGTTACCTTGCTAGCTTGACAGCCAGTCCAACTCTCGAGGACAAGATTCGTTCTGAACAACTTCGTGATACTGAAATCAAGAAGACTGTAGAGCACATCAAGGAAGGCAATGATAAATTCAAGTCCTTCTCAATTGATGACAAGGGAACTGTGTTCTTCGAAGGACGCATTGCAGTTCCTCAAATTCAAAGCCTCAAAGATATCATTCTCAAGGAGGCTCATGAAACTCCTCTCTCCATCCACCCTGGAAGTACAAAGATGTACCAGGATCTCAAGACTCTGTATTGGTGGCCTGGCATGAAACGTGAAATTGCTCAATACGTTTCTGAATGCGACGTTTGTCAACGTGTTAAGGCAGTCCATCAGAAGACAGCAGGTCTACTCCAACCTCTGAAAATTCCTGAGTGGAAGTGGGACATGATTGAAATGGACTTCGTTACTGGGTTTCCAAAGTCCAAGAAGGGCAACGATGCAATCTTCGTTGTTATTGATCGTCTCACTAAGGTAGCTCACTTCTTTGCTGTCAAGGAAACTATCTCAGCTAGCCAGTTAGCAGAGCTCTACACAGCAAGGATCGTTCCTCTTCATGGTGTTCCATTGGAAATAAGCTCAGACCGTGGAAGCATATTCACTTCTCATTTCTGGAAGAGTTTCCAAGAGGCATTGGGCACCAAACTTCTGTTCAGCACAGCTTATCACCCTCAGTCTCAGGGGCAAGTCGAAAGAGTCAATCAGATTCTCGAGGATATGCTCAGAGCATGTGGTCTCTCCTTTGGCATGAAATGGGAGGATTGCCTTCCATATGCTGAATTCTCCTACAACAACAGCTACCAGGCAAGCCTAGGCATGGCACCATTTGAGGCACTGTATGGCCGCAGATGCAGGAGTCCAATCAATTGGTCTGGAGCTGGTGAACGTTCACTCTTAGGCCCTGACATTGTTAAGGAAGCCGAGGAGAAAGTTCGAATCATTCGTGACAATCTCAAGATTGCTCAGTCTCGTCAGAAGAGCTATTATGATAGCAAGCACAGGGATATGATCTATGCACCTGGTGACAAGGCATATCTCCGTGTAACTCCCCTCAGAGGCACTCATCGTTTTGGTGTGAAAGGAAAGATGGCACCAAGATACATTGGTCCTTTCAACATTCTCTCAAGGCGGGCAGAAAATGCTTATCGTCTTGAACTTCCAGAAAAACTATCCAAGGTGCACGATGTGTTCCACGTGTCCCAGCTCAAGAAGTGTTTCAAAGATCCGGATCGTGCAGTTGATCATGATTCCATTGAACTGCAAGATGATCTATCTTATGAGGAGCACCCTATTCGTATTCTCGATGGGACCGAGCGTAAGACTCGCAACAAGAGCACCAAGTTCTTGAAAGTGCAGTGGTCGCATCATTCCGATAAAGAGGCAACGTGGGAGACCGAAGAGGATCTTCGCAAGAAGTATCCGGACCTTTTCACTTCTCAGTAAGGAATCTCGGGGCGCGATTCCTTCAAGGGGGGGCGTTTTGTAACATCCCAAGTATGAAATATCCATTAGAATGTTTGATTTCTTGTTTTAATTCAAGTATTGCATCATGTCATCATGTTTAATTATTTGTTTGCATTTGTTTACTATTTGTTTTCATCTGTTTTATCTTGTTTTCATAATGAAACTCAAACAAATTCAAATGGTTATTTCATACTTGATCTGTTACAACATTTGAAATAAAAATCACAAATAAAAACAACCCATTTGTTGTCATATTTTTCAATATTGATCAACTAATAAAATGGTGTTTTTAATTCCACTACTTCATTCCAAGTTGGGTTCAAATTCAAAGCAAATCATCAACAACACCTCATTTGGAAATTATAAAACTACCAAACCATTCCAATATTTTTAATCCAATTAATAATAGGGTTCACCCTATTAAGTTGTTGTTTTCTATATTAATTAACCAATTATTCCAATTCAAACCAAATGTATTCAAACAGAACCCAATTTGAAAGTATAAAAAGAATAACCAAAACATTTTATACCCTTTTATTTCCAATTAAATAATTTGGGTCACTTTATTAAAGTGTTGGCTTTAATAATAATTTTAAATATTCAAAATCATCCAAGTTGGTTTATTTCCAAACAGCAAAAAAATTTAAACATTTTTGAAATCCAAACTTGGTAACTGTTTGAAATTGACATAACAAGCACACCCTAATTTTCTAGGATTTTTCCTAACACAAACACTTAACAATTTCTTCCATTTTCTATTGCTACAAAAAAAAACAGAAAGCAAAAAAAAAAAAAAGAGAAACGCGCGCGCGGCAGCTAGCAGCCTACCCAGCCCACTAACCCTCTCCTAGCGCGGCCCAGCCCGCTAGCGCGCGCGTACTGCTTCGGTGAGACAGCTGCCGCCGTCGCCCCGTGGTACGGCAGCGCACCGGAGGCTGCCACGGCGGCAGCCATCGCCTCCGACGGCGATCCGAGCTCCCGAGACCCTATAAGTACCCCCTAGGGCACAGCGCTCTACCCTAGGCCCCTGTTCCCTCTTCTCCGCCGCCATTTCCACCTCGCAGCCACCGATTCCCCTCTCTGTATCCACCTCACCGGAGTCGCCGCTCTGAATCCGTCCACGCCGCCGTTGCCATGGTGCACCAATCCCGCACCTAGCTGCTGCAAACGTTCCGCCACGGTTCCTTCTTCCTTTTGCACACCGGAGTGGAGCTCGCCATCGACTACAGAAGCGCCGCCGTCCACGACCCCGCCGCAGCTGCCGTCGTCACGCCGTCGTCATCAACCCTCTGCCACGCCTACAAACGGTGGTGAGCACCACCGTCCCCTCCCATCTCATCTCCTCTCTGTTGCGCATCCATGTCTGCACAAGCACGCGTCCAGCAGCAGCCACGGCGCAGCAGCCCCCCCCCCCCCCCCCCCCCCGCTCCCCGCCGGCGAGCATCGCTCTGTTTCTCTGTCAGTTTCAGGTGTTGCGCGATTCAGTTAAAGTTCAGTTAACTTAGCTCTGAAGCATAACCTGTTTGCGTCGTTTACTCTGTCGAACTGACGAAGATAGCGCAGTGGTTGCACTGCCGCAGCGCGAGCGAGAGGTGCAGGGATCGAGTCCTGCCCTCGCGGGATAATTTCCCCAACTTTTTTCCACGCCACGCTGACAGGGAGGGCCCCCTGTCAGCCGCACAGTGGCCACGCAAGCACAGCGAGCCCCAGGCCCACGCTGCAGTGACAGTGACTAAGTGACTGTGCGGTGCAATTCGTTTAAAACGTTTCTGTTTTAATTTCTAAATCATTTTAAATGGCAGAATTAATCCCTAAAACAAAAACTTGAATAACTTTTAATCTATAACTCCAATTAATAAAAGTTATCATGTTTATTGTTCTAAATTAAAATATCTATCCAAATAATCCATTTGTGTACTGTTTTGAAATTTCAAAAATGCAATTCAATTTGAATTCAAATAATTCAAATGCAATTTGCGAAATTCAATAACTAATTCATTATTAATCCAATAAATGCAAATAAAATATGTTTTCCATACCATTTTGAATAACCTATTCAAATATAAATTTTGTTTCATGGTTTGAATAATTTAAATTGCCTAAATAATTTAATCCTTATTTAATTCATTTAAATTTGATAAAATCATAACTTGCTCAATATAAAATATTTTTGAACATGCAAAATATGTTTTCAAACCATCAAAGTGTGAACTTTTCAAATATGAGTTTGAATTTATGTTTTGAGCAAATAAAATTCAAATAAAATTCAAACCTATTTCAAATTCATTTAAAACTTGTTAAATATTGTTTAAGTCATAATAAATTCATCCTAATTCCAATTTCAATATTTGAAACATGTAATCCAACTAAAATTTGATGTTCTTTTCAAATATAAATTTTGTTAATTGTTTTGCACCCTTTAACTTGATGAAAACAACAATGGTTTGTGTGACATGTTTAAGTAACCAAACTTTCCAACCTTAATAAATAATTTCCAAACTTGTTAAAATTCTTTTCCACTTGCATCTATTGTTGTTATTTTGTTATTATCATCATGCATGCATCATGCTAACAACTTTCACATAATAATTAATTGTAAATCATTTGTTCCACTTAATTCATGGACCCTTTCCCATATACAACTCAAAATTTGCATAGGGGTCCATCTTAATTGTGTTACCATGTCACCTAGTTTATTTTGCTCCATCTACTAAATTGACATGCATCATCCCATGATTGTGCACTATGCCACGATAATGATTGTTTATATTTCTGTCTTGTTTGTTTGCTTCTTCTCGAATAGACGACGACGTTGAGACAGACGATCTTTACAGCACCCCTTCTGAGGATCTAGCTCAGTACCCGGCTGCTGAGTTTGCAGGCAAGTTATCACTCACATGAACCACTGTGTTCCTTTCAACCCTGGTTACCGATACTTTCCGTTGTCTATTTCTGCTAGCCTTAGTGGTAATTGTTTCTGATACGAACCTATCACATGAATCCTTTAACCCTGATATTGCCTCACCACCACTCCTACAACCCTATTGTTTGAGCTAGTGTCTTACTAGCATTCTTAGGTTGTTTTGCTCGAGTCTGTTACCCGTTACTTTCAGTTACTATATCTTTATTATGGCTGGGGGCTCGATGTTTAATCAATCAATCATGCTAATGTTATTACTTAATAATAATTTGATGATAAGGCACCGGCAGGAGGCCCTGTGTGGTTTTGAGGCCTCCTAGTGTCGACCCTAATAGGAAAAGGGTCTTGTCTACTGATCCATGATGAGCGCACTACCCGCATGTGGGAAGCGAGTATGGGCGTCCCCCTCAATTTGATTCAATTCGCATCTCGTCCAAATCATCTCATTTAGTTCGTGTTTTCCATTTGCCGCATGCATGTTTTTGCGAGCCCAGCGCAGGGTGGAACTTTTGTAGTCGGCATATAGGGGGACACGGTCTTAGAGTGCTATGAGGGTCCCTTTTCTTCGGGGCTTGATTAGCCGTGCGCCCAAGGTGCTTTGGGCTTGATGCGAAGAAGAGTTGAGTTGTGTTGAGTGCCACGCTTGGTGGGAGGCATCCCATCTGGCGGGGTATTCTTACGTGTACGGCCAAATTGGTGCAACCCTACAGGGATAATCTTCTCGAGAAGCCGTGTTTTCCGCGGTTATGGTTAATTTGGTGAAAGTACTGGCTAACAAGTACTCAGGACAACTTAAACCTAATGACTCACAATCTCACACCCCATGATTAACAACTTGACTAGTAATAGGATTATTGTCACAATAACTTGTTTCATCCTTAATCCAACTGTGTGAGTTATCCTCGGATTGCTTCTTTGGATAAGGGGCGAGATCCAGGATGGGTTTGTTTGGAGTTATATTTCAGTTGGTTACAATACTCGATCTTATCCCCTTTCTGTTAGCTGGAAGTGATAGAATCTCTGTAGTTGGTTAGCGCAGCCAGTTGCGGCATCTTTTATACCCCCTTCCTTCCGTTGAACCCAAGGCATCTGTGCTTGGTGTTGACGGGTTACACTTTGGTGAACTGTGAGTCTTGCTTGCCAGTACGTCTATGTACTGACCCCTTTGGGGCTGTGGTTTCCGCAGACTACGCTTACGAGGATCCAGGTGACGGCTACTACGTGGAGTTTGACGAGGCTGCTGACGAGTAGTTAGCGGACCCGGGCAGGATCCGAGACATTGTGGATGGGCTCCGTCTTCATTTCAGTTTCCGGCTTCTTAAGCCTATTTGGATTTGTCTGTACTCAGACCCCTTTGAATGCTTCCGCTGATATGTAATGATGTTATGTTGGGACATGTGTCCTCTGGATGATTGTATTTGCTATCTCTGCCCTAGTGAGGGCCATTTGCAACTTATTTCAATCTTTTGTGTCTTAGAGATATGTTGTGCTATCATTTTGTTACAAGCCGTTGACGTACCATGTGTGTATGGTATGAAGTACGTCAATGGTAGTGTCCTGATTTCTATGGGATAGTTTACGTCGACGCTGAACAGATAGGGGTTGGTTGTCACACATACGTGTGTTGGCCTACTCGTAAGAGGACGCGGGTGCCGGTAAGCCCCGTAATCCAACCTACTACTGTTCAACGGAACGGCGAGTATCCTTTAGAAGTCCGGGTGCGACAACTGCATAAGGAACAGACTCGTCGACAAACCAACTGTTGCACCGAGGCATTCTAAATTCCCACCTCCTCGTCCCTGCTGTTGTTGGTGGCGGTGTAATGCCTCGCACGGCAGTGGCTGCAAAGCCACGACCGACGCGTTAGGCTGACTACCTAAACAAGCTGCATGACGGCGCGAGTGGCATGTCAGAGGTGGTGCACATGTTTGTAGTGAGTTGATGTCTAGTCTCGAACATTAGGTTAAAGTATGAGGTCACGTTGGATATGGGAGAGCCCCCGTGGAAGCCCACACTGTTACAAAACGGCAGCGAAAAGTAGATCAACCAAAGAACAAGAACACGGAGTTTTATGTGGAAAACCCATACGGGAAAAAACCACGGAACGCACGAAGGCGTAGCACTATAATCAGGTGTATTACAATACACGAGAGGACAAACCCTCTATGTGCTAATCTGGTGGAGATCTCTCTCTTTCTATTCTATGACTGCCTCGCACTATATATTGGGACAGACAACTCTCTTTCTTGGCGGACACGAAATAGAGTTGTAGTACACCACTTGTATGGGTTTCGGAACACTATAAAATAACACACACTCCCCATTGCTATAAGTGATAGCTAAAAAACGATGAACAAAGTGATCAACCTCATAACAGGGGACACACGATTTTAACGTGCAAAACCCTTTCAAAGAGGAAGAGAAAAACTAAGTTTGCCAGCCAGCAAAACATTACTATATTGAGTGGTTATAAATGCCAGAGATTTAAAACTCGCGACTTACCCCAAACCTTGGGCTCACAAGAGGTATGTAAAGGGGTGGAAACCATAATCGTGGTGGAGACCTAATGATGTGAATTGTCACCACCCGTTGGGGACCCGAAGAGGAAGGTGATGTAGTGCAGTTTGCAAGTTTTTTCCTCAGTTATGAAACCAAGGATTAACGAACCAGTCGAATTTCCAAGTCTTCGGCGAGGTACTTGACAATTGGTGCTTTAACGAGCGTGGATCTACACAAAAAAATACGAAATTCCCATTGTCCCCAACTTTCTGGAAAGGTTGTCAATCGTCTTGTCTTGTTGTAAACAAGAGAATTAAACGTATGGTATGGATTGAGAAGAATGAAGTAAAATGGTACAACGAACAAGTGATGATGAAAAGCACACAAATGTGGTTATAAACAATATAAAAGAACGGAATAGGGGCCATAATTTTACTAGTGGTGTCTCTCCAAAATATAACAAGCAAACATGTTGGGTGAAAAAATGACAACTAGGAAATTGACAAATCATGAGGGTATAACAATGCTATTATGACAAGTAAATTTCATTGTAGTATTCAGAAGTATGCATTATTTCAAACATATATAGACTGCTATATAACATGTATCTATAACTAGTAATCCACCTTGAGTGAGCTTCTATGCTTGTCATTCACTGGTATTAAGTTGCCACAATGAACAGACAATTGCATTAGGCTCAATACATAATGTAAGCAATATTCATAATCGTAAATAGATATAAACACTGCAATTTTACTCTTAGTAGGAACATCACATCCTTGGTCTTATTCGTTGCTCTCACTCGAGCCCAAACATGAAGGAGGCATGAACCTACTATCTAGCACAAAACCCTCCCTTGGAGATATATGTGATCACTTGATACAATAATGGTAACAAGATCATATAAGAAAAATGAACAATATAATCATAACTTCACAATTCACCATATCCCAGATAACACGACATGTAGCAATTGCATAACAGTGATCTTGATCATGTTAGGAAGCACAACATATAAACGTGGGGGGCACAAGGAGAAGAGAACACCATCTAGCTACTGGTATGCGCCCGTAGTCCAAGGATAAACTACTAACATATCACTCTGGAGGCAATCTTGGCGATGAAGAAGCCTCCGATAATGATTCCCTCTTCCAGAAGGCTGACGTAGCAGGGCCCCATAAGACCTAGATCGTACTTTTGAGGTGACAACGGCTTTGTATATGTTTCATGGAAAATAATCACTGATTGCATGTTTCCAGGTCATAAGGTAACTTATAGGCGAAGGGAGGTGCCGAGGAGATACCTGGTTGACCCAAGAAACCTGGGTCCCATCCGCGCCCTTAACCCGCCTAGCCACGTGGTGGCCTCCTCTGGGAGATTTTTAGACTCCGTCTTCATTACGAGAGAAAAATTGGGTTTCCTATTTTTTGTGTGATTTTCTCAGACTTTTTTTGCTTGGATTTTTGAAAGTATAATAACAATAGGAAAACAAAAATTTGCAGTGGGCATCTTCTAAATAGGTTAGTGCGGAAAAATGCCTTAAACTGATTAAAAAAGTTAAAACATAGGGAATTGGTATCAAACAAGCATGGAACAACAACAAAAATTATAGATACGTTTTGGATGTATCAACCTCCCTAAGCTTAATTCCTGCTCTTCCTCGAGTAGGTAAATTATTATAAAAATAATTTTTAAGGTGACATGCCCCCAACATAGTCAAGATCAAGATAGTAATGTGCAAGAATGTGAACTGAGATCAAACTATTCAAACAATTGTCTATATTTGATATAAAACAAATAATGAGTACCATATTGTATCATCTAAATAAAAATCTTTTCATAAACAATAGTTTAAAGACATAAAACAATAAAGTTTGACCCAACTTGTTAGTTCGCAAGGTAGTACCCTATTTGTAGAAAGTATTTGAAGCCAACACAAGTGAAGATTCAAGTTTAAGCATTGCTTCAACTTTAAACTTATTTATATCATGAATAATGTCAATACAACGAATCGTGATTATACACAAACATAGAATATAAAAAATTGTACCCGGGGTCAACATCATGTGTTTGCTTGTGGAGAGTAGGTAGGATGGGAAAACAGACTCAACATAAAAGTAAATGATAGAGCTCTTCCCAAAGGAAGGCAGGGATTAATGATGTGCTAGATATTTTCAATTATAAACTCATATAATAATGTAAACATAAATTTTAAGAGGTGTATATTATGTGTAAATGACCGGTAATTTCCCATACTAAACAACCTTTTAAGAGTGGCTCCTATAAAGGAACGAGAATATTGCTCTTCTCTTTTGTTTTTCACGAGCAAAGTTTGACTGATTTCTGAGGAACAAATTGTGAAGGAGAGTTTACTGGTTATTTTTTGTTATTTTCTTCATATTTTTTGTACCGCGCACATGTTTGCCCTTTCTTTTCGCAATATTAGGAAGTAGCATATTATGCATGCAATTCAAAGGTAAAGCCTGTTTAACATGAGTAAATAAAGAACCATCTACCACTTCCTCATGAGCAAAAAACTGAGGAAAAAATATTAAGTAATAATAATTTTGAACGTTTTAAAGGTAGCATATAAAAAAATTACTTATAATGGTAAGGAAATATCATGTATGTGTAGGTATGATGGACAGAAATGACATGGATACAGGATGAAGGCTTTGGATGCACGAGCATCATTCCCGCTCACTATAGAGGTTAGGCTAGCAAGTTTTTTTTAGCAGACACACAATGTTAACCGATGCAGAATAATATACAATATACGGTACGAATAACCACAATACTTCACACTGTCTTCCTTGTTAACAAAACATCTTTTTGATGAACATACTTTACTTTTGAATTGCCAAATATGAGAAACTATATAATTTTAAGTTTAAAGTACTTGTTCACTAATTAACCTTATTTAAATAACCAGAAAGTTGAAACATTAATTCATTCAATATCTCAAAAAAGTGCAAGTATCAAGCTACAAAGTTTAACAACCCACAAGATTATGAAAGCTTTTCTTTATACCAATACCACATGTATAACATTTTATGTTCTAAATTTAACCCAACACCAATCAACTTACTTGAAGAAATATAGAAAAAAAGTAAAGCAAAAGAGTAATAAAGCACTTTAAATAAAAGAAACTAACATCTCTTAACAAGATATAAGTGAAGAACAAGAGCTAAAGACAAGCATTAGAAAAACTGAATACTCAACAAGTATAAGTGAAGCACAAGAGTATTCTAATGAAAAAGCAGAGCGTGTCTTTTTTTTCCCAAACAGTAATGAGAGGATCCAACATTGTAATGACCATCAAACAAAACTTAAAGCAAAATAAAATGACGCTCCAAGAACAACACATAATAAGTGAAGCAATAAAAATGTAGTTTCAACGGAGATGACCTGGTGATTTTTGATGAAGGAACGATGCCTTGGGCATCCCCAAGCTTATATGCTTGGAACTTCTTGAATATATCATTGCGGTTCCCTTGGGAATCCCCAAGCTTTGACTTTTGCCCCTTCTTGATCTTATTTCATCATCCTCTCTCGGGACACTTAAAAACTTCCTTCAAATATAACATCTTATATACTTCATTAGAGGGGTTAGTACTCATTAGAATAAATCCACTTGGGTACTATATAAGCACATTACAAACACTAAAACTAACATTATCTATTTTCACAAAGATTTACTTATGGCTCTTCACCTCTCGAGAACCTCATATTGCGCTCATAAAGAGGCAAATCCAAATAAAGACAGAAATCTGTCAAAACGGAACTGTCTACAAAGATGAATTTTTTCAAGGTAATTTCGTAGCTAAAATAAAAAAATTAACACTAATGAAAGATATATTATAGACAAGCCTTGATCTCAAGAAATATCAGAAAATATTACGTTCTGAGAGTGCATTATGGTTTTTACCGTGCATCGAATGAAATCTGTTTCTAGACAACAATTTGAAACTTAATACTATCAAAGCATTAGAGCCTACTCTTGGAACAAAACGAAATAAAAGAATAAAGAGAGATTGTTATAGAATTAAAGAACTTCAAAGAATTAATAAAAAGCAAAATAAAACTAAAAGCAAAAAAAGATAATGGGTTGTCTCCCATGAGCACTTTTCTTTAATGCCTTTTAGCTAGGCAAAATGAAAGAATTAAGTATTTTCACCAATACCAAAGATATATGCGTACTTAACCTCGCCTTTATTGTCGAGAAACTTTTTAATTCCTCCTACAATACCCCGAAACTTAATGGACCCTTCATCTATATTTATGATAGCTTTTACGAGCTTTACAAAAGGCATTCCAAGTATTATACGTCCCTCACATGTGCAATCAATAACAATGAAATCAATAGGTTTACGGGGAATAGCTTTAGTACTCCCAAAGGAGTTTTAATAATTCCATCAGCAAGACAAGACTTAATCAAACAACAAGACAATTATGCTAACTCAATCTTATCAAATACCATTTTTTGTAAGGTTGAGACTCCCAAACCGATATCAAAGTAAGCTTGAAATCCTAAGCTTTTTATCATGATTTTAATAGTAGATTCAATAGCTTTATCATTAGGTCCATATGAACCCTTTAAAAAAATATGGTTCTCTCATGTGCTACATTTTCCATCTCATGAAGTTTCTCTCAAGTTTCGGTAAACAAGTTTTGTAATTGTAAGAGCAATTCTAGCAGTACCCCTATCCCTTGGAACTGTAAACACGGGACAGGGGTTGCGGAAAGCGCGTTTTACCGTTTGAAAACTATTGCACTATAGTAGTTCCAGTAAACCTGACCAGTAAAACAGAATATTCCGTTTTACCGTCGGGTTTACGGGGACTGCTACGGCGCAACATTTTTCAACCTGTAAACCCAAAAAACTGAAACTATGAACTTTAACAACAATTCATGGAAATTTAGGAAAATGTTGGACAATTAAAATAGTTTGAACAACTGAAGACGATGAATAAGATGTTTTTGACGAACATGGAGAATAGTTTCAAACAAAAGTGCCACGAATCACCAAATCAAGCTTCACCACCATCGACACCACCACCACCACCTGCCGCAATCATAGCTTGCCTTCTTCGCTCGAGGATTTTTTGCTTGCAATGGTGTGCCACTCGAGGGTCACTTCATCCATTTCAGCGCGGTTTATCATCATGATTTTGTTCTCCTCGGCAAGAAGCTTTGCGAGTGCCATGTTCTCGTCGGCATTTCCTCTTGCCATTTTGATGGCGGCTTTGCGTAGCCCCTCTTGCTGGAGCATTTCTCATTTCTCTTTCTTATCTTGAGCCCTCTTATCGGACAACTCCTTATTTTCTTCTATTGTCTTGGCGGTAAATAACTCGTTCGATTGGACCATGTAATCTATCTTCTCCCTCAAGCTTGCAGCCTCGGCTTGTGTCTTGAGTCTCTCCTGGAATTCTTCGTGCCTTCAGGCCTCCTGTAGTTTCTTCCACCTTTATCGTCGTCCTTGTTCATCAAGTTCACTTCAGCCTTATTTGGTTCCATCTCCCTCAACTTCCATTTCTCACTCTGTTGGAGCAAATCCCAATAATGATCGAGTAGAAATGCCTTGCCCTTGGAAGATGGCATATCTTTGTACCTCTCTTTAGCAAATCGTGCCTAGATAAACAAAAACCATGTCAATGTGACATAAATGCCAAAGTAAACAACAATGCCAAGTAATGCAAACTCACCCAATCGGCCTCATTCATGCCACTTGGAGGAGCATTCTGAACTTGCTCCAAGTGTCGCGTGTCGAAACGCGGACACCGGGAGTGACCAACGTCCAGCTCCCTGATTTGTTCGGCTAGTGAGCGAGTAGGCTCATGTTGGCCCGGGGACTCTCACAAGGGAAAACAAAACGGGAGGGAACGGCTCGTCCCGCGAACTCAGAGACATAGGTTTTACCTAGGTTCAAGCCAACGAAAGATGGAACCCTACATCCTGCATGTCTGATCTGGAATTATTTGTCTGGTGCATCTATAAACTCCTCATCCTTTTTCTTCTCTTTTGTCCTCCTATTTATACTTCTCGCGTTGGTAGGACCCCAACACGCTTGACACTTGGCGGAGTCCAGGACACCTGTCCCGCGAGGTGAAAGTAGCGGGTGTACTGGGGCAATAGCCGACTCACAGGGTCACCGCGTGTCACTCGATCCCTGCAGCAAGGGACACGCCCAAGCCCAAGTAGGCCGACCACTGGTAGAGGTTCGTCGTCACAAAGTAGGCCGCCCAAGCCACACCCGGGAGCCCATCGTCCAGGCAACGGGTGAATTATTCTCTTGTAAGGCATCGAGTGGGCCCACACATCACGCATTTGTGGCACCCTATTGGGCAGGGTGTCGACAGTAGCCCCCGAGCATGGCCTTTCAGTGGGAGACTAATGGGCTATGCCCCTCTAGGCATGGGCCCAAGAAGTGCTCCGGTGGCTTCTTGCAAAAAGAAAAGACTTGTGCGAAGGTGTCGAGTCCACCTTGACCATACGAGGTTTCAGGCACTCGAGTGCGCCCCGTCCCAAGGAGGCGTGGGAGGCTAGGTAGTGCCTCGTCTTCTCTCAGGCTAACACAGTAGGGGCAGGACCCAAGGTAGAGGCGAGGATAGCACCTCCACCACGTCGGGTGATACGTTCGTGGTTAAAGCCCAGGGAAGAGGAACGCACGCGGCGGTTCCTCTCTCCGAGTTTATAACCGCCTGCACACACCGCCGCTCCCACGACCTCCTTCTTCTCTGCTCCATCTTCTCTGCAACTGCCCTCCCTCTCTCTTTAAATCTCTCCACCACCACATGGGCTTAGGAGTGAAGAAAGGGAAGGAGATAGATACAACCCGGATGTCGGCTTCTAAGCTTGAACGGGAGGGGTGGAAGGTCACTCGGGTGTTCTTCCCACCTGGATGCCTTCAAGACGCAACCAACAAGCTGGCGTGGGGGTCCGCGGCGAAGTCGGGCAATGAGCACAACGCGTCCGTTGCTGCTGGGTGCCTGACACCCCCCGAATAGTGCGCTCACGCCTCTAGATGTTCCTATCTTCAAATTCTTCATCCGTGTCGGCTTGGTGTCGCTGATGTCGTCTTCCTCCGTGCTGTACTAGAGGAGTACAGCGTTTGCCTCGCCCAGCTTCGTTCCAATGTCGTGCAGGTGTTGGCCATCTTCCAGCACTTGTGCTAGGCGTTCATAGAGGTGATGCCGTCCGTGACGCTCTTTCGCCAATTCTTCACGCCCCGCATAGAGACCGGAGGCCTCATATCAGGGTCAGTGTCCTTCTGCTTCTGCTCAGTCTAGCCGACCGCTTCATTCCCCTGGCGAAGAAGAGATGGGAATCCTGGTGCCACGAGTGGGTGTACACCCGCTTCCCGGAGCCCCATTCCGCTCTCTCAGTGGAAACGTCAGCCACCGTGAGGGAGACAATTGGGGTGACCCGGGTCTCCGGGGTGCCGACTTCGCCCTGGTGTACGCCAAGATCTTTGCCTTGAGACTACGTGGCCTCAAGGAGAGGCACGTCATCTCCCATTATCTTCAACACCGCCTAGCCCCTATCTAGAGAAGGTTGTACCCAGCCTGGCAGGTCAGGCTCCCCGAAGACATCACCCGACTGGCTCCGAACCGAGGGGTCACGGAGTCAGATTTGAAGGTAAGGGTGATCTGGCTGGTTAGGGAGGCCCCGGAGATGGAATCAGACTCGATTCCGAGTTCCGTGGTCCCCGTGGCCTCTTCCCCCAACCTTCCTTCGTCTTGGCGGAGATGCCCAACTACAACGAGTGGGGGACCATTCCTGAAGAGGACGAGCTGGGGAACCTCCCTAGTTCCCTGCTGCGGGCTCCGCCCTGGGGAGCCATACGATTCCCGGAAGTAGTAGCCTCCGGCCTGAGTCCACTCTCCCTGACAGACACGCTGGGTGTGACCCTCATGGCTCTAAGGTACGCGCCCCAATTTTTCCTTAGCCTCTATTTTCCTCTCCTGGTTCCACTCTTGACGGCTGCTTTCCCCCTCCGCAGTTGCAGTGTCAACATCCGTCCTCGGGATAAGGGCAAGCGACCGCAGGAGGAGGCTCGGCTGCTCGTTCTCCTGATGAAGAGGACCCACGGGAGCCCTCCCGCAGAGGGATCGCACATGCCCAGCGCCAGCCACGACGCGCCAATTGGGAGCCCGAGCAGGAACAGGGAAGGTACTCCTCAATGCTTTTTCCTCTACCACCAACTATAGCGGGAACGTAACTGACTTATCCGTCACTTCTTGACTGTAGGGCTGCCAGAGACGGGGAGCGGCAGCCTGGCCGTAGGCCCCGAACTTTCGTCTTGCCCTCAGGTAGATCCAGCCTCCACCAAGGCCTTAGATTCCAAACAACTGGGGTCCCCACTTAGGGACCTGACGGTTACTGAGTTTGGTTCGTCGAGTCTGGAGGCGGCTCGCCGCGCCATTGATAACCTGGCTGCCCACCACAAGCAGGCAACTGAGGCAGCTGGATGCATGCAACATCGTCTTGAGGAGTGGCAACGCCAGCTGTTCCTCCAGCAAGCGGAGTTGTACGGATAGCACACCGCCCTGAATGCCGAAACGGGAGAAACCACACCCCTCTTCCTCAGGGAGGAGGAAGATCCTAGCGTCGTCTCTGAGTTGAAGGCGGCACCTCGCACTGTGGGAGGCCCTGCATGATGAGGACATCCGCATCTTCGAACAGAATCAAGCGAACGTCGTGGCCTCCCTGGAGGAATCCCTCCGGTAGGCCGAGGAACGTGCCTGCTCCTACGAATAGCTCGCTACCTCAAATCTGGGCATGATCTCCCAGCTTCGTGGCGATCTGGAGGAGAAGCAGAAGAGCGGACCGCTCGGCCATGTCTCTGAAGAAGAGTCGTGAATCGGTGGTGCTCAAGCTGATCGTGCTTGAACATCTCTCCATGCAGCGAAGCCTAGACGCCCATCGGCTCTTTACCCTGGCGGGGCTCACGCAAGCCGTCATGCGCCACCTGGATCTCCCGATTGGCCACCTGCAGGACCAAAACTTCGAAAACATCAGTAACTTCTATGCTGACCTAGTGGGCCGTCTTGACGCGTTGCCTTCCCTCTTTGTCGGGAGGGCTGCAGCTCAAGCGAAGGCTGGCGAAGTGGCAGGAGCCATCCTGCCGCGCGTATCTTCTGTGTCGTCTCGCTTCCCGTTTGACTAACTCCTGGAAGAGTTCTCTATAGAGGAAGACAAGGAAGCAGCCAAGAGGACTGCAACCGATGCTGTCGAGGATGTAGTATCCCGCTTCTATCCTCAGGTGGGTAGCTCGAGTGGGGGTGCTCCTGCAGAAGAATCCCCGCTGGGGCCTTTGTTTAGGGGAGACACACCTTCTTCAGGAGATAACGCATCCTCCGGCGATGAAGCAGATGAGTCCTCTCCTCAGGAACGCATCCCTGCCATGTCATCGATGTAATCCTACTAGGATGGCATTGTTCTCACAACAAGTATATCGACTCCCATATGACGCGAGCCTCCACTTTCCTCCCGTGGGTAAACTACTTTGTACGCATTGTCCGTGCATCTTTGGGGTGCTCGGAATATGCGGACTCCCTCCAGACTGCCCGGTGATGACCCAAATCGCTTTTTCTTGCGGGGGGGAGGGGAGTGCCGTATCTGATCCCCTCCGGCCTTGAGCACGCGATTCCATGCTCGAGGCCCCCGGGATAGACCCTAGGCTGCCTCACGAGAATACTACGCCACCCAAGGCCGCCCATCCGATGCCCTGGCTGTACAAAGCAACCTTACACAGGTTTCACCCAGGTTCAGGCCATCGAAAGATGGAACCCTACATCCTGCATGTATGATCTGGATTTATATGTCTGGTGCGTGTGTACACTCCTCCTCCTTTTTCTTCCCTTCTGGCCGCCTATTTATACTTCTCGCACCGGTAGACCCCTAGCGCGCTTCACACTTGGCGAAGTCCAGGACACCTGTCTTGCGAGGTGGCAGAAGAGGGTATGCTCGGGCGACAGCCGGATCACAGGGTCACCGCGTGTCACTCGGTTCATGCTGCGAGGGACACGCGGGAGCCCCCTACCCGGTCGCCCGTGGGTAGAGGTTCGTCTTCACGAAGTAGGCCTCCCAAGCCACACCCAGGAGACCATCGTCCATGCAACGGGTGAATTCTTCTCTTGTAAGGCATCGAGTGGGCCCACGCATCGCCCATTTGTGGCACTCCTGTTGGGCAGGGTGTCAAAACAAGAATCCACAATACCGGCTACATATGGGCTTGATCATATCCCAACGACCTTGGAGTGACCGATAGGTGCGTGGGGTTCTTTTAACCGGTTGGCCATGTTGGTCCAATCGAGGCATCATCTGGAAGAATTGGTCCTTGTTCCTTTTCTAGTAGCGCTTGCCGGTTTGATAAGTGCTGGTGGTGGACTCCCAAGCTTTGATCAGTACCTCATCTTCCAACTACATGTAATTCATTCCTCTCGGCCGTTTGCTCGCGGAGAACGTCGACCCACCACTCTCCTCGATCTCCAAGTCATCCTCATCGCCGGCACCATCAACGCCACCATCGGTCTCGTTATAGCCGAAGGCTCCAAGGGGAGTTTCTTTGATGTTCATCGCGGCCTCGTTCAACACATCCATGTATACTGCCCTAGGGACCTCAAGGACGACCGAGCTACAAATTGGGTCGAATCATCCGCAAGAAATTGCAGCAAAATCGATTCGGAGAAGGAAATAAGCATAACTTTACATCGGAGCTATAGTTTCGACGGAAGGTGTCACCGTTTTCTTTTTCTTCGGCAGAGGCTTTGGTGGTTTCATCGCCCCAGCCATGGTGGCAGCGGCCAGCAAACCTACTCCTCCTTTAGCAGGAGCAGCAACGGCTTTAGCAGCTTGCCCAGTGTCGAGCCGCTTCCGCTTCACCGGCGTGGGGACGGGCGTCACCGAGGAGACAGCCGCTAGATCTAAACGGCCTGTCGGATAGGTGTATGGCGCCGCACAAAAGGGGTCGCTGATGAGGGAGGAATGTGTGTTTTCCATGGCGCCGCTACGAGGGAGAAAGACCAAAGCCGAGAGGAAGGTCAGAGCGGGGGCGGCAGCGGCGGAAAGCGGGAGCTAAAAATTCCGTCATGCCAAGTCTTTCCGCGCGATTGAGGGCACCTTCCGTTCAACGTGGAAACCCTTGGATACATGGGTTGGAGGGGGAAGTTTTCGTCGCCCCAAAAAAGTTTTACGGACCGACTGCATTTACGGGCTCTGGTCTGGCAGAAAGTTTTGCTCACAACCCGTAACCAGTGGTTATTTTCCAGTTCGGGGCCTTTTAGGGATTCTACTAGAGTTGCTCTAACTCTTCCTATAAGGTTTTCCAAAGGAGTTTCTTTAATCTTTTTCAACGGAGGCATATTGACGGAATTTATTATAGTGTCATAGGCCTCATTAACATCATGATTAAGAAAATCTCCTCCAATTAAGGTATCAAGAGTGAGCCAATAGCATAAAATATTTCCAACATAAAAGCTCCTAAGAAGAATGCTAATGCTTAATTTAAGTTAAATTTTCCCACGAATATTCAAAATTCTCAACCGAGCATCTTTTAAAATTTCTTTAGCTCTTTGTTTGAAGGTGAGAATCTCAACCTCAGGTGACATAACAAAAGGAATTGAGCTAGAAATACTAACCAAACAAATAGAAACACAAACTAACGAAACAAGTAAAAGAATAGAAGCTGAAATTATTTTGTGTTTTTTATTTTTAGAGAAAACAAGAAAGAATAACAAGATCAAATAAAAAGTAACTAAGCAAGAACAATATAAAAAAAGGAAAATATTGGAAGCGTGTAACTCCCTAGCTAAAGCTTAGAAATCCCTGGCAACAACGCTAGAAAAACTCCTTGATGCGGTGAATTATTAACACCCGTTGGGGACCCCAAGAGGAAGGTGATGTATTGTAGTTTGGAAGTTTTTCCTTAAGCTATGAGACCAAGGTTTATCGAACCAGTAGGACTTCCATGTTTTCAGCGAGGTTCTTGTCAACTGGCGCTTTAACGAGCATGGACCTACACACAAAACACAAAATTCCCTTTGTCCCCAACTTTCCGGAAAGGTTGTCAATCTTCCCGCCTTGCTGTAAATAAGAGAGTTAAACGTATGGTATGTACTAAGAGTAATAAAGTAAAATGGTACATCAATCAAGTGATGCTGAAAATCAAGTGAACGAGGTTGCAAACAATGTAAAAGAATGGACCGGTGGCATAGTTTCACTAGTGGTGACATAGGGGTACTCGAGAGACCCCCCCCCCCCCCACAATGGGCCTACCCGGTGTGGCCCATCAGGGGGTACCCTAAAGAGGCCTTTAGGTAGCTACACCGAGGCATGTTACAGAAGCCCACGCAGAAGCAGAAACAAGGGAAAACTTGATCGAGAAGTTAGGAAAGGGTAGTAAACGACTCAGAATCGAGTCCTATTCATGTACGGCCGCCACGACCGGGCTATCTATATAAATCACAGGAGGGGGTCACAAAAAACCAAGCAACCCTAGAACCAGAGCTACGCTAGATTCAATCGGTGCGGCACACCTGTAACCTATTTTCCACCTCATCGAAATAAAGATTCGATGGGTAGTAACCCGTCAAGTCGAGTAATCCACCAGCACCTTCTCCCTTATGAAACCCCGGGTCCCTCACCATGGGGATTGTTGAGGTCACATCCTCTTCGTTGGTGCTATCTGTGAGAATCTGGGGCGTTGGATTTGAGGCTTCTTCGACTTCATCTTCATTAGGCTACAACTCATCGATCTGGGTGGACTCGATTCGCTTTGGATCTATCGACTTCACCAAGCCCTCGCTCGCATTCCGCCCAGTATTCGAATCCCTCAACAAAGGCATTGATCTCAAGATCGGTGACCTAAACTTCTGCGAGGATCGCGTAGGAATATTACGCCTGTAGGACTCCCCTCGGCCTCAGCCAACGGAGCTATTCATGGTAGAAATCTCGCCACCTTCACTCGAGGGGGAAAACTCTAGGCACCTCTACGTCGTTGATCCCCACCTCCACTCCGTCGCAATGGAGAGACAAACCGAATCTTCCACCTCAGAAAGCAAGAAGGAGGAAGACAAGATGACCAACCCGCCTAAAGTAGTAGATGCAACTGACGATGGAACAACTGAAGAGGAAGAGGAGCTCGACGAGGATCCGCCAAAATCCCTGCCACCCGAAGACAAGGACCCGAACGACAATGACGATGGACTCGACGGGCCCCCTCCACACATCAATTTTTGGGTCCGCGTCTAAAAGCAGAAAAAGTAAAGAAATCCGCCCGTTGGTGCATGTGTCAGCCAGCACAATGGAGCTGGTCACAAAATTAGTTGAACAGGGTCTGCCCCTCCCGCAGGACGCCAATGCGGAAGAGTGGGTAGCCTATCGCCGGATGTTGAGAAAGCACAAGAAGAAGTTGAACAGGATGCACAAGGATCTAGACAGTGCACGTCCTGCAGGGACAGATGTAGCCAAAGGCCTCAGGCAGCGGGGTGTGAAACCACCCATGCCTAAACAACAGTCCCGAACAGCAAATATGACAGCTGAGTCCATGAGGGGAACTCGAAGGGAACTAAACCTCGAGCATGACCCGAGAGAAATCAACCCATTGGAGAAGATAATACCCAAGACGCCTTAGGAAAGGCTCTTACAGGTGCAAACGTACCTAATGTCGATAAAACCAACGCCAGGTGACCCTCACATAGAAGTTCATGAAGAATTGGGAGAGAGGTCCACCCTACGAGTGGCGGCAACACCCATGGAGCCAAGAAAGGAGAAAACCAGGCTGGCCCGTGCACCGTGCTAGGAAGTGGACCCGAAGGACCTACGAAGCCAACTCACACAAAGCAAGTTGGACAGGCTACAAAGAGAGAGAGAGCGGAAGAAGAACCGCTACCACGGACAAACGGGACTCGAGCAAAGCACTCGAGACATGACTCACTCGACTCAGATGAGGAGGAACTCTACGGACCTCCCTGCCTCACTCGAAAGATCCTCCAATCCAGGAAGCCGAAGTGATTCAAGTTGACAGCCGAGACACCAAAGTACGATGGTGCCCAGAAACCCGAGGCTTGGTTTGATCATTATTTGACTGCCGTCAGGTTCTAGAGAGGCGATAAAGTAACAACAATGGAAATACATTCAGCTGCAACTAGTAGGATCTACAAGAAATTAGCTGAAAAGCCGACCGAGAAACAGATACAGATGTCGGGAAGATTTCGAGTATGATTTCATCCAGAACTTCAAGTCCACCTGCAAACGATCGGTAACAGTTGGGCAGTTCAAGGCATGCATACAACAATCAGACAAGAACATCCACGGGTACATACAGCGATGGACAGCATTAAAAACCAGTTCAGAAGACATCTCGGACGAAACAACAATTTCTAGCTTCAGGGATGGACTCCGCCGGATGGACCTGAAAGTGTACATTGGTCGAGTTTAGTATAAAATAGTAAGCGACCTCATGGTAATAGCCAAGAGTTGGGCAGAAGACGAGGAGTCAGCGAACAACGCCCACCCACCCTCACCCGAGGAAGATGGCATGGACACCTCATACACAAATGACGGAAACAGGAGATACAACCGCGACTCGAACCGACGACGGAAGCGCAAGAACCGGGTATTTGATGAGATGGAACCCGAGTTAGTAGCAGCAGAGTTCCCAATAAGTCGCAGTAATGACTACCCTAGGCAAGGACGCGAGCAACCCCGTGAGCAAGGGCGTGAGCGATGGCAGGAGTAAAAGCCAGAGTGGTAGCCGCCGAAGATTCGTGCGGACGGGCTACCACCCATGTCAACTGAGCAGCAACTCGAAGGACCATGCCCAAAGAATATGTACGAAGATGACAACGGAGTCCGCAGGTCCAGTCACAAGCTAAAAGACTGCCGCAGATTCCAGCTCCTCATGGAAGCATCATATAGAAAACAGAGGGAGGCCCAACATGCAGGCTTTCCGGCTGTCCCAGGAGCATTAGCGATGGGTGCGCCACCACCACCTCCAATGCCAATACGTGGGGCACCCCCGCCACCACCTCTAGCACAACCAGCACCTAGGGAATAGCACGCTGCAACACTACAACATCAGTACAGAGTGGGTTACCTGGATGAGGACAGATACCCGGAGCCAAAAGGAAAGGTGTACATGATACAAAAAGGTGTACCATCCAAGAGGAGTCAAAATCTCATTACCTAGAAGGTGAATTAAGAAGAGACATCACCTCCTAAAACACCCCAGTTCCTGTATTGGTCTGATGCAAGCATCACGTTCTTCAGGGCTGACCACCCGCTTCGAATCCCCTACCCAGGAAAGGCCGCGCTGGTACTCGAAGCCCAAATCGAAGGCTATGATCTCAACCGTGTCTTCATGGATGGAGGAAGCGGCATTAACATCATCTACACCGACATATTGAAGGAAATGAACATACCGGTCAATAACCTGAAGCAGTCAGAAAACTCGTTCCACGGGATTGTACCTGGTAAACCAGTCAAACCATTGGGAACAATAACACTCGAGATGATCTTCGGAGAGTGTGACCACTTCATAAAAGAGAATCTTGACTTCGAGGTAGTCAACTGGTCGTCACAGTATAATGCGATACTCGACAGATCAGTATTCGTAAGGTTCATGGTTGTCCCTCGTTGTGCGTACCTGATGCTCAAAATGTCAGGACCTAGAGGAATAATAATAGTGTCGGCAATTACAAGAAATCTGACAGTTGTGACATCGAGTTCAACCAAATATCACAGTCGTTTGGGATACAGTAGGAATTGGCAGATATAGCAGCCACGGCTGATCACTTACTACTCCCCTTGACCTAGAAAATAGCATCCGAGGTAGAGTTCGACATGAAGAAGCACACCACAGCACACTAGGTTCACCCGACTGGTCCAGCAAAGACAGTACTCGTGTCCAACATGTTGCCTACCGCATAGGTAAGCGCGCTCGTCAAATTTCTCTGTGAGAACTGAAAAATCTTTGCATGGATCCCAGCGGACATGTTAGGAGTCCCCAAGAAATTCGCCGAGCACGCACTCGAAATCTACAAGGATGTCAAGTCAATACAACAATCAACACGCTGCTACTCAGAGCTTAAACAAAGATCAATAGGAGAAGAATTCAACAGACTGCTAGCAACAAAATTCATCCGAGAGATCAAAATAGAAACTTGGCTCGCAAACCTGGTTCTAGTAGCCGAGAAAAAAACATTGACATACTATGGATGTGCATCGACTACACTTCATTGAACAAGTACTACCCTAAAGACTAGTTTCCATTGCCAGGCATCGATAAAATCATTGACTCAACTACCGGCTGCGAGAGGCTCTCTTTCCTTGATGCGTACTTGGGAAAGAACCGAATCTACATGAAGAAGGAAGACGAAGAGAAGACCGTGTTCATCACCCTATTTGGAGTATACTGCTATACCACGATGTCTTTCGGGTTGAAAAACACGGGTGCCACGTATCAACGTATGATGCAAAACTGTGTGAAGACGCAAATTGGCAGAAATGCGCAAGTTTACGTGGATGATATTGTGGTCAAATCAAAAAAGACAGAAACCCTCATTGACAACCTCTGAGAGACTTTTGTGGCACTCGACGAGTATCAGATCAAGATGAACCCGAAGAAGTGCGCCTTTGGAGTACATCAAGGAGACTTACTAGGGTACCTCCTATCTGCCAGAGGTATCGAGGCTAACCCAGAGAAAATCAAGGCTATTCTTATAATGAAAGAACCAGTAAACATGAAAGGAGTAAAATAGTTAGTAGGGAGAATCTCAACACTCGGAAGATTTATAGAAAATCTTAGAGAAAAAGCACTCCCTTTCTACAAATTGCTAAAAAATCATATAGGTTTGAGTGGTCACCCAAAGCCAGAGAAGCTTTCCAAGCACTCAAATGAACCTTATAGACTCCACACGTTTTGGTGGCACCTTAGGAAAAGAAGTCGATGTACCTATACATCTCAGCAACAAGACAAGTGGTAAGCATAGTACGGGTCATAGAGAGAACCCAGGAAGGGTCCATATACAGGGTACAACGCCCAGTATACTACCTCGGCGAAGTATTATCATCATCCAAGCAGCGGTACCCGCATTATCAGAAACGAGCTTATGGAGTCTATGACATCCCGGAAACTGAGGCATTATTTCCAGGAGCACCCAATCACAATGATGCCCAACGCACCCTTGTGAGAAATACTCAACAACTACAATGCAACAGGTCGGGTGGCCAAGTGGGGGATCGAGCTAGGTCCACGCGATATAACCTATGAGATACGGAAAGCAATTAAATCACAAATACTCCCAGATTTCGTTTCAGAGTGGCTCGAGTTGGAACAGCCTAGACTGCCAGACATGTGGAGTAACTGGACAATGTACTTTGATGGGTCCAAACGAGCAGCTGGAGAAGGAGCATGAGTGATGCTCACACCCCCTGGAGGTGACAGACTATTATATGTACTTCGGACGAATTTCAAGAATGCATCAAACAATGAAGCTGAGTATGAAGCACTCATCCACGGGATGAAGATGACATACTGTTATACGTACTTCGGATGAACTTTCGACGTGGGAGTACCCGAGAGACCCCCCAACAATGGTCCTACCCGGTGCGAGGCCATCAGGGGGTACCCTAAAGAGGCCTTCCGGTAGCTGCGTTGAGGCATGTTACAGAAGGCCACGTGGAAGCGAAAATAAGGGTAAACTTGATCGAGAAGTTAGGAAAGGGTAGTAACCGACTAAGAATCGAGTCATATTCATGTACGGCCCCTAGGACCCGGCTATTTATATAAAGCACGGGAAGGGGTCACGAAAAACCAAGCAACCCTAGATCCAGAGCTGCGCTAGATTCAATCTATGTGGCACCCCTATAACATGTTTTTTACCTCATCGAAATAAAGATCCGGTAGGCAGTACCCCGTCAAGTCGAGTAGTCCACCAACGACTTATCCCTTACAAAACCCTAGGTCCCTCACCATGGGGATTGTTGAGGTCACATCCTCTTCAAGTGTTGTATCTCCAAAAGATAACAATTGAACATGTATGGTGAACAAATAAAAGTTAGAAAATTGACAAATCACGAGGGCATAAAAAAGCTATTATGACAAGTAAAGTTCATTGTACTATTTATGTAGGCATCTCATCAAACATATATAGACCGCTATCCAGCATGCATGTATAAATAATAATCCACCTTGAGTGTTCTTCTATTGTTGCCACTTGGTGGTACTAAGTTGTTAAAATCAATGGACAATTGAATTAAGCTCAATACATAATGTATCACGTCAAACATATATAGACCGCTATCCAGCATGCATGTATAACTAATAATCCACCTTGAGTGTGCTTCTATACTTGCCATTTTATAGTATTAAGTTGTTAAAATCAATGGACAATTGAATTAAGCTCACTACATAATGTAAAAAATATTAATAATCGTACATAGATATAAACACCGATGTTTTACCCTTAGTAGAAATAACACATCTTTGGACTTAGTCGTTGATGTCACTCAAGCACAGACACGAAGAAGGCATGAACCTACTATCTAGCACAAAACTCTCTCTTGGAGATATATGTGACCACTTGGCCAAAGCAACCACACACACCTAGAGCATGCAAGAACATAATATAACATTGATACAATAATAGTAACACGATCATATAAGAAACATGAATAATCTTATCATAACTTCAAAATTCATCGGATCTAAGCAAACATAACATGTAGCAATCACATAACGGTGATCTTTATCATGTTAGGAAGATCACAAGATCGAAATATCGTGGCACAAGGAGAAGAGAACACCATATAGCTACTACTATGAATCCGTAATCCAAGGATGAACTACTCAAAGATCACTCCGGAAGCAATCATGGTGATGAAGAAGCCTCTAGTGACGATTCCCCCCATCTGGCAGGGTGCCGGAGCAGACCTCTAGCAGCCCTAGATTGAAATTTCAAGGTGACGGCGGCTCTGTATATGTTTCATGGAAAATAATCACCACCTCCATGATATTCGGTTAGAAGCCAACTTATAGGCGAAAGGAGATGCCGGGGAGAGCCCTGATGGGCCCAGGCAACCTGGGGCGCCATCAAGGTCCCACATGTGCCCTCAACCCGACCAGCCACCTAGTGGCCTTCCTCCAAGGGTGTTTTTTTTAAGTACGTCTTTGTTTTGAGGAATATTAAGTTTCCTATTTTTTCTAGATTTTTCTCAGACCTTTTCTATGGAGATTTTCTAAAATATAAAAACAACAAAAAGAATAGAAACTAACACCGTCATCTTGTCAATAGTTTAGTCCGGGAAAAATCCTTAAATGATACAAAACTATAGTAAAAATATAGATCATTGGTATAAAACAAGCATGTAACAATAAAAAATTATAGATACGTTTTGGACGTATCAAAGCCTAATCGGCAATGATCGGTCGTAAGCCACCTGGGGACGGGCCTCGTCTGCTCGTCAGAAGTTGGCTTTATCTTTGTAACTGAATTTGGATCACAGCAAAATAACACCCATCGGGTCATTTAAGCTTTCCATGCCTCTCAAAAGCCCTAGGTTGGTACTTGAGTTGCGCGCCATGCAATGTTGTGTCATTGGTTCAAGTCTCTAACTAATTATGGGTGTGATTGGCTAGATAGGGTAACAATACGTGCTCTCGGCTCCAAGGTATAAGGTGTATAGGAAAATCCTCCATTTGGAGCAGTTGTACACGTGGTGCCATGGTGGTCGCACGCAACATACACATGACTGAGTTGGGCCGAGACACAGTGGCGTGCCGGAGGTATGACCAGGATGCTGATAGAACGGGGATGCTGATAGAGTATGAAGAACACATGACACTGGTGCACGTAGGTATGACAAGGATGCTGATAGAGTATGACCAGGCACTGTTCTTGGAGCCGTTGTTGGCATGCCGGAGGTGAGCTTGACGGGGAACCACAGAAAGCTTTTGGTGACCAAAGATTCAAAATGGCATTAGCTGTACAACTTGACATAGTTTACAAGACCGAAATTGAAATCTACACATTCCCCACATTCCCTCCTTTCTTCAGTCCCCAACCAAGTCAGTAGTCACCGGGAGAAACAATCATCCTGCTCCATTTCCCGGCCTTGCATATACGGTGTTCAACTTCTGTGTGATGGAGGTGGAGCCCTGCAACTAAATGTTTCGTCTTCTTGTCGACCACATCACGACATTTTGTCATGAAACGACATCGACTAGAGATACCAGAATGAGGTGTTATCCTAGTAGCGCCAGTCATGGACGAGCCGGCATCGGTGAAGGCGGAGGAGAACAGTCACACTGCTCGCTAGGATGCATGGAATATGTTTGATGAAATGTTTAACACATAATATGGCCCATAGGAAGAACATGTGAGGATAAATAAAGATTACGGGATATTTTGCAAACAAAAATACAGTCATGCTGCAAGTTAACAGTTGTGACGGAGTGGCCGTTGGTGCACACTTTCATAAGTGGGTGACAGGTTTTTGGCAAAACACGACTTGGTGATTAATTTGCACATGTTGGACAAGTGCGTATACCACAAATGCGTTCAACTTCTTACCGTCTTTCCTTCCTGATCCTTGTCGTCGTGTCGGATATCCTCCCAGATTAAAAAAAATTGTGTTTTGGTTTAAATATTGTAATGATCTTATCATGATCGGCTTTAATTGCTCAGACGTCCCTTTCTTCTGGTCCTATTTTTCTTATCAGAACCACATAACAATTTTTTTCTTACACAAGAATGAACAAACACTCCAACAGCACGCCCGTCGAGGCTCCCCCCTCCTCGTAAAACCCCCAAATTTCACCTCACATCTTGGACTCTCAACCATTTCACGTCCACCGGATCCTATGTGAACTCCGTTGCAGCAGAAGGGGCCCCGATCATGAGCACCATTATTGGTAGTGGACCGGTGGAGATCGTTGTTTCTAGGATCACACTCCAGCGGTCAGGACTATGGAGCAAGCGAAAAAACGCGGGGCAGTCAAGAGGGGTAGGGTTTTGTCTAGTGCTTCATAGTCGGGTGGTATGAGTATTATATCGTGATCGACCATGTGCCTGCTTCCCCTAGCTCCTTTTGGTACCTACATGATTAGGATGCTCTTGTAATTGGTGCGGAAATACTCGATTCTTTTTGTAATTTCTCTATATATATAGCCAATTCATCTAACATGGTTGAATGACATGTTTGTGCATAACCAATTGGATTAATAGTCCATGATCTTGAAAATAGGGGTAACTGGGAGCCATGCCTCCTCTGCCCCGGTATATAAAAAATATCAAGGGATTGTGCTATGTTATTAGTAAATCAAATCCACAAGTTTTGGGATAAATTTGAGTTAGTTTTGCATGTTGAAGTTAGTCAGCATTTTATTAGTTCTACGTGTCCTTGGAAAATTATAAATAGAGTCACAATTGTTTCCGATTAGCATGTATGTGTTTGCCTTCTAAAATATCAAGTTTTTATTGAGGTTATGAGAGACTAAAGAAATAGGAAACAAAGGCATATGATGTTCCTTTGGAAAGAAAATGTGGTTTTTTGTGTTTGTGACATTTTCATGTGCTCAATACTTACTTGGGGATAAACAAATTCCTAGGAGGAAAAAAAATGAAAAATTCTAAGATCGAAGGACCCTGATACTATGTTTGTTTTATGATCGCTCAGTTGCGCATGCTCCTTTGTTTTATTTCATTCATTCTCCTATGTAGTGTATGTATTTAATCAAACTTAATATAGTAAGTTCTTTGCTAAAAACATTAACCGGGAGAAATGCCTCGTGGAGTAAAGCTATGTGGTGTAGTTAGTGATGTACTCATTCCATGTTGAACTATTGATCCCTTCGAGAACTAGCTAACAATTCTAATGCATATGGATCTTTTAAGCATCGATAATTAACATCTGATGGTGCTACAGCTCCAAGCATTTCAATGATGATAAATCAATGGGTATTAGAAACATATTATATTTCTTGTAATAGTTCCACCAGTTGAGGTAGAGGATTTGATAAATTAATGAATTGCATACACTTCATTGTTATTGCTAAATAAACTCCTTTTGTAATCCACGACCAGCAAAGTAGTGGCACACTTACATTTTCTGGTTTAAGTAGTGGTAACGACATGGGGTAACTATCAAGACTAAATTGGCACAACAAGTGGTGAACACTCTTCAAGTGGGAATTTAAAGTGGTGAACACACTTCAAAGGGAAATTTATGTCATTGCTACTATTGTGCACTTAGACCGAGAGTAATAACACCAACTATTCATTGACATCTGCATAAATTGTGGTGAAGTAGCAGCATAAGCTTCAAGATGGAACATGGTAATTTCCATATATTAGTTACCCTCCTATTCTAATACGAAGATGCGTAGATAGAATGCACACTATACAAAAAAGAAAGTTGAGTTATACATTTCATTAGAATTGTGCAAGGCCGAACAGGTCGACTAGAAAATCTGTATTGACCTAAGGATTCATAGGTTGTAGACTGAGTAAAAACCATACCATGATTATAGGGAGCCTTACAAGTAGGAGAGTGGGTTGTATCTGACTGAATGTGCATAAGTGCTTTGTTCCATTGCGTATCTTTAATGGTCCCACCTACAAAAGTTGAATTATGAATAGAAAAAATATATGACATATGTTGTACCTTATTCAAACATATAGTCATGACTTACTAGAATTGACCTCACAAAATTTCCTTGCCCTTTTTAGTTTTGATTTGGTTGTAGCAAGGATGAAAACACTGATCCAGGTCAGCATACCATACAACCTAAAAGGCATCTGACCCTGGATGCAAATAATTTATCCATGGAACATTGTACAGTGAACAAAATCTATATAAACACATCTCATCCGGATTATTACAGTTCCAAATAGACCATTCAATAAATAAAGCCCAAAATTATCCTCAATGGAACAATCACTTCAGGTGCAACTTTCACCTCTCTTTAAACTGTAACCGTACATCCACTTGGTTTGCGTTGGAATGGCCAACCAAAATGAGTACCAATTCACTTTTACAGGCTCATATTTTTTGGGATCCAAGCTTTCCTTTTGGTAGCCTTGAAAAATTGTGTTGTAGGTGTTCATTGCACATGCATTTAGTAGTTTGTGGTTCTAGAGTTTAATCATAGGGAAACATGCTCACCAAAGGAATAAATTGCATGTCAATAAAAAACTATAGAGAAAATATTTGCATGAAAGGTTCCTCCATACGATTTGCAAGTAACCACAAGTAGATATTAATTAATACTCCTAGAATTCTAGCTGAAGAACCCACCAAAGTAGAGGAGTGTTCCATACAAGTTGTAGTCCATGAAGCCGGGAGAAGTCGTTGTAGGCCCAAGGAGTAGAACAATGCACCAGCACCATGTATTTTGTAACAATGTTGTAAAAGCATAGCATATTTCCAAATAGTAAGATTTAAGAATAGATTGGTTGGAGTGAAACTAAACCAGTAATATACCTGGTACTTTTGGTATGGTCACCAGAGTTTTAGTAGTACATTATTGTCAGTTCTAATAGCAACAAATTAGACCACATGTTTTTGGTGATGATTTAAAATTTAGCGTTTCAGTAAAAGAAATGGACATATAGGGTTCAGTGGACTATGCAGGACAAAGATCCAATAGGATCCTACGAATTTCATTAAAACAAACATTTACCATGCCTATTCCGTCGAAAAATGTCATTCTGTTTATATTTTTCCAACAAGATTATGTTCTATGTTTTTGTTTTTCACGGGAAAGTCGAAAAATTTCGGATCCATTTTCAATCCTAGTTCTGATGTCCGTCGGGATCAATGCAACATGCTTAATTAAATGCATGACACATAATGTCACCCATAGTATGAGCGAGTGAGAAGAAATAAATATTAAGGGGTATTTTGCAAAAAAAAACCTAACCTTGTGTTCGAGTTAACATTTATCGTGATGGAACGACCCGCTGGTGCACACTTTCCCAAGTTGGAGGACAAGTTTAAATATCACATATCTTTTAACTCTTACTTTCATTCTTACCTGATCCTTGTCGTTTTGACGGATCTTCTTATCGCGCAAAATCCCACATTGTTTCCAAAATTGTGTTTAAGTTTATACTCCCTCTGTTTCTGAATGTAAGGCGTACAGTTTTATGCACGAATATTAAGACATGGATATTTGGAATACGATAGACTCATTTTCTCTTACAAAAAAATAGCGAGAGGGAGTCCCTACTAGTCACAAATTGAACATAATATGTCAAATCCCTGTGAAACTCATTTATGGATGGCTAATATTGTCTGTAAATCGTAATAAACCATATATTTTGGAGTTTATCAAAAAAGTATAGGCCTTACATCGAGGAACGGAGGGAGTACCTTGTAATGATCTCATCATGGTCAGTTTTAGTTTCTCCAACATCCCCTTCAGCCTTCCTTTCTTACCAGAACCACATAATAGTTTTTCTAGACACGACAACAAACAAACGCTCGAGCAGCGCGCTTGCCGTTGTTCTTCTTCTCCGAAAGCCCCAAAATTTTGCCTTCCTCTTAGAATCACATCGATTTGAACTCCACCCGACCTCAGGCAAACTCCATTACAACAACATCAAAAACCCTGATGGGGAGCAGCATTGGCAGCAGAAGGAGTGATGGTGTCCATTGTTTCTTGGAGTGGATGCAAGCGTTGGGACCGTGGAGCAAGTTGAGCAATGTGGGATGGTCAAGAGGTCTAGGGTTTTGGATGGCACTTCATGTTCAAAGGGTATGATTATGACACCATGGTCGCCCATGTGTGTGCTCCTACATGATTAGGATGATCTTGTAATTGGTGTGTAAATATGCGATTTGTTGGGTTTTGTCTATACACATAGCTAGTTCCTATAACATGGTTGAACGACATGTTTTTGCATAACCAGTTAAATTAATATTCCATAAGATTGATAATGGTGGTGACTAGGATCCATGCCTCCTCCTAGCCCTATTCGTCAAAAATACCCAATGACAAAGCTAGGTTATTACAAACAAAATCCCCAAATATTATTTGCAGATGAGGCAAAGTTAGTTTTTCATGTTGAAGTTAGTCTACATTTTGTTACTTCTAGGTGTCGTTGGAATTTAATAATTAGAGTCTAAATTATTTTGTGTTAGTCTATGTGTGTGTTCTATAAAAAAAATTAGGTTGTGTATTGAGATTGTGAGAACAGAAGAAAATGTAGGCTGAAGGCAGGAAGAAACCCATTTAGTGTAGCTCATAGTGGGTGGGTAGGCTAGGTGAAATCTTATCCCACTAGTTAGCATTCTTGCGAGAGCTCTTTTGCATGAGAACAAAGAGGATGCAAAGGCATATGAGGTTCCTGTGACAACAACTTCTGATTGTTTGTGTTTCCTATATTTTCATGTGACTGATACTTGGGGATAAAAGCCAACAAGCTAGTGATAACATTTTACTGTGAAGAAAAGAATGGAGACTTTGGAGGTTGAAGGACCTTAAAAGAATGTTTGTTTTTATGAGGGCTCTATTGTTAGTACTCATCCATTTGCTTTATTCCATTTTCTAGTGTATTGTATTTATTTAATAGAACTTAGTAAAGTACATACATGACTAAAAATAGTAACCGGTCGGCGTGCCTTGCAGATTAAAGATATATGGTGCAGTGAGTGATTTACTCATTTCGTGTTGAACTATTGATCCCTTCTAGAGACATAATTATGTTCACAAACAAACTGCCCAATGCATCGTTCTAGAGCATCAAATGTTTCAATGATGATAATCAATGAGCGATGGATATTATTTTTTTAGAAATGGAGGTTCTTCCCCTAGCCTCTGCATCAAAATGATGCATACAGCCGTTTTTTTATTAATATTAAAAACGTACCACGAAGCCTTAGAAGGAGTTATAGGGATCAACGAAAAGCCACCTGCCTGACGAATATCGTCACACCTACAAACTCTTGATGAAGGGGTAGTCAGAATCGGGGCCGATACCCTGAACTAATACACTAACATGCATCATCTAATCCAGTTGCTTCCACCAAGTCGCCCGATAGCGAACTGGGAGCACAAATCCGGTTCAGCTGGCCCGTAGTATACACCGATATGCACACTCGGAAGCCGCTGCCGCCACTCGGAAGCCGCTGCCGCCGATATCCGCAAAACCATCTTCTGGAGAGATCATTGCAGCCCCTATTCCAGGCTTGCCATCGACGCTGCCATGGCACCAAAGAGCACCACCTTCCTGCGCGCATCCATCATTCCGCGTCCATCGCCGAGACTCCGCGGCGCCACGCCGCCAAGACTCGTCGTTGTCGAAGCAATAGAAGAAACACCGCTCCAACTCCAGACCCCTCCAGCCAGAGCGTGCTCCAGAATGATGCCCCAAGAGGCTGAACGACACACAAAGCGCCGTCATCGTCCGATCCGGGATAGCCGGATCTAGGGTTTCCCCTGGAGCGCCATGGTGGGAGACTATCAGTCGCAGAGATGACGCCTCCAGGAAGGTCACGACGCTCGCAGGCGTCGTCGTCATCGACTCCATCGGAGCTCGGCTTTCACTGGCCGACCGCGAAAGCCTCCCAAGATCTGCCGCGAAGGGCCTCCAGGTTAGCCGAAGCCGCCCACAGCTGCACCTTGCCGGGATCGAACCCACGCCGCCACACCACCGGGGGCGGTGGCCCAGCGGCCTAGACCACACCCTCAGGTAGCCGATCTGCCAAGAGGAGGACCTCCAGGTCGATACCGCGCCGCCGATCTGCTAGAAGAAGTCCTCGCCCGCCGGATCCAGATTGGATCCGATCCGTACCGCTGTGGCCAGAAACCCGGTCGGACCACCACCTCCTGCCGGCGACTCCCACCACCGTGACATGAAGACTCTGTCGCACCGTCACAGCCCGGGCCGAGAGCCGCTCCCGCGTGTGTCGAGGTTGCCCGCGTCCACCACAATCCACGTGAGGAAGGAGATTCCCCCTCCACCGCCGTCACCAACATGGGCCTTGCCCGGTGGTGACCACCGGCAGCGACGGGAGGGAGAGGGAGGGGGAGAAGGTGGACATATATTATATTTTTCGTGATAGTTTTGCAAAATGAGGTAGCGACTGCAATAAAATTGACTTATTGCATTCACTCCATTGTTGTTGATATATAAACTCCTCTTGTGATCCATATATGGCAAAACTAGTGGCATACTTATATTTTATGGTTTAAGTAGTCGTATTGATTGGGGTAACTATCCCGACTAAATTGGCATAGAAAGTGGTGAACACACTTCCAGTGGAAATTTAAAGTGGTAAACACACTTCAAAGATAAATGTATATCATTGCTACTATTGTGCAATTAAATCGAGAGTAAGAACACCAAGTATTCATCGATGTTTACATAAATTGTGGAGAAGTAGCAGCAAACACTTCAAGATGGAATAGTGTCATGGCCATATCTTACCTTCTAACAAAATTATGCATATATAGCATGCATACTATACCAAAAAAAAGTGAGCGTCATTCAATTAGAATTGTGCAAGGCCGAGTAGGTGGCCAGGGAAATCTTGATTTGGTTAAGGATCCATAGGTTTTAGACTGAGTACCATAGCATGATGCTAGGGAGCCTTACTAGCAAGAGAGCATGTTGTATCTACCTGACTACGCATAATTTCTTTATTCCATTACATATCTTTAACGTTCTTGGCTACAGAAGTAGAATTATGAATATAAAAATACATGAGACGTGGCATACCTTAATCCAGCATAACTCATGATTTACGTACAATGTCCTCACAAAATTTTATTACCTCTTTAGTTTTGATTTGGTTGTAGCAAGGATGACAGACATGAAAACATTGATTCAAGTCAGCACAACATAAAACCTAGTATGGACCCTGAATTCAAAGAATTTAACCATGGCACATTATACAATGAACAAGAATCCATATAAACACATATCATCCAAATTTTTACAGTTTTGAATAGATCGATCAATAAATATAAACTAAACCTGTCCTCGACGAAACAATGGCCTCAAGTGCAGGTTTCACCTCTATTTACTCTACATCCTTTTATCCACTTGATTTACATTGCAGTGACCAACAAAAACTAGTACCAATGCACTTTCTCTGACTAAATTTTTCTGAGGATTCAAGCTTTCCTGTTGGCAGCCTTCAAGAATTTTGTTGTAGGCGTTAACGGCATGGACATCTAGTAGGTTGTGGTTCTAGAGTTTAATCATAGGGAAAAGCCGGTACCTGTTCACCCAACCCCAACATTGCAAATCAATAGAAAACTACACAACAAAGATCCTCATGGAAGATGCCTCCATAGGAGTCGTACATGACCACAAGGTGATATTAATTAATTACACAAGAAATAGGACCATGTAGCGCCCTCACATTTAATAATGTAAGAACTACTGTGTTAAGTGCTAGTCCCTGGATCAATGCTAGCACCACAGAACAAAATGTAAAGTATCATTGCAGAAGTATCAAAAATATTACAAAAGATCCAGAATAGCCAAGTATGGCTTTATTACAAAGTGCATAGTCTTGAAAGACTAGCAAAACTCAGAGTTTTTAGACAGCAGAAATAAAGGTATCAATGAGCCTCCATCTTCAATCATGCGCCACAGGCATTACATGTTGGGTGTAGACTCGAGTCCAAACACTTGATCAAACTTCATCCTCAGAACTTCCTGCACGTTGGAATATGCAGCCCCCGAAGGAGATTCGGTAAAAACAATGTACTGGAATATGACACTATGGTAGATATAAAATGGCAAGTCCAAACTACATGCATATCTGGCTTGGTAGAGTTTAGGCTATTTGCAGAAAGCAAGTTTTTCCCTAACACTTTTGAAAAAGAGTTTTCTTTAAAAGATTGGCACCATGGGACACACCCATGAGCACCACAACTAATTTTTCCTTAGCCAAATTTTACTTCTTCAAAACGGTGTTGAGATTCTTCTGTCCATCCTTATCCAGCTGCTCGAAGTTGTCCATTACCGGGAACACGGCTATGATCATAGTTTCTAACTCTGCAGAGGTTGTGCACTTTCACCCTTTGTCTTCAATTAGCCCAAACATCCTATACACCCGGAGTGCATCATGGAAAGGAGAGAATTGAGACGAGATCTTTCAGAAGCAACAATTCAACCCAACCAGCAAGACCCGTTCCACCTATAATTTTGCTACATCTTCATGTCAAGCATGGGCTGAACTCTCACAACTTAGTTGATCAAGACAGAGCCCATATGTCAAAGGGCTGCACGAAAAGCTACTAAACTTAGAGGACTTGGTAATCTCTTTGTTTCCTGGGTGGCAATCCACAAGTGAACACCCCTCGGGGCTACACTCAACTCTCATCAACCAAACAACCAAATCCACCCAGGTGGTTCATTGAAATTTATACTTAGAATTGTTCACAACATTGAGTAAATCAAATTTGTAGCAAGGCTAAGCATCAACTAAGTATAAGTCTCCAAAATAAAAAAGTCTAAAGGATGGCTACAAACTACTTGGGATTTTGCATAGCATAATAATAACTTAGTAAAATTCCCTATCATGCATACTACTCAAAAACACTAGTAATGCATAGTGAAAATATGGTGTGTCACTTGCCTTGGCAATAGGATGAACAATCACAACAAGAATAACAGCAACAAGAGTAGACTTGCTCCTCTTCACAATCTAAACAAGCAAAACAAACCACACATAAACAGACAAAACAACATAACATAGAAAACAAAATAACAATACAAAAACATATATGCATGCTATGCAATGATCAAATTAATGCACAAAATTCACAACTAGCAATAATTACTAACAATGATGTTCTCTGATGTTAATAACATGGTTATGATGCATGCAAAACAAATTAATTATCAAATTATAATTATTAGTATTACTAGGGTTTTAATATAGGCTAACATGAAAATTAATAGGTTTTCTGTTACAAAGTTTCACAAATAATGTTTCCAACGCATCTACTGTATAGAGGACATCAAAACAAAATCCTAGCAATTTATTTCATCTAAAAAGGATTTGTAGATTAAACGTTATGCCCAAAACAGTGATTAATAGAGATCTACAAATAGCATGTGAGTGCACGTTTCAAATTTGAAATTTAAATAGCCTAGACTAATATACACATTGTGCTGATTTCAAAAAGTCCAAAATCATCTAAATCGGAGTTACAGAACGAAAGTTATGGATTTTACAAGTTTTGCAATTTTTCCGGATTTTAAATTGATTTAAATCGCCCTGACTGGCTCTTCTGAGTTGTGCGCTCACTGGGCGGCCACCTGGCGTGCGGTGATTGGAGCGGAGCGGCGCGTTCTATGACGAGGCGGCTGACGGGGCGGACTAGTGGCGGCCTGCTATTCGCGGATACCGATTCGCAGAAGCGATCTAACGTGGACCGTCCGATGAGGATCGTGCGGCCGAGATTGGAAGGGAGGGGGTGCTCACCGGAGTTTCTCGCCAGAGTGGAAGAAGACGGCGGCGCGGCTCGGGTGGTTGATGGTGTGGTGCCTCCCGTGGTTCCCCGGAAGCGGCGATGGCGAATTCGAGAACGTCTCGACACGACGAACCCGATGGTGGCCTCCGTTCTCCTCCTCGTGGCGTGTGGCAGCGGTGGCGGGATCTCCCGAGACGGTGACAGCGAGATCCATTCGGCGAGTTGGCGGCGCGTGATTTAGGTTTAGGGTTCTTGGAGGGTGTGGCTCGAGCGCGGACGCCGATGCGCTCCCTTTTATGGGGAAAGAAGCGTGGGGGAGGGGCAAACCGAGGCGGCGCGGCGTCAGAGTTCTTGTCGAGCACGGACGCCGAAGCGAGGACGTCACGCGTGCGTCATGCTGACGTTGGAGGTGGGTCCACGGTGTCAGCGAGAGAAGAGAGAGCGGGGCAGGCTATTGCTGTTTCACGGGCCGGCCCGTTAGGGCTGCGATGCGCGCGCGGGAGATTAGAGGGAGCGAAGAGAGTGGGCTGGGCCCAAGAGGAGAGGGTGGGCTGCGCTGGTTTTTCTCTCTCTCCCTTCTTTTCTTTCTTTTTTTCTTTTCTGTTTTTTTAAACCAATGGGTTCAAAATAAATTCAAAACCCCACCAAATCAATTCATAAAAATACATAAAAATAAGTTTTGAAAAGCTTAGGAGATAAGGAACCTTTTGGTACTAAAAATTTCCCAAAATAAAATACTTACTTTTGAAAAAGTATTTAAATTCAAAATGTGGTTTAATAGGTAATATCACCTAAAATTTTGTCTTTAGCAAATTAAAAACCAATTCTTATGTAAACAAAATGCAAGTATGCTATGATTCTCATGTATGCATGATGGTTTTAAAATTTTCAAAATCTTGGGATGTTACAGACTACCCCCCCTTAAAAGGAATCTCGTCCCGAGATTCGAGAAGGCTAGCAATTAGGTTAGAAAAGTTATGAGGTGGGCTATCCCCCTTAAAAGAATATCCTTAGATTGTACTTCCACCATGCAATTGGGGTAATGGAACATGTGATGGAATAAAATGAGTTAGGGGTTACCATTCACAAAATCCATGTTTATATGATTCACATGCCTTTTCTTGAATGGGTTGGGCTTGGAAGCTTCTGTAGTATTCTGCTCTGGGCAGTCAGTTGCATAATGTCCCTTGTTTCTGCACTTGAAACACATCACTTGACTAAGATCCCTCTTCTTCTCATGATTGTGGTTGTGGTGCCCATTGCCATTTGAGTGACCATTGTTGTTACCATTGGTTTCTTTGAGTCCCTCGTTGTGATTTTGATCATGATGAGTGTGTCCATTCCCACCATTGTGATGGTTCTCATGTTTATGGAAATTGTGTCCCCCATTGGATGTGTGCCTCTTATATGAGGGTCCAGAGTGGTATTTTCCACCATTACTGTACTTCCTCTTCCTGTTTTCCTCCTTCGTCATGTTGTTATCCAAAGTAATGGCTTGTCCCATAGAGTTTGATAATTTGGGGCATATGCTACAGACAAAGGTATCTTCAGTTCTCCTTTAAGTCCATTGAGAAATTTTTTCTTCCTCTTGGCATCTGTGTCAATGTCCTCTGGTGCATACCTTGATAAAGAATGGAAATCATGCATATACTCCTTTAGGGTTCTACCTCCCTGCTTCAGATTACGGAACTCCTCCTTCTTGAGCTTCATTATCCCAGATGAGATATGTGCATTGCGGAATCCCTCCTTAAAATCATCCCATGTCATGCCTTCCAGTGGATGAGTCACTTGGTAAGTTTACACCACATTGCAGCAGGTCCTTCTAACTGATGTGCGGTGAATCCCACCTTCTCTGCATCAGTGCACTCACAAGTTACTAAGTCCTTATTGATTGAACGAAGCCAGTCATCTGCCTCAATAGGATCAGTAGCATATGAGAACCTGTTAGGCCTAAGTCTCAGAAATCTGGTAAGTCTGTCCACTGGGGGTGGTGGTGGAGGATTGTTGTTGTTGTTGTTGTTGTTGTTGTTGTTCATTGCTGCTACAAATTGAGTCGTCATCTCTAGAAGTTGGGCTTGGGAAGTGAGCATCTGCTGCAGGGCATCATTGTTGTTGTCCTCATTGTTGTTGTTGGGGTCACGACGAGGAGGCATCTATGTGTTTTCAGCATAGATGAGTAAAACATAGATAGAGCTATGAGGAGAAAAAATTTCCTACCCATGCACAATACAACAAGACAAACGATCAAAGGAAAACAAAACATAAAATATTTTGATCTCTTAACCAAATTTCGAAATTTCGACTTAATTTTTGACAAAGTTAAGAAAAACAACTTAGTTGCAAACCAAAACACTATAGCATTGCCATATCACAAGTTGATAGGTCAATACTCAAACAAAAACTCAAGCTAACGCATTCTGCCATGGTGGTCAACTACTGGGATGGATCATAACTCTTCACAATGATTTCTATGTTCTTATACATCTTCAACTCCTTTTCAAGGGCGTTGATCTCTTCTTCAGCTTCTTGGAGATCCTTCTGAGTGTGATAAAGTCTCCACGTAAGTCTTTCCCCAAGTTCTGTGATAGCCTCCCATGCAGCGCATGTACCTGACTCGAAGAATGATGTGTATTGTTGTGGGTTGGTGAAGATGTAGTCCCCTTGTGTCTTGTGGTCATACTCCTTGCTTCTGTATAGGTAAAGTTGCACCCACCAATACTCTTGGCCATCTTCAATAAAGGGAAAACCTTTGTAGAGTGCCGCTCCTCCAAATCCTAATATTATCATTAGGTTCTTCAATGCCTTTGGAAATTCAGTCTCACAATCCAAAGTCATGGTCATCAATGGGCCCTTCTTGATTGATTCAAAGAGGTTGGTCATCTATCACGGAGATAAGATATTAGAAGATTGAATAATAGGTAGAAGTGCTAGAAGATGAGTTATCCTAGCTATGCTAGAGTGGAATAGATGGTCAATCCTAGGGTCCTTGAAGTCCTTGGTGGTGGTGGAGTTGCAGCTCTTCATCTTTAAGTTGGAAGTCCTTGGCGGTTGCGAAGTTGAAGTTCCACCATCTTTGAGTTTTGAAGAGTAGGAGAAAAACATAAGTCATAAGAGCACAAGGTAAGGAGGTACTAGATACGAGACAAGTAAAGGTACTTAGGAAATATTGAATCTTCTTCCATGGTGATCATTGGATCATTAACAACTTATTGAAATTTGGATATTCACTATAGTGAGAGATACTGGCACCCGCTAGTCAATCAGGGAACCGGTCTCATGTACGTGGACATGTAATGTTGGTCCGGGCCGCTTCATCTCACTATGCCGCTAGGATCCAAAAATACTCAAAGGAGTTAATAATTTTGATCAAAAAGGGTTTTCCAAACCTAAGGGCTCGAATCTACAGGCAACACTTTGCTCTGATACCATTTTGTAGCGCCCTCACATTTAATAATGTAAGAACTACTGTGTTAAGTGCTAGTCCCTGGATCAATGCTAGCACCACAGAACAAAATGTAAAGTATCATTGCAGAAGTATCAAAAATATTACAAAAGATCCAGAATAGCCAAGTATAGATTTATTACAAAGTGCATAGTCTTGAAAGACTAGCAAAACTCAGAGTTTTTAGACAGCAGAAATAAAGGTAGCAATGAGCCTCCATCTTCAATCATGCGCCACAGGCATTACATGTTGGGTGTAGACTCGAGTCCAAGCACTTGATCAAACTTCATCCTCAGAACTTCCTGCACGTTGGAATATGCAGCCCCCGAAGGAGATACAGTACAAACAATGTACTGGCAAATGATACTATGGTGGATATAAAATGGCAAGTCCAAACTACATGCATATCTGGCTTGGTGGAGTTTAGGCTATTTGCCGAAAGCAAGTTTTTCCCTAACACTTTTGAAAAAGAGTTTTCTTTCAAAGATTGGCACCATGGGACACACCCATGAGCACCACAACTAATGTTTCCTTAGCCAAATTTTACTTCTTCAAAACGGTGTTGAGATTCCTTTGTCCATCCTTGTCCAGCTGCTCGAAGTTGTCCATTACCGGGAACACGGCTATGATCATAGTTTCTAACTCTACAGAGGTTGTGCACTTTCAACCTTTGTCTTTAATTAGCCCAAACATGCTATACACCCGGAGTGCATCATGGAAAGGAGAGAATTGAGACGAGATATTTCAGAAGCAAGAATTCAACCCAACCAGCAAGACCCGTTCCATCTATAATTCTGCTACATCTTCATGTCAAGCATGGGCTGAACTCTCACAACTTGGTTGATCAAGACAGAGCCCATATGTCAAAGTTCTGCACGAAAAGCTACTAAACTTAGAGGACTTGGTAATCTCTTTGTTTCCTGGGTGGCAATCCACAAGTGAACACCCCTCGGGGCGACACTCAACTCTCATCAACCAAACAACCAAATCCACCTAGGTGGTTCATTGAAATTTATACTTAGAATTTTTCACAACATTGAGTAAAACAAATTTGTAGCAAGGCTAAGCATCAACTAAATATAAGTCTCCAAAATAAAAAGTCTAAAGGATGGCTACACACTACTTGGGATTTTGCATAGCATAATAATAACTTAGTAAAATTCCCTATCATGCATACTACTCAAAAACACTAGTAATGCATAGTGAAAATATGGGATATTTGATGGTGTGTCACTTTCCTTGGTAATAGGATGAACAATCACAACAAGAATAACAGCAACAAGAGTAGACTTGCTCCTCTTCACAATCTAAACAAGCAAAACAAACCACACATAAACATACAAAACAACATAACATAGAAAACAAAATAACAATACAAAAACATGTATGCATGCTATGCAATGATCAAATTAATGCACAAAATTCACAACTAGCAATAATTACTAACAATGATGTTCAATGATGTTAATAACATGGTTATGATGCATGCAAAACAAATTAATTATCAAATTATAATTATTAGTATTACTAGGGTTTTAATATAGGCTAACATGAAGATTAATAGGGTTTCTGTTACTAAGTTTCACAAATAATTTTTCCAACGCATCTACTGTATAGAGGACATCAAAAAAAAAACCTAGCAATTTATTTCACCTAAAAAGGATTTGTAGATTAAACGTTATGCCCAAAACAGTGATTAATAGAGATCTACAAATTGCATGTGAGTGCAAGTTTCAAATTTAAAATTTAAATATCGTAGACTAATCTACACATTGTGCTGATTTCAAAAAGTCCAAAATCATCTAAATCGGAGTTACAGAACGAAAGTTATGGATTTTACAAGTTTTGCATTTTTTTTGGATTTTAAATTGATTTAAATCACGCTGACTGGCTCTTCTGACTTGTGCGCTGACTGGGCGGCCACCTGGCGTGCGGTGATTGGAGCGGAGCAGCGCGGTCGATGATGAGGCGGCTGACAGAGCGGACTACGTGGCGGCCTGCTATTCGCGGATACCGGTTCGCAGAAGCGATCTAACGTGGACTGTTCGATGAGGATCGTGCGGCCGAGATTGGAAGGGAGGGGGTGGTCACCGGAGTTTCTCGCCGGAATGGAAGAAGACGGTGGCGCGGCTCGGGTGGTTGACGGTGTGGTGCCTCCCGTGGTTCCCCGGAAGCGGTGATGGCGAATTCGAGAACGTCTCGACACGGCGAACCCGATGGTGGCCTCCGTTCTCCTCCTCGTGGCGTGTGGCGGCGGTGGCGGGATCTCCCGAGACGGCGACGGCGAGATCCAGTCGGCGAGTTGGCGGCGCGTGATTTAGGTTTAGGGTTCTTGGAGGGTGTGGCTCGAGCGCGGACGCGATGCCCTCCCTTTTATGGGAAAGAAGCGTGGGGGAGGGGCAAACCGAGGCGGCGCGGCGTCGGAGTTCTTGTCGAGCACGGACGCCGAAGCGAGGACGTCACGTGTGCGTCATGCTGACGTCGGAGGTGGGTCCACGGTGTCAGCGAGAGAAGAGAGAGCGGGGCGGACTGTTGATGTTTCACGGGCCGGCCCGTTAGGGCTGCGCTGCGCGCGCGGGGAGATTAGAGGGAGCGAAGAGAGTGGGCTGGGCCCAAGAGGAGAGGGTGGGCTGCGCTGGTTTTTCTCTCTCTCCCTTTTATTTTCTTTTCTGTTTTTTTAAACCAATGGGTTCAAAATAAATTCAAAACCCCACCAAATCAATTCATAAAAATAAGTTTTGAAAAGCTTAGGAGATAAGGAACCTTTTGGTACTAAAAATTTCCCAAAATAAAATACTTACTTTTGAAAAAGTATTTAAATTCAAAATGTGGTTTAATAGGTAATGGCACCTAAAATTTTGTCTTTAGCAAATTAAAAACCAATTCTTATGCAAACAAAATGCAAGTATGCTATGGTTCTCATGTATGCATGATGGTTTTAAAATTTTCAAAATCTTGGGATGTTACAGACCATCTACTTGCATCGTGTATGTAGTAACACGGTTCTAATTGAAAAGCATATTTCGAAGTAGTGAGATATGTAGGTCATTTTGACTGAGTGAAATTTAATCGGTAACATAACCAATACTTTTGCTTGGGTCACCCGAACTTTAGTACTATTTTATTATGAGTTCAAATAGCAATAAATTAGGTTGTCCATGTTGGTCATGATTTCAAATTAGCATTTTGGTAAGGGAATTGCACATGTAGGGTTCAGTGGGTAACATTAAACAAATTTGTGTATCTTGCGTCTACGATGCAAGATGAAGATCGGATAGGATGCTAGAAATATCATCAAAGCAGTCGATTTCCCATCATGTTCTGTTGGTAAACTCCATTATGTTTCCACCGACATGATTATGTTCTTTTGCTTTTCATGGACTATTTGGAAAATTCCTATCTGCATCCGTAGTCCCACTGTCTATCTAGGTGAATTCCACGATTTTGATTACATGACTGACACATAATATCACCCATATGACGAACAGGGAGAATAAATACATATTATGGATTATTGTGCAAAAACAATACCCAGTCACTTGTCAAATTTAACAGTTGGTGTGGCAGAGCAACCACTGGTGCACACTTCCGATAGTTGGTGACTTGTTTTCAACACAACGCGACTTGGTGACTAATGTCCACATGCAATACAAGTTCATATACCAGTTTCAGCTCTTATTGTCTTTCTTCCTTGATCTTTCTCGTTCTAACGGATCTGCTCCTTATTACATAACATCCCACATTTTTTATTTAAAACTGTGTTTCAATTTAAACCTTGTAATGATCTCATCATGATCAGTTTTAGTTGCTCCAATATCCTTTTCTTGTAGTCCTCCTTTTCTTACCAGAACCACATAATAGTTTTTTTTACACGATAATAAACAAATGCTCCACCAGCATGCCTGCCGTGGTTTTCTTCTTTAAACCCCCCAAATCTCTCCCCGCCTCTTAGAATTTCAACCATTTCACCTCCACTCGATCCCAAGTGAATTATGTTGCAGTTGTAGCAAAGACCCAAATGGAGAGCAATATTGGCAGCATATGGAGCGATGACGACCATTGTTTTTGCGAGTCGAGGAAAGTGTCGGGATTGTGGAGCAAGAGGAGCAACATGGGCCGGCAAAGAGGGCTAGGGTTTTAGCCGCTTCATCATGGTTGAATTTATGATTTTTAATTGTGATACCTCATGTGCCTGCTTTCCCCCATAGATCCTTTGTTTCCAACATGATAAGGACACTCTTGTAATTGGTGTGTAAATACGTGATTTTTTGGGATTTGTGTATATATATCAAGTTCCTATAACATGGTTGAATGATATGTATGTGCATATCAGTTGGATTAATAGTCCATAAGATTGATAATGTGGGATCCTCCTAGACCTATTCGTCAAAAAGATCCAAGGAACGAGCTATCTTGTTAGAAAACCAAAATATCCAATTCTTGGGGATGAGTTTGAGTTGGTTTTGCATGTTCAACTTAGTTGACATGCTATTAGTTCTAGGTGTCCTTGGAAAATTAGAATTAGAGTCTAAATTTTTTTTGATTAATTTGTTTGTATGTTTCTTCTAAAGAGAGCATGTATGTATTGAGGTTGTGACGGAAGAAGCAAAGAGGGAACAAAGGCATATGAGGTTTCTTTGGAAACATGACACGGTTATTTGTGTTTGTGATATTTTCATGTGATTTATACTTGGGACTAAAAGCCAACAAGATAGACATGACAACTTTTTTTCCTACGAGGAAAATAAATGATGATTTCGGAGATCGAAGGACCCTTCTATAATGTTTGCTTTTTTTAGGATCGGCTTCTCATGCCCAGTCCTTTGCTTTAGTCCATTCTCCTATGTATTGTCTTTGTTCAATCAAACTTAATAAATTAAGTTCATTTCTAAATATAGTGAATGGGAGCCATGCCTTATGGAGTAAAGGCATGTGCTGCAGTTAGTGATGTACTCATTCCATGTTGAATGCTGATCCCTTCGGGAGACGTAGTTATGTTTTTGAGTACCTGTTGACTAATGTTAATACACGTGGATCACTTAAGCATCGACAATTAGCTTCTGGTGGTGATAGAGCTTCAGTAGTTTTAATGATGATAAATCAATGGGTATCAGCAACATATTAGATTTATTGTGATAGTTCCGCCAACTAAGGTAGCATATTTGATAAATTGACTAATTGCATTCACTTCATTGCTATCCCTATATATACTCCTCTTGTGATCCATGTACGGAAAAAGTAGTGGCACACTTAAACTTTCTTGCTTACGTAGTGGTACTGACATGGGGTAGCTATCAAGACTAAATTAGCACAAAAAGTGGTGAACACACTTCTAGTGGAAACTTAAAGTGATGAACACACTTCGAAGGGAAATTTATGTCAATGTCACTATTGTGCCTTTAAAATGAGATTGACAACACCAATTATAAACCGACATTTGCATATATTGTGGACAAGTAGCAGCATAAGTTTCAAGATGAAATAGTGGCATTGACATATATTACTCTTCTTCTAATACAAAGATGTGTGTATAACATACATACTATACAAATAATAAAAAGTTGAGTTGTACATTCCATTAGCATTGTGCAAGTTCGAGCCGGTGGACAGTAAAAGCTAGAGGATACATATGTTTTAGACTGAGTTAGAGCCGCAACATGATTCTATGTGCCTTACTAGCAATAGAGCGGGTTGTATCTGACTGACTACGGATAAGTGCTTGGTTCCATTAGATACCTTTATCGGTCTTGGCTATAGAAGTTGAATTATGAATAGAAAAACATATGATATGTTGTGTACCTTAATCCAAGAGATACTCGTTATTTACATACATTGACCTCACAACACTACTTTAACTTGTTTAATTTTGATTCGGTTTAGCAAGGATGACAACCATTAGAACACAGATTGAAGTCAGCAAACAAGGTATGTGACCCTGAATACAAAGAATTTATCCATGGAACGTTATACAACGAATAAAAATCCATATAAGGACATCTCACCCGAATTATTACAGTTTTAAATAGACCGATCAATAAAAAAACCAAAATTTTCCTCAATGGAACACTCGCCTAAGGTGAAACTTTCACCTCTCTCTAATCTACATCCAAACATCCAATTGGTTTACAATGAAATGACTAACCAAAACGGATACCAATGCACTTTGCTTGACACAAATTTTCTTGGGATCCAAGATTTATTTTCGCTAGCCTTGCGTTGCAGGGGTTCATGGCACGTGCTTCTATTAGGACATGTGCTTCCAGAGTTTCATCATAGAAAAACACCAACACTTGTTCACCGAGCAACAAAATTGCAGGCCAATAAATAACTACACAACAAATATCTGCGTGAAAGGTGTCTCCATATATAGGAGTTGCAGGTAACCACAAGTAGATATCAAAGATTATGACCCAACAACCCACCACCATAGAGGAGTGTCATGTACAAGTTGTGGTTTGTGAAGACGGTAGAATGCCTCGCAAGCCCTAGGAATATGACCATCCGCTAGCACCATGTATGGTTTTTTGCACCATGTGTGTTTTAAAAGAATATAATATTACTAAGTAATAATATTTTGGGTCATTAGGATGGAGTAAAATTAAAACGGTGACATAACGGGTACTTCTGCTGGGGTGAACGGAATTTGAGTAGTACATTATTGCCAATTCTGATAGCAACAAATTAGATCATCAGTTTTTTTAGTGATTATTTTAAATTTTAGTGTTTTTCAGTGAGAACTAGACATGTAGGGTTCAATTTGTACCATTAAACAAAATGTAGTTATCTCGCATCCAATATGCATGACGAAGATCATAAAATTCCATAAATAGCATCTTTGGCATTCGTGCGCTACTGATGATGACGTGATCACACGCTCGTTGGGAGACCCCAAGCGGAAGGTATGATGCAGTCTAGAGTAACTTTTTCCCTAATATAGAACCTGAGTTATCCAACCAGTAGGACTTCGTAGTCTTGAAGAAGATTTCTTTATCAATGGCGCCAGAAAGTACTGACGTGTAGTTGACGGGAGCGTGAAACCTGCACACAAACACAAACTCTCTCTTTCCCCAACTTTACGAAAAGTTGTCAATCTTCCGATTTTGCTAAAAACGGGAGAATTAAACGTATAGAGTCTTGGAAAAAAATAAAAGTAAAAAATGGAACAACAAGGAAACAATTATGAAAGTGCTTAAAAGAAGTTTTGCAATATGAGGAAAATAGGACTGGGAACCATAGGTTCACTAGTAATGTCTCTCCAAAAAAAAACATGTTGGGTGAACAAATACGGCTGGGAAATGACAAATCATGAACATATACCAATAATATTATAAAGAGATAAAGTTCACGGGTTATAACATTATAGGCATTACGTCAAGGCATATGGATCGCTATCCAGCATGCATCCATATCTAAAAGTACACCTCAAGAAAGCTATCCAGCAAATCCCTTGATATTAAGTTGCAGCAACGAAGTTGTTGCTATGTGTGCAACAGACAAATGCATTAAGAACAATACGTAATGTAAGCAGTGGTTCTCACTCGTAGACAAGAGCACCGTTGTTTTATCCCTAGTGGCAACAACACATCCTCCCCCGCACGTTTTTGTCACTCTAGCGGAGGCAACAAGGAGGCATGAACCCACTATCTCGCATATAGACCCTCTCTTGGAGGTGAAAACAACTACGTGGTCAAGGTAATCATAAACACTGGAGAGCATTGCAAGACAAGATTAAAACTATCTACAAATATAAGTGAAGCATCTCAGATTGACATGAACAAAATAATCATAATCTCATGGTTCATCGGATCCCAGCAAACACAACATGCACAATTACGTAACGGTAGTCTCGATCATGTGAGGCATCTCACGAGACTGTAAACATGGAGGCATAGGGAAGAGAACAACCAACTAGCTAATGTTATGAACCCGTAGTCCTGATATGAACTACTCATGCATCTGTCTGAAGGCGGTCATGGCGATGTAGAGGCCTCCGGTGATCCCCCTCTCCGGCAGAGTGCCGGAGCAAGACTCCAGAAGCCCTCGATTGTACTTTCAAGGTGACGGTGGCTCTATGTATGTTTCGTGGAAAATAACTTTGTCCCCGATGATTTTAGGGTTAAGGGAAATTTATAAGCGAAGGGGGGGACGTGAGGCCGTGCCGGGATCCCCTAGAGGCCCAACAGGCACAGCCTAGGGAGGGTCGCGCCTGGCAGGCGTTTGGTGGCCCCCTGGCCCCCTCTGGCTCCCGTTTGGACTCCGTCTTTCTTCCGGGTAAAAATTGATCTTCGTGGATTTTCAGCCCTTTCCGACAATACTTCCTTAAGAATTTTTCTGAAATAGAAAAACAGCAGAAAATAGCGACTGGCATGGGGCATCTTGTTAATAGGTTAGTCTATGAAAACATCTAGAAAACGACAGAAAACATGTGGAAAATGAAAGGTATTGGGTAGAAAACAAGCATGGAGCATAAAAATTATAGATACGTTTGCAACGTATCAGCATCCCCAAGCTTAACTCATGGTCGTCCTCGAGTAGGTAAGTGATGAAAAAACATAATTTTTGAGGTGACATGAAGCCAACACAAATCTTGATCAATGTTAAGTAAAAGCATTGCAAAGCTGAGATCAAAGTACTTTAACAAAGGCATGATAAATATTATTTCAACTAATATAAACTTAGCAACCATGTTGCACATGAAAATAAACACAAATAAAATAAAATGAATAATGAAACATTAAATGTGATACGGTTGTTTCAATCATTAAGAAAAACATAATAAAGTGGTATCGAGCTATTCCTTCGTGTGGTAGTAAAACTTAAATGACAGGACACCTTCAAAGTTTAAATGGTGACTAGATACAAATAATTTGAGAGCAAGTTTCAAAAAAAAATTGAGAGCAAGCAATACCACAAATCATGAATCAATCAATAATAAATTTATACTCACAATGACAACTATGCTCTCTTAGCTGGTGCATAAAGTAAGAAGATGAAGACTCGGCATAAAAGTAAAAGAAAGGTCATTCGCAAAGGGAAGCAGAGATTACTCATGTGCTGGAGTGTTTTATTTGATAAAACGAAGATATTGAAAACAATTTTGAGAGAGGTATATGTCTATGTCAACGAATGGTAATGAAAAAATTATCATAATCCATGTCAAGCAAAGTGTTTCGACTTTTGAGAGCGGTTTTTGTTGTTTTATTAGTTGTGCACTCCCCCTCCCCCCCCCCCCCCACCTTTCTTTCACAAACGAGGGCTAGTCGTGCTCACGGGTACCCACCAGCTGCCATCAAACCATAGGAAGTGCCTTTTGGTATTATTTGGCACCAACTCTCTGCAGATTTAAATGAGCACAGAGTCCATAATCATCGGAAGAAGAAATTTGCTTCACACAAACCATAATAAACTTTAAAATACTTCCTCATGAGCTAAAACAAGAACACAAAACAGATTAAATTTTTTAAGGTTTAAAGTTAGCACACGAGAAATTTACTTGGAGTGGCTGTTAAATACCACGTATATGTAGATATGATGGACACATTTGTCATACTTTGGTTTTTGGAAGTTGGATGCACGAGTAGAGCTCATACTCAGTATAGGTGTAGGCTAGCAAAAGGCTGGGAGCGACCAACTAAGAGAGCAATAACGGCCATAACCATGCATAGCGACAAAACATCATTAATCAAAGCATGAAGTGATACTAGAAGTCAAAAACTAAATGATCATCAAGGCTAGAAGTGACTTTTTGTAGTCATAACATGGTGTCAGCATGCGCCAAGTCAATCCAGATAAAGCATTCAAAGGAAAATACCACAATACCATGCTTCAATCTGAGAGAACAACACATTATTAAATTCAATGGCATATTAAGCACTCTCGGCTATTTGAGACTAGTCATGATACATCATAAATAACTAAGCACACAATTAAAATAACATCTAACATGACATGCCAAAGCATATGCCACAGTCAAAACAATCTTCCTATTGCACCACTATAAGCATGATTTAATTTACTCTTCTCCAACACCAATCAACTTATTCGAAACAACTCTCAAAGAAAATAATCATCAAAGACCAGAGAGCTAATAGAATATAACTAAAGCAAACCAACAATTTCTAAACAAAAATCGAGTGAAAAACAAACGTTAAGCGCAGTACTAGCAAAAACTGAACACTGGCAGAACAATAAGAGTGAACACTAGACTGTTCTAGGCAATGAAAACGGAGTGTGTCTATCCCAAAATAAAAGTACTAGGATCCAACCAAAATCTACAGCAAATAAACAAAACAAACTGAAAGCAAAATAAAAATGGCGCTCCAATAATAACACATATCATATGAAGCAATAAAAATATAGTGTTTTGAGAGAAACCTGATATTTTTGTTGATGAAGAATGGGATGCCTTGGGCATCCCCAAGCTTTGACGCTTGTAATTATTGATATGTCTTGGGGTGACATGGGCATCCCCAAGATTGATTTTTTGTCCAATCTTCGTCCCATCACATCATACTTCTCTCCCTAGACTTGAAAACTTCCTCCACCTAAAACTTCTCACGATCTTCATTAGCAATGTTAGTGTAATCAAAATAATAAGTCCACTTGGTTCAGTTTCAACACAAGTCTCACACTTAAATTGAAACATTGGCTTCTGACACAATTTCTTTTAAAGCTTCCCCTCTCAAAAGAACACCAACAGAAAGAGATTGAGATGCAAATGCAAATACTGGCAGAAATCTGTCAAAACAGAATAGTCGGTAAAGAAGAATTTTTTCGAAAATCTTCTGTTGCCTAAATCAAAAAGTGGAAACAAAATAAAGTTAGATAACAACCCGGGGTATGTGTATATTTGTTTTCAAACAAATTCGACGTTCTAGCTAAGAGATATGAATTGTTTGGTAACAGCCCAGAAATCTGTTTCAGAACAGCAACTTCCCCTAATCAAATTACCTCTCAATTACAGGTTACTCTTGGCACAAAAACGAAATAAAAAAGGATAAGGATATGTTGCTAAAGAGATAAAAAGTTCCAAAACAGAAAAATAACAAAACAAAATAGAAGAAAACAAAAGGATAACGAAGGAAAACAAAAGTGGGTTGCCTCCCACAAGCGCTTTTCTTTAATTCCTTTTAGCTAGGCATTAAGAATGAATCAAGTATTATCAATATAGCCATGACCAAAAACAAAAAGTGGGTTGTCTCTCAAGTTTTTTATCAAGTTTGTGATGAATGGCATTTTCATTGTTTTCCATAAAGAGACTAGTTAAGTTATTTATAGCATTGAGAGATTTAATGTCCCCACATTCTAAGAAGTTTCCTTCTACCATCATGTCCAAAGCATGCTTGTACCAACCAATAATCCCAAGATATAAGAATCTAAATAATATATTTGAAGCAAGCTCAGGTTGTACTTGTTTGTGTGAACTAAAAATTCATTCCCAAGCATGTTTGAATCTCTCCCCACCTCTTTGTTTGAAGGTGAGGATCTCAGCCATGGGAGACATCACAAAAGGAGTAAAGCTAGACATAGTAATAAAATAAACCAAAAACACAAACTAAAGACTAGAAAGTAGAGAACTAATTTTTGGGGGGTTTTGATAAAGAGAAAACAAGACTAAAAGAAGTAAACTAAGCAAGAACAAAACAAAAAGAAAGATAGTGGAAGTGTGAGACTCCCCTTGCAACAAGATAGAAATCCCTGGCAATGGCGCCAGAAAAAGTTCTTGATGATGACGTGATCCACGCTCGTTGGGAGACCCCAAGCTGAAGGTATGATGCAGTCTAGAGTAAGTTTTCCCTAGTATAAAACCAGAGTTATTGAACCAGTAGGACTTCATAGTCTTTAAGAAGATTGCTTTACCAACGACACCAGAAAGTACTGACGTGTAGTTGACGGGAGCGTGGAACCTGCACACAAACACAAACTCTCTCTTGCCCCAACTTTCCGGAAGGTTGTCAATCTTCCGGTCTTGCTGAAAACATGAGAATTAAACGTATAGAGTCTTGGAAAACAATAAAAGTAAAAACAGAACAGCAAGGAAACAATTATGAAAGTTCTTAATAGAAGATTTGCAATATGAGTAAAATAGGACCGGGGGCGCTAGGTTTACTAATGGTGTCTCTCCAAAGAAAACAAACATGTTGGGTGAACAAATTATATCTAGGCAATTGACAAATCATGAATGTATAACAATACTATTGTGACGAGATAAAGTTCATGGGTTCTAACATTGTAGGCATTACATCAAGGCATATGGACCTCTATCCAGCATGCATCTATATCTAAAAGTACACCTCAAGAAATCTATCTAGCAAATCCCTTGGTATTAAGTTGCAGCAACAAAGTGATTGCTATGTGTGCAACAGAATGCATTAAGAACAATACTTAATGTAATCAGTGGTTCTCATCTGTAGACAAGACCATCACTATTTTCTCCCTAGTGGCAACATCATATCCCCCCCCCCCCGCACGCATGTTTCTGTCACTCGAGTGCATGCAACAAGGAGGCATGAACCCACTATATAGCATATAAACCCTCTCTTGGAGGTGAGAACAACTACGTGGCCAAGGTAATCACAAACACCGGAGAGAATTTCAAGACAATATTAGAACTCTCTATGAATATAAGGTGAAGCATATCAGATTGGCATGGACAAAATAATCATAATCGCATGGTTCATCGGATCCCAGCAAACACAACATGCACAATTACATAACGATGGTCTCGATCATGTGAGGCAGCTCACGAGACTCTAAACATGGAGGAATAGGGGAGAGAACAACCATATAGTTACTTCTATGGACCAGTAGTCCCGAGATGACTCACGCATCTGTCATGAGGTGATCATGGCGATGTAGAGGCCTCCGGTGATGACCCCCTCTCCAGCAGGGTGCCGGAGCAGGACTCCAGAAGCCCTTGATTGGACTTTAGAGGTCATGGCGCCTCTCTGTATGTTTCATGGAAAATAACTCCTTCCCCGATGGTTTTAGGGTTAAGGACAATTTATAAGCCAACGAGGGCGTGAGGCGGTGCCGGGAGCCCCCACGGGCCCACCAAGCGCGGCCTAGGGGGCCACGCCTGGCAGGCGCCTGGTGGTCCCCTGCCCCCCCCCCCCCTCTGGCTCCTCTTTGTACTTCGTTTTCATTCCGAGTAAAGATCTACGTGGATTTTCAGCTCTTTCCAAGAATATTTCCTTAAGAACTTTTCTAACAAAAAACAGCAGAAAACAGCAACTGGCCTGGGGCATCTTGTTAATATGTGGAAAAACAAAGGTATTGGGTAGAAAACAAGCATGGAGTATCAAAAATTATAGATACGTTTGCAACATCAGGTACCGGATACCCACGATCGTTGCCTTGGTGGGAAACTTCCACTAGGGCCCACCAGGCAGGTGGCCAGTCCAAGGGTTGCATCGATTTTTGCGGGTGAAGGCATCAGCCACGAGCAACCACCAAGGCCGAGCATAGAAGACAAGACTCCAACTACTGCGTCATCCAGCAAAACTTCCCGTGGCAACGCACTGCTAGGCGGGATAGTGAAGCCCGGCGTCCAAGCTAGACGACTCTCCCGGGAATCACGGCGGGATGATACCCGGGAAGACATAGTTGATGGCTCCAGTTCCTTCTCAAGGTCTAGACTCGGTCGAGGTAAGACACCTCCTGGAATCTTCTAGAACCTTGGGGGCCGCCTGAGCCAAAAGGAAGGGACGCACTCCTCCCATCCACAAATTAGAGAACACGCCTTCTCCAAGCCGCGCAAACACAAAGATGATCTCAACATGGAACAGCCAGTCCTACGCACAGACAGCATGTTGGCTCCTTCCTGCCAAAGACGGGAGTGATTTTGGTCCTCACCAACCCTAATAGGTGCGGAGCCAACCAGAGAAGGCCAGTTGTCCCTCCCCTGTCAAGGAGATATTCCATCAAGATTCAAATACTAGACATACTGCATGACCACCTTTGGTTTCCCCTTGGCTATAAAAGGAGGACCGGGTCACCAGTAGAGAAGGACAGATCCATAGCAAAGAAAATCCTAGGCTAGAGAAAGGAAAATCGTCTAGGCAGACAAGGGAGTGGTGATCATCCACTGGGAAGGATGTGATCTCCTTCTTCCCCCGTTCGTAGCTTGCTAGCACCGGGGAATACCCTTGTAGGCATACTCTATTGCCATAATACCACCAATGTAGGATGTAGGGTTGTTAGCCTCCGGGCGGCCCGAATCTGGGTAAAAAAATCCACCATGTCTTTATGTATACCATCGAAGAGCGAGAGAGCCAACTGCTCCCTCCTAGCTCCCTGTGTCGAACCTAAAAAAGGGGTGCCTCGCACTCCCGGTGTCTGTGATCCAAGACACGACATCATCAAAACAAACAAATTCGCACCTATTCCACCAGAAAACACCATTATGTTTCCATTTCCACCAACAAGATTATGTTATGTGTTTTTGTTTTTCAAGGAGAATTCAGAAAATTCCCGCTCCATTTTCATCCCTAGTCGCGCTATCCGTCGGGTTGATTGGCACGTGTTTGATGAAATGTATCACACATAATGTCATTCATAGGACAAACATGTCAGAATAAATAAATATTAAGGGGTATTTTGCACATAAAAAATAGCTAGGCATGTGGAAGTTAACAGTTTCCATGACGGTGTGACCCCTGGTTCACACTTTCGCAAGTTTGTGACCGGTTTTTGACAGAATGCGACTTCATGACTAATGTGCACATGCAGGAAATTTCATACACCGCCAGATGTATTCAAATATGACTGTCTTTCTTCCCCGGTCCTTGTCTTTCTAACGGATATCCTCCTTATTTCACAACATACCACTTTTTTTCCAAAATTTTGTCTCGGCTTAAACCTTGTAATGATCTCATCGTGGTCACTTTTAGTTGCTCCTTTTCTTACCAGAACCATATAATAGTTCTTGTTGACACAAGAACAAACAAATGCTCTAGCAGCGCGCCCGCCGAGGTTCTTCTCCCCGAAAAAAACCCAAATTTCTCTCTGCCTCTTTGACTCTAAGTCATTTCGCCTCGACCCGATCCTAGGCAAACTTCTATTGCATCAGAAGCATAAACCCCGATGTAGGGCACCATTGGCAACAGCAGGAGTGGCGGCGTCCGTCGTTTCTGGGAGTAGAGGCAAGCGCATGACTATGGAGCACGGAGCAGCGCTGGGTGGGCGGTCAAGCGGGCTAGAGTTTCAGCTGGTGAATCATGGTCGAATGGTATTAATATGACACCGGGACCCCCATGTGCATGCTTTCCCTTAGCTGCTTTGGTTCCTACATGATTAGTACGATGTTTTCATTGGTGTGGAAACGCGATTTTTTTGGGATTTGTCTATACATATAGTCAATTCCTATAACATGGTTGAACAACATGTTTGTCCATAACTAGTTCGATTAATAGTACATAAGATTGATAATGGGGTGACTAGAAGTCATGCCTTCCGCTGGCACTATTTGTAAAAAAAAATCAAGGACAAAGATATGTTATTAGTAAACCAAAATTCCCAAGTCTTGAAGATAAGTTTGAGTTAGTTTTGTATGTTGAAGTTGGTCTACATGTTGTTAGTTCTAGGTGTTGTTGGAAGATTATAATTAGAGTCCAATTATTTTCGATTGGCGTATGTGTATGTTCGATAGAAAACCATGTTGTGTATTGATATTGTGAAAGGAGAAGAACATGTAGGTTGAAGGGAGGATGAAACCCCTTTAGCGTAGCTCATAGTGGGTGAGGAGACTCAAGCCCGGGTAGGCTGGGTGAAATCTTGTCTCACTAGCTAGTATTCTTGTTAGAGATGTTTTGTGAGAGAAGAAGGAAACAAAGGCATATGAGGTTCGTTTCGAAACAAATTCTGATTGCTTGTGTTTGCGATAGTTTCCTCTCATCGATACTTGGGCCTACAAGCCAACATGCTACAGATGACAACATTTTTTCAGCGAGAAAAAATGACCGACTTTGGAGGTTGAATGTCGGATATATACAGACTAGGGGTATATCCGGCATTGGTCTAAAAGAGCCGGATTACCAGGGTGGCCTGTTGGTAATGGACTACAGCCCATTAGGCGGCCCAGTAAGCTGATACGAAGGAAGCCGGATTCTAGAAGAACCCGGACCACGGTCTAAAGTGGTGCGGCTTGGAGGAGAAGACAGATTCCTTACTTTCCAAGTTAGATACTTTCCGTAGTCTTCTAGGTTTCCTTTATGTAAGCCCTAACCCGGCTATCTATATAAAGCCGTACGGGAGAGATGAAAGATAGAGACAATTATCTAGAAGCCAACTCGCCGAGAAGTTGATCCTCGCCGAGTTAGTGAAACCCTACTCACATTGTACTTTGTATATTTTAGGCTTCAGCCCTGATTTAGTGAGATTGCAGGAGTAGGAACGTCGCTTAGTTGCTCCGTACCGAAACTGGGTAAACTTGGTGTTCTCGATTGTCGTACTACCACGTACCCCCACGTCTCTACCCGTAGGCTCATGGCACCCCCGTCTATGATCCTTACTATGATTTCTCGACAGTTGGCGCCCACCGTGGGCCAGCGACATCAGGCGTTATGTTTCGATCGGGGATATTTGGCGGAATCACCAGTACCATAACTGTCGGAAGCCTGAAATTCGACAATGACGTCAGGCCCTTCCTCGACAATGGATCGTACATGCCAGCACGGAATCATCTGGTAAGTGTCTGCGTTTTACCGATTGGATCTACAAACATCTTTGTCGGATTAACTGCAGAAGCAATGGGATTCTGTGGGGGAAGCAAATTTATCCCACCCGACCTATACCCAGTTGAAGAAAATTATGATACCGGATTCTGCTCAGATCGCCAAAACCTTGAATTTGCTGCCTCTTCGGAGATGCCTGCAATCAGATCTCACTTCATTGGCATGGTGTAGTCCGAGGTCGCCGAAAACACGGAAGTAAGCAATCCCGTGGAAGAAGCAGAAAACAACAATCCCACACAACAAGTGGAAGATCCGATACCCGTGAGTGAAACAACAAAATCAGAAGCCGACTCCATACTAGCTGCCATAGAGGCCAGATTGGAGTCGGAACCTAGATCTGAGGATATAGATTCAGAAGATGTAGATGAAGACGCGAAAGAAAGGTCAAATCTATGCAGGGGAGCTTCCATGAAGTACTTATGGCAAAACTGACTGAAAACTCGGATGCCGAAGAAGATGAAGACCCCAGAACACCTCCACCAGATGAGAAAAGAGAGGATGGCGAAACCAGTCCCATCTATCCTGATGTCAAGGAGTTGACAGAAGAAGAATCTGGAAAAAAGCCTCCCTCTTCCAAGAATAAAAAGAAGACTGCCAAGAAATTCCAGTACAAGCTCCAGAAGAAAGATTGGCAGATACTGCTAACCAAAACCTGGAAGCAGGAGGAGGAAACGGAGTAACACCTGTGGAGAAGAAAAATAAAGAAATCCATGTTCCCCAAATGTCGGAACAGGACGAGATCGATCTGATCAAAACCCCGGTTAGACAATACGAACCTCCCAAAGTGCTAGAAGCCAGAAGGCAAGCCCTTATGCGGCATCAGCAACAACTATTATGATCTCAAGAAAATCTCCTCAAAGCCCAAGCTACTGTAAAAGCAAAGCAGGAGGAAATTGAAGAATTCAAAAGACGGAATATGTCTGGGATAAAACTCACGAGATTACCCGGAATTGCAAGGCCGGATGTGGTGCGAGCAAAAGAACGGTTACAAAACCCTTCCTGGCAAAGACAGGTTGACGGCGTAAAAGCTAAGGGCGAACGCATCTACAAAACCGCGGCTGAAAACGCGGAAGCCGCGTTCTCCATATTTAATGATGATTTGTACTCCAAAGATGAAAAGCTTCAGCGAGTGTATGCTTTCCTGGGAAAAACATTACAACAGCAACAGCGAGGACAGGCAATATCAGGGAAGTTGCACGACGACTCGGCCCTATGCAAAACTGCCACTTGTGCCGCTGGAGCACCTTGACCTGGCGATTCAGGCGATTTAAGGAAAAGAAGGGAGATCCTAAGAAGGACAAGAAAATCCCGGATAATAGGGATGAAGCGTCCAGAACGGGATCCCATCTGCCGAAAGGCGGAAATAAACCCCGTGACCACAAGGATCGGGAGGAACAAAACCGGAAAGACAGAAAAATGATGCCGCCTCCGAGACGCCCAGCTGAAAAAGCCGGAAGATATGAAAATCCTCACAGGCGTGAGAGATCCAGGAGTCCTCCTAGGAACAACTAAAGGCTAAGGAGTAGAACTCCGCCTTATTCCAAAGGACACCGTCAAGAACCGTGGATAGCTGGGATGATATGGCTAGAGTATTTGCTCAGCACTTTCGGGGTACGTACAAACGCCCTAAGAGCATCAACCAGCTAAATCGCTGCGTCCAATTTGAAGACGAGTCGTATGTCGACTTTATATCAAGATGGACAGCAATGAAGAACAGCTGCTCTGGAGTAAGTGATGTACAAGCAATGCATGCTTTCATCAAGGGATTAAAACCCGGCCTTGTACCGTTCATGGTTGGATCAAAGGAGCACAAAGATCTCGGATCTATGCTTACCACCGCCATTGAGCATGCAGGGGCCGAAGATCATATCAGAGCGAGAGGTGGAAATATTGACGCTTTGGTTCAGGCCAAAAAGACACCTCGTTCTGAAAAGAAAGCTAATCCAGAGGCACAGGCAAAACCCAAAGAAGAAAACGCAACCTTTGGAAAGGATAATGGCAGCAAATGGAAAGGAAGAAGCACAGAACCAATCTCCTACTCTAAGGAAGAGTGGGAAAAGATAAAGTCGGAAAACTGTGTCCACCATTCGTAATTTGGGAAGTCTACCCATACAAATGCGCAGTGCCGCCTCAACAAGAATATGAAGGGCACTGCAGGATCCGGGAACACAGGAAAGAATTCCAAGAGGAAGTTCAACAAGCAAAAGCCAGAAGCTGAAAAAGAAGAAAGTGAATCGGACACTGACGATAAAATCCAGGAACAGCAGCGAAAAGGCGAGCCAAAATTCCCGAGAGTTGAAGGAGAATGTAACCTAACTTTCCTGGCAACTCCCTCAGCAAAGAAGGCAAAAAGGACACTTCGAGAAACCAACACCAAAGTACTTGAAGTATTCCAATACGCCAATTACCTGGGATCAGTCAGATCAACCCGGAAACATCCCAGAACCCGGCATGCATGCTTTGGTCGTAAGTCCTATTGTTCAAAACACAAGGCTCAAAAGAGTGTTGATGGATGGAGGATCTAGTATCAAAATCATGTACCTGAGTACATTGAAACCGCTACATATTTCCGAGACCCAGCTCAGGCACAGCAATATACGGTTTCATGGTGTTGTTCCTAGCAGGCAAGCACAATCCCTAGGAGAAATTTCCCTAGATGTAACCTTTGGAAGTAGAGAATATTTCCGCCAGGAAAAAATATCATTCGAGGTGGTGCTGTTTAAAAGTGTATACCATGCAATACTCGGACGTCCAGCTTTCGCCAAATTCATGGCAAGATCATGTTATATCTATAACAAGCTGAAGATGCCAGGGCCGAAATGCGGATTAATTACCATAACCGGAGATTACAAATTGGCGAACGAGATGGAGAAAGGAAACGCCCTTTGCGCTGAGCAAGTCATCGCACGGGAAGAATTAAAGGAGCTAGCCAAGGAAGTTTCGCCGATGAAAATGCCGTCAGGAAAAGAAAGTCGAAAGCCGACAGATAGCTTCAAGGCCTCGGAAAACACAAGGCAAGTTATCCTAGATCCCAAAGATCCGAGAAAGTTTGTTGTAGTGGGAACTGGGATGACTGACAAATAGGAAGACGCGCTCATCAAGTTTCTTCGTGAGAACTGGGATATTTTTGCCTGGTGTCCTGCGGACATGCCGGGAATACCCAGGGAACTTGCTGAGCATCAACTAAAAAAGTGATTCCAGGTTCAAAACCCGTCAAACAAGGTCTCCGTCGTTTCGATGGAAGAAGACGGAAGGCTATAGGCAAGGAAATTATCTGGCATTTAGCAGCTGATTTTATCCGGAAAGTCATACATACTGATTGGTCTGCGAACCGAGTATTAGTCCCGAAGAAAGACAGTATTGTCCTTAGGATGTGTATAGATTACACCAGATTGAATAAATTGTGTCCAAAAGATAGGTTCGCGTTATCGCGAATCGATCAAATAATAGATGCCTCTGCTGGCTCTGAGCTTTTATACTTTTTGGATGCTTATTCCGGGTACCATCAAATACGTATGAAGGAGGGGGGTCAAATAAAAACTTCCTTCATAACCCCGTATGGAACATACTATTACATAACCATGTCTTTTTGCTTGATGAACGCCGGTGCAACTTACCAGCGTTGCATGCAAAGATGTTTGCATAGTCAAATCGGCAAAAACGTCCATGTTTACGTGGATGTCATTCCCGTAGTTTCCAAGGAAAAAGGATACACTCCTTCAAGATCTGCAAGAAACTTTTGAAAATGTGCGCACTTATAAAATGAAGTTGAATCCATTAAAGTGTGTATTCGGGGTTCCCTCTGGAAAGCTTCTGGATTTTATCGTTTCTCACAGAGGAATAGAAGTAAACCCAGAAAAGATCAAGGAAATCTTGAATATCACAGGGCCTACGTGCTTAAAAGATATCCAAAGATTGACGAGTTCTGCAGCCGCAGTCAGCAGGTTCATAAGCCGGCTAGGAGACAAAGCTCTGCCATTATACAAATTGTTGAAGAAATCCGACAAATTTGAATGGACGGAAGAGGCGGATAAAGCATTAACCCAGTTAAAACAAACCTTGATGAAAGCTCCGATTTTTTCATCCCCGAAAGACGACGAACCCATGTTACTGTATCTTACAGCAACAAGCAGGGTTATCAGCGCGGTGATAATTGTGGAAAGGCGGAAAGACGAACAAAGTATACCAGATCAGCATCCAGTGTACTATGTTAGCGAAGTATTCTCCGAGTCAAAGCAAAGGTACCCACATTATCAAAAACTGGTATATGGCGTGTTTTTTGCATCTCGAAAACTCCGCCATTATTTCCAAGGACATTCCATAACAGTGGTAAGCAAAGCACCACTAGGGGATATTATCAACAATGCGTACGCAACAAGCCGAGTTGCTAAGTGGGGCATTGAGCTCGCTGCGTTCGACATTAAGTACCAACCCAGGACGACAATTAAATCCCAGGTGTTGGCATATTTTGTCGCTGATTGGACAGAAGCAATAGAAAACACACCAATGCCGGAGTCGAAATATTGGATCATGCATTTTGACGGATCCAAGATGAAGGAAGGCATCGGAGCTGGTGTAGTGCTTAAATCTCCAAAAGGTGACATTATGGAGTATGTATTGCAAATACACTTCAACGCCAGCAACAATGTGGCAGAATATGAAGCTTTGCTTCATGGCTTGCATATTGCAAAGGAAATAGGCGTCAAACGCATACTCTGTTATGGCGACTCAGATTTGATACAACATCAGCTAAACCAAACATGGGATGCCAAAAGCCCCATTATGGCCGAGTATCTAAGAAATGTGGACGAGTTTGTCATTTGCTTCCTAGGATTTGAAGTACTCCATATCAAAAGAGAAGAAAATTAGAACGCGGATGCATTAGCCCGCATGGGATCGAAAAGAGTGAAAACCCTACCACCTGGTGTGCTTGTCTAACACTTGCACTAACCATCGATCAAAGGTGGAGATGTTGATTATCCTCTCGTTTCCGAGTCAATTGAAGTCATGCTTGTTAACCCGGATTACACAATTACATATTTAAACTTATTAGTTGATCAGAAGTTCCCGGATGGAGCAGACGTGGTCTTGCAAAGACAGATACAACGTCGATGCAAAGGATACATGGTAATTAATGGTTGCATGTTTAAACGCAGTACTATCGGAATTTTTCAGGGGTGTATTTCACCTGAAGAAGGACAAGAAATCTTGCAATAAATGCATTTAGGAGATTGCGGACATCATGCTCAATCAAAAAGCATAGTCAAAAAAGCATTCCGCGCAGGGTTTTTCTGTCTCACAGCCAAGACAGATGCAGAGCACATAGTAAACACATGTGCAGGATGCCAGTATTACGCCAAGCAGACGAATATGCCAGCTCCAGCACTCAAAACTTGATGGAGGGATAATAACCCGGTAGGCCAACTCCAAGGTATAACCCGGCCCAAAGGATGCTGCGCAGGATCCGGCTAAGGATAAAGAATTTTCGGAAGGCCCAAGTTTGTAGGCCCATTAACCCGGATTGTGGGTTACGGTAAAGGAAGGTTAGGGTTCGTATGCCGTGTCCGGGTAGGATCCAGGGTGCGCCTTGGAGAATAAGCCAGGGGGTACGGGTGCTTTATAAACCGACCCCTAGGATTAGTTGAGGGAGATCTAAGAACCCTAGCAATATCGCTTGATATCGAGCATCCAGTGTAACCCAAGAGTTGAGTTATTATATCAAGATCGGAGACTCGGCGACTTTGATTGCCGGCTACCAGATCGATTTCCACCATGTTTTCCTCTGAGCTAAACCCTCTCCCAAACGCCTGTGTCGTCTTGCCCCAAGATCAGTTACCCCCGGTAACGTCTGCCGTGATAATCCCACGACAGTTGGCGCCCACCGTGGGGCCTGCGTCCAAAGGTGTTTACATCACGGGAGAAGCTCGGAAGAACATGGAGAATCTTGTCACCGGCGAGATCTACATCGACCACAAAGGAGAAAAGATGGTGGACGATTCCGGCTGGGGGCCAGAGTCGGATCACCTCGAGTCCGGATCTACTGTGACGATCGGCCAGATCAACATGTTCATCGGTATGGTACGTGCGCCTGATTTAAAGGGACAATATCATGTGCACACTACAGGAACTTCTAGCAGGAACAAAGAGACATTAAAGCAAGCGGTAAACTCGGTTTCCTCGGCCGTGCCGGGATACCTGAGATGGGCGGAACAAGAGGTAACGTGGAGCAGAAGAGATCGCCCGGAAAGAATAGAGCGCCCAGGAGTCTTGGCATTGGTGGTTGCGCCACAGGTCAATGGTTACGAACTGAAAAGGGTCCTGATGGACGGTGGAAGTAGCATTAACATCCTGTATTGGGAAACCTTCTTACGCATGAGTCTCAAAGAGTCCCAGCTACAGAAAAGTTCGACAGTCTTCCATGGGATCGTGCCGGGTCACTCGGCGAGCCCCGAGGGAAAGATCACCTTGGAGGTTGCTTTCGGAGAATCGACGGATAATTATCGAGTTGAGTGGCTCACGTTCGAGGTGGTCAAATTGCGCAGTCCTTACCACGCGCTGTTCGGAAGACCGGCTTATGCTAAATTCATGGCTAGGCCGTGTTATGTGTATTTGCAGCTAAAAATTCCGGGTCCTAAACGTACCATCACCGTACATGGGAACCGGGATATAGCGGCCGAGTGTGACGAAGGAGATTCAGTAATGGCCGAGCAAGCGTGCAGAAAAGAAGAACTCGAGTATTACCGGTCTCAAGTAAATCCGGATGATAGAACAACTTTGAAAAAGCCGAATACTGAGGACGAGAGAGCAAAATTCAAGGCAGCACAAGACACCAAGAAGATAGATTTTGTTGAAGGTGATTCCACTAAGCAATTTACCATAGGGTCTAATTTGGGAAAAGAGCAGGAGAAGGCACTTGTGGAGTTTATTCGTTCAAATGCAGACGTGTTCGCCTGGACACCTAGCGACATACCGGGTATCCCTACAGAGCTGGCCGAGCACAGCTTGCATGTAGATCCCAAGTCCAGGCCCGTGAAGCAGGGCTTGAGGAAAATGAATGAGGAAAGAAGGAAGGCTATAGGCGAAGAGATCGCTCGGCTATTGGCAGTCGGCTTTATCATGGAAGTATTTCACCCGGATTGGTTAGCAAACCCAGTTCTAGTGATGAAAAAGACCAATGAGTGGAGGATGTGCATTGATTTTACGAGTCTCAACAAACAATGCCCAAAGGATCCGTTCGCACTACCAAGGATAGATCAGATTATAGACGCAGTAGCTGGAAGTGACCTATTATGCTTTCTGGACGCATATTCCGGGTATCATCAGATTAAGCTCAAGAGGGAGGATTGGGAGAAAACATCGTTTATAACCCCTTTTGGGGCCTTTTGCTATAAAACCATGACGTTTGGATTGAAGAACGCTGGTGCAACTTATCAACGGTGTTTTCAGAAGTGCTTCGAGGACCAAATCGGACGTAATGTCCATGCTTATGTGGATTATGTGGTTATCAAAACTAGGAAGGCAGAGACGTTTATCGATGATCTAAAGGAAACGTTCAAGAACTTAAGAAGGTACCAGACGAAGCTTAACCCGACAAAGTGTGTGTTTGGAGTTCCAGCCGGGAAATTACTCGGCTTTATCGTCTCCGAGAGAGGAATTGAAGCAAACCCGGATAAAATCAAAGCTATCCAAAATTTGAAAAAGCCGGAAAATTTGAAGCACGTTCAAAAACTCACGGGCTGCGTGGCAGCCTTGAGCCGATTCATATCAAGACTCGGAGAAAAGGCAATACCCTTGTACCGGCTCTTGAGAAAGTCAGACAAATTCGTATGGGATCAGGAGGCGGATGAGGCGTTCGAGGCACTAAAAAAGCAGTTATCTGAAGCACCAGTACTAGCGGCCCCGGGTCCTAAAGAGCCTATGTTGCTGTACGTGGCAGCAGGCCCCCGAGCCGTCAGTGCAGTAGAGGTTGTGGAGCGTAAAGAAGATGGGAAAGGTTATCCAGTTCAGAGGCCGGTTTATTATGTCAGTGAGGTATTGTCGGAAGCAAAGCAGCGCTATCCGCATTGGCAAAATCTGGTTTTCGGGGTCTTTATGGCCAGCCGGAAATTGAAGCCATATTTCCAGGAACACCCCATAACGGTGGTTAGCTCAATACCAATGTCGGATATCATCAGGAACTCGGATGCGACTGGAAGAATAGCCAAATGGGCGATAGAAATGGGGGATTATCACATCAGTTACGAGCCCAGGTCAGCAATCAAATCTCAGGCTTTAGTTGATTTCATTAACGACTGGACACATACAGGCATGACTACAACGGTTCCAAACTCCGAATCATGGATCATGCACTTCGATGGATCTAAGCAATACGAGGGATCAGGAGCCGGAGTGGTACTAACGTCACCCAAAGGAGATAAATTAAGTTACGTACTACAAATTCACTTTGACTGTTCCAACAACGTGGCCGAGTATGAGGCCCTATTGCATGGCTTAAAGGTAGCCAAGGAGATGAACATCAAGAGGATACGATGCTTCGGAGATTCGGACCTTGTGGTACAGCAGGTGTCAGGAACTTGGGATAGAAAGGATGCAACCATGGCAGCATACCGCAGGGAGGTTGATAGGGTTGCAGGATGCTTTTCCGGGTATGAGGTGGAGCATATAGACAGAAGAAAGAATGAAGCAGCAGACGCCCTTGCTAGACTCGGCTCGCGCAGAGAGCCGGTTCCACCTAACGTGTTCCTGGACGAGTTATGGCGACCATCGGTTAAAATCGAGTCCGAGGAGGAACTGGCAAGTAAAGACCCGGATACGGAGCTCGTGGCCACTATACGCGCTATCCCCGAGTGGACAGAACCGTTTTTGGCCTACCTATCACGAGGCGAGTTACCACAACAGGAGGTGTTAGCAAGGCAAATTTTGCGGAGAGCAAAGGGGTATTCTATCATTAATGGGGAGTTGTACAAGAGAAGTGCAGCAGGAGTCTTTTTGCGCTGCGTAGCACCAGAAGAAGGCCGACAGATTCTCAAGGAAATCCATGAAGGCGATTGCGGGCATCATGCATCCACAAGATCCCTTGTGGCCAAGGCTTATCGACACGGATTTTTCTGGCTAACGGCTCTAGCGGATGCGGAAAGATTAGTAGCAAGGTGTGACGGATGTCAAAGGTACGCTCGCCAAACCCATGTGCCGGCTATGGAATTACGGACCATCCCGTTAACTTGGCCGTTCGCTGTCTGGGGGATGGATATGGTTGGCCCCTTTCATATGTCACCATGCAAGAAGACACATCTTTTGGTGACTATTGATAAGTTTACCAAGTGGGTTGAGGTTATGCCAGTTACTAATTGTGAAGCAGCTACAGCAGTCAAGTTCTTCAAAAAGATTATCTACCGGTTCGGGTATCCCCACAGCATAATTACCGACAATGGAACCAACATGTCCCTTGGTGAGATGGAGAAGTTCTGTGGCAACAATGGAATCCGGCTTATGTTGCATCAGTGGCTCATCCGCAGGCCAATGGACAAGTGGAGAGGGCAAACCAAGAATTGCTTCGCGGATTAAAACCACGATTGCGGGTCCCTTGTATCAGGGCCGCTGGCACATGGGTCGAAGAACTTCCTTCCGTGGTTTGGGGTATCAACACTACACCTAACAGGTCTACTCAAATGACACCCTTCTTCATGGTCTATGGCGCGGAGGCAGTACTACCGAGTGATATTATTCATGATTCACCACGAATATCAGCTTACGTCGAAGTGGAGAACGAAAAGACCCGGCAGGATGCCGTAGATATGTTAGAAGAACAAAGGGAACAAGCCCTGGAGAGATCAGCCATTTATCAGCAAGGTTTACGGAGGTATCATAGCCGGCGTGTGAAAACCCGGGTCTTCCAGGAAGGAGACCTGGTTCTGCGCCTGGTACAGTCAAATGAAGGAAAACACAAATTATCACCGCCATGGGAAGGACCGTTTATCATAAGCCGGAATCTGCATAACGGATCATATTACTTGGTAGATGCAAGGGAAGAGTCGGCTACAGTTAATGACACCGCTCATACCACTTCATCTATGCAAGAAAGAGACAGACCATGGAACGTGGCGCAGCTACGTCCGTATTATACTTAGTAAAGATTATATTGGCAAGTGGAATTGCACGGTGTAACAGGCAGCAGGTTTCAGACGTACTCTTTTCCTATCCAGGGTACCCTTGGGGACTGGATGGGTTTTTAATGAGGCGGCTTGCTGACCTAACTTTTTCATATCAAGTAAAGAGGTGGTTATTATCATGTTCTTCACTCTCAGCACGTCGCGTATATATATAGGTCTTGGGGGCTGATTGCTTGAATAGCACAGTTGAAAACTCAAAGACCCGGTCTTGATGCCTATGAGTTATAAGGGCCGGTTACTCGCAAACGAGTACGGCTACAATCTTATAACCGGACAAAGGAGCCAAATTTTCTTGACTTTTCTTACTTAAGCTCGATGTGACTCGCACTAAAATGGCATGATTTGCTCGCTTACGATTACAATCAGCCATGAAGCCCAATGGGACTTGGTTGACCCTGTTTCGTACAGATGTAACAACATGATATCCATGCGAAAGCCGGCTTATAGTATCAGAGAGTCAAAAGGGTCATCTAAACCACAAGTTATGCAGAGTACAGGGCTGATAGCCGGAAACTCAACGATTATTAAGCATAACTTCAAAACCTATGTGAAACGGCTCTGGGCTTTTTGGACCTAGCAGCAAACAAATGCGTTCTCCTTGAAAGATCACGTTTCCAAGACTCGGAATCCGGGTCTTGGGGGCTCGGGATCTCGAAAACGAGAAAAATTGTTTGATTGTTAAAGTTCAAAAACCCAAAAATCCGAGTCTTGGGGGCTTGGGGACTTAGCAGCAAGTCCGCTTGTCAACACCCATGAGACCCGAAAACCGAGTTTCACAAAAGGAACAATAAAGGAAGCCGGATATCGAGAGCAGATGAGTTCAAAAATGGATAAATTTAAAAGGCCAGAAGAGGCATAGAGTATATCAAGACCTTAGCGTACATTACAAAATCCCGGTGAAAGATATCAAAGGTGCACAGGCGCACCACCCAAAATATAATTGTTTAAACAGCACATCGGCCGACTGACGCATAAGAAGAGGCATCAAATATCAGGTATCACTCGGCGTCCATCTTGGCCTTGCCCTTGCCATCATTGGTGGTAGCAGCAGCACCCGGATCAGTAGTACCAGCCCGCGCAGGAGGTGGAACGACTGGTGTTGAGGTAGCGGGTGCAGAACCGGCTTCAGCTTGCTTTTTGGCAGCCTCCGCCCTCAACTTAGCAGCTTCCTCATTCCAACGAGCCAGCATATCATACGGCTCGGGAAGATCCGACTTAACCGCTTCACCAGCAGCATCATATGCAGGAACGAGGGAATCAACATCCAGGCCGTCAGCGATCACGCTGGCCGGGTAACGGACCTCCTTCTGGACAGCCTGGAAATCCTTCACTGAGAACGTGGACCCATCAAGCTTGAACTCCGGAAAGCCGCCCATAAGCTTCACTAGCTCGAGCTTAGGGAAATAAGCCTTGGCAAGCGCAAGCCCCCGGGTTAATCCAACCCGGCAAGACGAGCGTTTCCAGTGCCAAATCCACTCGGGGATAGTGGAGAAGGCATCCAGCATTCTCTTCAGATCGACATGCCCCTTACCCGGCCACCGTAATTCCTGAAGGATCCATTTGGTTCCGGCGCATAGTTGCCGGATAACGCTCTTGATAGTTTTCAGCCTGGCAATGTCATCCTCATCCGGCATCACTTCGTCCGGGCCTGAAGAAATGGAAACATGAGTCGGGAAAACTCTGGCTATTTATCAAAAGGATAACCCGGAGGAAGAAACGTACCAAGCAAAGCACGATACGTGTCAGCAATTTGGACAGAAAGGCTTGTTAGATCATCTTCTGCTTTGTGAGCCCTTTTCCTATACTTCCTCATTATCATCCTATTCCTCCTGGCCTCAGCTTCGGCTGCTTCACGCAGAACCACCTCCTTTTCAATAAGCTTGGTGGCCTCTGCCAGTTTCTCCTCAGATTGAGTCGCGAAAGACTGCATGGACGCAACAAAGGATTAGCCGGGTAAAGGGGCAAGTTATCAGTCGCTTGTATCATAAAGTCCCAAGCAAATTATGAATCAATTCACTCGGAACTTGGGGACTGGATAGGGACACAAGCAGCGTTAGTCGGATTTACCTCGTGTTTGGCTATTAAAGCCCCCAAGATGTTTTCTTCATTAGCCCTCAAAGTGCGCAGGGTTTCGAGCATCTGGGTAAACGTCAGGTCCTCGGGCTGGGCACCGGAAGAGCCGGCAGCCTGATCGCCTGGTGGGGGAGCTCTCCCCGCCTTTGGGGTCGAGACCCGGACAGTTTGAGTATCCGGGTTGGGAGAACTCATCCTCGTATCCAGAACCTCGATCTCCTCGTCTACTGGTTCCGATGAGGAAGGAGACCCGGTGGCTCGGTGAAGTGGATCGCCCAAGGGGCCTTGTTCCTGGTTATTCTCAGTATCAACGCCAGTCGCGGCATCTGCGTTCCCAGTCGATTCCTCTGTCCGATGGTTATCCGTCTCTACATTCTCCGGGTCACTGACGGTGACTTGAGTGCTAAAAGAAAGATGAGAGGAGGCAGTTAGCAGTGGTGATTGAAAATTGTCAGGCATCAAAAGATGCCATATAGCAAAAACTTACCCGGTATTTACGGTGTAATCTGGCGGGAGCTCGCCGCTGGAAGCAGACGAAGTTGCCACAGGGACCACTAGTGGAACCCGGAATTGCCCGGCACGTGGATGGTTAGGAGAAGGGTGGCGTCGAGGAGAGTTAGAAGGACGAGGCGGAGGAGCACTGGCACGATGGACGGGGGAGGCGGAGATGCCCGGGTTAAGAGGATCTTCGCCCGGGGAACTCCGAGTCACTCTGCGCTTGGATGGAAGAGAATCCTTCAAGTACGACGAGTTTGATAATTGATGATTAAGTTGTCGCATGGCATCGAAGGAATAAGGTTCAGAGGATATAAAAGAGAAAGGAACCTTGGACACTACCCCTCGGGCCTTCCTCTTGGTCCCAACTGTTGTTTCTTGGTCGGATTCAGTAGCTTCCGGGTCATCTTCGTCCTTCTCGTCTTCGTCCTCCAGCCCTGCGAACCAAGTATGTATTCATGGAAAAATTAAAAAGGGGGAAAATGATGCAAGTAAAGATAATACAAGATCCGGGTGAGTACCTTCATCACCGTCAACCGGCTCGTCTTCATCTTCCGGGTCTCTGGAAGGGGGGGCGGTTTCAACTGTCCAGAAAGGATCACCGGCCTGAGACAGAAAGATGAAAATAAGAGTGGGAAGCAGTATCGAGTTAAGATAAGGAAATAAACTTATGACTATTGAGTCTTACCACGGGGGCCGGGTTTTCCCGAGTGAACGGGGGTAATCCGGCTATGTTCTTTATCACCTCCAGCTTCTCCGTCAAGAAACCCTTGATAGTTTTGTTGGTATCCCCGGCGGCGAAGCTCTTGGTGGAATATCGGAGCGCGTCTGTGGTATGCCCCGAGTATTCGCACATCAATTTGGTGCGGATGGAGTTAGGCTGGATACGAAAGTCAACCCAAGTTTTTATTAAGTTGAGTCCAAGAAGGCCTTGGGCTGAGAGAACGGCTATCTTAGCCACCAAAGGTATGATTGCCTCCCTGTCCGAGTCAGGGGCGAAGGCATTGAAATTCTCGGAAGTGTTGAGGAGGCCCTCCGAGTAACCCGGCAGTCTCTTCTCGCCGGGTGGAGAAGTGTCATGGCAGTAGAAGAAGGATAATTGCCAGTGTTTGACATGAGAGTTCAGATTGATGGTTGGCATTGGGGAGTTTTTACGACGTTGGATGGATACCCCGCCGCATGTGAGAAGTGCTCCGTCGCCGCTTTCGCGGCACGGCTTGCACTGGAACAGTTCAATAAAGAGAGTCAAACTTGGCGGAGTGCACAAGTATGACTCGGATAGGACAATGAAGTGGGTAATGTTCAACATAGAGTTAGGCCCTATGTCGAACACCCGGAGGCCGTAGTGGCTCAGGACTTCGCGAAAGAAAGGGTGACCCGGAGGGCGGAATCCCCGGGTCACGTGCTCTACAAAGCAGATTACCTCGCCATCGGTGGGAGTAGGCCGGGTCTCGTCACCCGGCGCCCTCCAGTGAATGTCCTTCTGAGGAGGAAGAACCCCTAACTCGGCCAATTCTTCCAGTTTGGCCTTGGTGACAGTAGATCGCCCCCAATTGGCAGATATGGATTGGGTTGTCTTCGCCTGGGCCGGCTGCTTCCCTTGCCTTTTGGGAGCCATGGGATCGACCTGCAAAACACAAGAAAAAGAGGTACAGGAAATAAGACTCGGAAGTATTGAGGTATCAGGAAAGCGTGAAAACTAAGAACTATCCGGGTATCACACCATGAAGTGGAGATTGCGAGGTATCCGGGTATTAAGTATAACTATGGAGATTATTGGTCACTTACGTATGGAAAAGTGTTTTGGGAAGACGGATGGTTGCCCATGTATCTACTGCAAGCAAAATAGCCGGAAAAGGAGGATTTTCCGGGTGTCAATGTTATGAGCGGAAGATTGAGGTGAAATAGATCTAGATTGGAAAACTTGCGAACGATTTTTCGAAGAGATTGGTGATTAATAATGGTAGGAGGGCGATGTGTGATCATCAAACAGGTTGTTGAAGAAGTTAGCAAGCATCTAAGCCGTCTAAATTTGGTGTGACGAAGAAAACGGCCCACAGGTTGACCTAGATCCAATCTGGGATGAATCGAGAAATTGCGAGGCTAAATTAAACAAATACAAGGAACTTACTGGGAGATCTTGGAGTTTATTGCGACGACGGTGGACGGCGTGGCTCGAGCGCCCTTCTGCGATTCTTGGCGAGTGGGGTGAGCGCGCAGCGGTAAAGTTTGGCGGCGGCGCGGGATGGCTTGAAAGCGGATGCGGCCGGTGATGGCTTTGCACCGGCGGCGAGCACGAAATTCCTGCGGTGGTGTTACGAAGGCGCAAGGAGTGAAGAAGGAAAGGAGAGGATGGAGTGAGGCGTTGGGCTCTAGGTCATCCCCTGAACGCTATTTATAAGGCAAGGGTGATCTTATCTCAACGGCCGGAAGCCGGAAATTAGGGGGAATGGTTATCCGCGCGGATCCTACGAGAAATGCTCCAAGTATTAAGCAAGGTATCTGGACGAAAAAGAGAAGGAGATCCACCCCGTGATATCAGGGTCAATTATCGAGTATAGAATCTTGACATTTTTATTAGGGCTTAGACCTGGAAAGTTAAGCCAGGTATTTGGGAAAAAGCCGGGTTACTATATGGCCACCATGGAGTAAGGCCTAGCTAACTATCAAAGCACCTTAACCCGGCCTCCATATACTTGTGTGTTTGATATTCTTACAGGGAATAGCGAGCGCTTCAAGGAAGGATCCGTGAAGCCCAAGCTATTCTGGGGACTACTGATGGAGGGATAATAACCCGGTAGGCCAACTCCAAGGTATAACCCGGCCCAAAGGATGCTGCGCAGGATCCGGCTAAGGATAAAGAACTTTCGGAAGGCCCAAGTTTGTAGGCCCATTAACCCGGATTGTGGGTTACGGTAAAGGAAGGTTAGGGTTCGTATGCCGTGTCCGGGTAGGATCCAGGGTGCGCCTTGGAGAATGAGCCAGGGGGTACGGGTGCTTTATAAACCGACCCCTAGGATTAGTTGAGGGAGATCTAAGAACCCTAGCAATATCGCTTGATATCGAGCATCCAGTGTAACCCAAGAGTTGAGTTATTATATCAAGATCGGAGACTCGGCGACTTTGATTGCCGGCTACCAGATCGATTTCCACCATGTTTTCCTCTGAGCTGAACCCTCTCCCAAACGCCTGTGTCGTCTTGCCCCAAGATCAGTTACCCCCGGTAACGTCTGCCGTGATAATCCCACGACAAAACTATCCCTATAACATGGCCATTTGTGGTCTGGGGGCTAGATATGATGGGACCATTCAAAACTGCAAGAGGCGGACTTACACAGCTACTAGTTGAAGTAGATAAGTATACCAAGTGGGTGGAGGCGAAACCGATCAAAAAACTTGATGGTGTGACTGCCAGGAATTTCATCATTGACATAGTCATGAGATACGGCGTCCCACACGGCATAATAACTGACAACGGGACAAATTTCTCTATTGCGGAGTTGGCAAACTATTGCCAACAAACGGGAATTCGCCTAGATCTAGCATCTGTGGCACACCCACAATCCAATGGACAGGTTGAACGAATGAATAGTTCTATCCTGCAGGGAATACGCCCAAGACTCGAATCTCCTCTTCATAGAGAAACTGGAGCATGGGTAGAAGAATTTCCTTCCATGCTTTGGAGTATTCGAATGACGCCAAATAGATCAACTGGACAAACCCCGTTTTTCCTGGTTTATGGAGCAAAAGCAGTGCTTTCTACGGACATGCTCCATGATAGGCCAAGAGTGCTAGCATACGAAGACTCGGATGCCGAAAACGCACGACAGGATGACGTCAATCTTTTAGAAGAAGAGCGAGAACTTGTGTTATAAAGATCCACCATTTATCAGCAGGGACTGCGATGATATCACAGTCGGAAACTCAAACATCGTTCTTTCAAAGAAGGCGACCTAGTGCTAAGATTGGTGCAGGAAAGGAAGCACAAATTAGCACCAATTTGGGAGGGACTGTTCATCATTAGCAAGGCTATGAAAAACGGGTCATACTATCTTGTGGATATTCGGGATACGGAAGATGATCCTAAGAGACCGAATCGCAAAAGAAAGAGAAAGATAGATGTCGAACTAGGAGAGACAAAGAGACCCTGTAGCATCCATCAGTTACGTCCCTTCTACACTTAGTTCAATTCCTATGTAAACATCTTTGAGATCATGAAATAAAGTTGTCAGAATTCATGCATTATTGTTTTATCTGTTCATTTTTTATACAAATCATAAGTCCGTCTTTATCTATTTCCCAATGATCTTTCAAACTACTCAATTTTTAACCCGAATTGTGTCTGCGTGCTCGGAGTTGTAAA